>BSAI01000005.1:13639956-13704783 GCA_036245035.1 Adrianichthys oophorus | reverse complement strand
CATCTTGCTTAAAGGGGTTAGACGCACCCTTACCTGTTGGAATGAGTGAGGTTTCACTACAGTCAGTGTGACATGATAAAATCGACTTACAGGATGAATTTGGGATTTTCTTCCATCATCAATATGCATAAAAAGGGGTTCAAAGCAAAAAAGAAATGTATTATTTGAATTGTTCTTGTTCCAGTTCCTGTTTTTTTTTTAATCAGTTGTTTAACCATTTAACTTTTTATCTTGTTTTTCTTTTTTTTTGTAACATCAGAGCGCTGACATTAAGATCCCAAGTGAGTCAACTCTTCATCCATCTCTCTAATAACGATTACTGTTGTGCATGTGCATCTGTGCGGGTTTGTGTATTAGATCGGGGGTGGTGCTTTGTCATCAGTCACAAAGCAAAGCTGCATGATTTAATAAAAATCTCTCAATCCCAATGGCAGTGGTATCTCTCACACACAAACACAGTCGCAAAAGTGAAGTGCACAAGAGACAAAGTGCTTGGGGATAAAAAATATAGACACGGCAATGGAGGAAAGAAAAAGACAAACTGAAGGTAAACACAAGGAAGAGAAAAGTAACAGTGAAACTACTGAAATAGATTAGATAGAAAGAAATGAAAAAGCAAGGAAAATCCTGCAGGATTGAGAGAAGGATGCCATCTGGAAAGATTTTTTTTATTTATTATTATGCTGTGACTTCAATAAAAGAGAGATCGTGAAACCAGAAGAATTGTATTAGACCAAACAGTATTTCATGCGAAAATGTTTGCAAGGCATATTTTTTGTGCCTTAATAATTATATTTCCATTCAGCTCTTTTGTGTACATAGTCTTATATGTATTGAAAAAGACGATATGTCATTGATAGCATGATATGAATTGGAAATAAATTCAATTACATCAAAGAATGAACAATGAGGTGACAGTTTGAGGTATTCTCTTCTTTTAAAATACATACATAGTGTTAAAAAAATATTTTGACTTCCACATACTTAGACAAGCTATTGTATGCAACAGGACCACAGCAACAAGAAAGAGGCTACATGCGTAGCTTTAAAATAGTTTCAAATGTCTTCTCCTTTAATTAACTATTATGGAATAAACTGACGTCCTTATAAAGTCACAGAGGAGTGTGACATGAATTTTGGGAGAAGTTACAGGAACTTTCATGTCATTGCTCAGCAACAGCTGTGACTCAGACTGCACCTACATCTGGGTGCATAATGATTCGAAGGCTGTCACTTTGCAACTCCGGCTACTTCTCATCTTATCCTAAGTCTCCAAACAGAAGGACCCCTAAAAAGTGAGCAGCACAGCCCAAACTTTACTCATGCAACAATGCTGTCAGTCTGGTTCAGACCAGCTATGTTAGAATAAGACTGCAGCAGAGACTAAAAAATAGACCCATAAATAGTAAGCAATTACTCATGTCTAATGTCTTTGTCACAACTTCAGTAATGGATGGATATGGGCTGTCTGCAAGCGGAAAATGGGCTAACCTGTTAGGGGGCACGCAGGTGGTCCAATATCAAGACCATAGACCACTTGGTGAGCCTGTAGGGTGTTAGCGTTCATGCACATTTTTCTCTACAGCCATACTCTGGGCAACAGGTTGTAGTGAACACTTATATAATAAGTAAGGGTAAGTATGAGTAGGCTAGGTGACACGCAGGCACGCTGTACTGTTTTTTTCTGCTTTTCTTCACAATACATTTACCACACGCACAATCATCATACGTTCCATTTTCATGACATCTGTCAAGGTGGTTGCACCAGGCTCTGGTTCTGCAGGAAAGTCTTCCATTATTGCTTCTAACTGCGCTTAGTCATGTCAACAGGGCTTTGACCCGGATTGGTCCTATACGCGCCACCCCAACATTGTTAACTTTATGAAGTGAAACCATCTGAGAGCTATAAAGCATGCCTCCTTACTAACTTTACCTCAGACTGCAGAAGTCCCTTGGATGAGGAAAGAAAGGTTTCGTCTCTGCAAGAGATAGTTCAGTAAACATGACTGATCACAGATATTTCCACCTGGACAGCTCAAAATTTTTTGGACACGCTTCTGTTTACAAGTTTTAAAACAAACGAAGCGAAAAGTCTGCACTCGCTCTGGACCGAAGAAGCAGACGGACATTGTGGAAATATAAAAAAAGAAAAGGTTTGTTTTCTAAACTGCAAAATACCAACATTTCTGGACTTCATGGACGCAATGGCTGTTATTCACAGAAAAAGACATTTAACTTAAAAAGTAGAAAAAACTTTCTAAAATGACAGTTTATAACTGAACAAGTAGAATACTTGGGATCACCAACTGATTAACTTTGATTAATGGGAGCCAGGCAAGCTGTGGCCCTAAAGCTAAAGTGCAGGTCTAAAAAAGGCTCTGAGAGTCTTAGTGATAATAAAAAAAGAAATTCCAGGAAAAAGACTGGCTCCTTGCGTTTATCAAAGAGTTGGACCATGAAGGTATTGATCTCAGGCTTCCGTCAATCATCCCCAGTTTCACTTTTGTTTCTTTTAAATTAAGGTGAAGTGTCAGGGTAACTATACAAGATTTTAATTCAGTTTTCCATTTGGAATAACAAATCAGCACCAGCAGGCACACTTACTGAATGACGTTCAGTAAGTGCATTATAGTGGATAAAAGGACTGAAAAGGATGACTGTGTCATTAGGATTTTTCTTGTAATGCAGAATAATATTTTTGGCAGAATCAACAATAGTTAAGGTTTTTGAAGCTTATCTCGTGTTTTTAGTCCACTGAGGGGACTGACGTCCCTTTACAGCTCATGTGAAAGGTGTTAACCTGCAAGTTTTACATATCCATGTGTGTAATTTCACTGAAATATATGTTTGGTATTGGTTTTCTTGCATCCTCTGATGACATTTTTTTTCAAGAAGATAAACCAGATTTAAAGGATTTAATTTTTCCACTTCCTTGTTTGCACCTGTTTTTTTCTTACCTTTGTATCTCATCTCCCGCCCAATACATTTCTATTAAAGGGTAAAGTATTAAAGAAGAAATGTATCAAATTTCATTTTTGGTAGATATTAGCTCTTATCCCCAATCCATTTACAACGGAGACAGCCATTTCCACCATAAAACATATCTGGAGGTGAGAAACTCAAGGCTATATCTGACCTTGCATGTGTGTGACTGTGTGTGAGCCTTTGTAAGGCTTTCTTCAGTTTCTATCTGCAGTTTTCTGGAGTCGTACTTTTAGCTGTGCTGTGTGTGCGGTGATCCATCAAGGGGCTCTGCAGCTCATTTTTCAATCTTATACCAAACATTTTAAAAAAAAGAAAAAGAAAAGCAGATAAGGCTTTATGCTTCAAGCAGCATCTTTCATTGGTGTTAGTGTTACTAATGTTCCAAAACAAGCTATTTTAACGTGCTGTAAACTAATGATCCACTCAAAAAGCATTCTGCATCACACTTTAAAAATATAAGATAAACTTAATTTCCTCTTTAGATTTTGAATAGGCGCAATGTAAAAAAGATATGGATGAATATTATATGTGTTAGTTTTAGTCAAGAATCCTTTTTTTGGAGTATTAGTGTTATGAACTAATCTGATTCATGATAACATCATCTTCTCTTTGAGTTTTTTTTGCTTTTGCTTTATCTGTTTTATAAACAGCCTCTTCTTTAACAAAACTCTTTAATACTACGATAATTTTCGTCAAATTGTCTGTTTTGTCTATTATGAGTCTGCTATGTCAAATGTTGTCTTGTTAAGCGAAGGTATCATAGTCAGCTTATGAGCTTTCCCCCCACCCTCACTGCTTAGCACAAAGCAAACACATATTGACCAATCACATGCAGTTTGCAGAGTAAGAGAAGTTGAAGTAAAATTTAAAAAAACAAAACAAAACACCCCTCACTAAGGAGCCGGCTCTCGTCGATCACTCCAAAATGCCGGCTCTTGGAGCCGATTCAATCACGACTGACGCATCACTATTTTCTTAGTAGTAAAACATTTGTATAAAGGGTCCAGTCCAATAGTGTAGAATATGTAAGGCTGTAAATGTAAGGCAAGCATCATTTTTATTACAATTTAAGGCCATAAAAATCAAAAGCAAGTAATTGTGATAGTTCATGGTTGCAGAAGTCAGTATAACTTTGTTTAGCCATTTAATTTGATGCGATGCAATGTGTCTTTTTAAAATTTTCAGGACAAATGTTTTTTCTGTCAAAACAGGGACATTTTATCTATAGCAACAGAAGGATTTTTGCTTAACTCTGGATAAATGCTTTTTGTGTACCTACATTGAAATAGTACAGGAGCACTCCTGCCCTTAAATAACACCACTGTTTGCAATATTTAAAACTATACATTTCTGCTCATAAATCTTATTGCTTTTGGGTATAGAACAGGGTGTGCATGAGAAACTTCTCTCAAAATATGACAACCGTTTTTCCATAGATTTATGACTGACATGCTTTTCATATTTTTTTCTTTCACCTTAACTCTGAAAAATGAAGCAAGTTTTTTTAACCCTTAAAAAACAAATTTCTTGAAGTCAATCTTCATGAAGTTGAATACATAAATAATTGTGCATTTTTGGTACAAGCAACAAATTTGGCAAGGATGTACTTTAGGATTCCCTCTTTCAGAAATGTATATATATATATTCATTATTACTATATTTATTATATATTTGTATATATATATATATATATATATATATATATATATAAGTTTGTATTCTGTTGGTATCCCTCAAGTTGTTTGAAGACTGCATTTTGTGCATGAACTTCCCATATTGTTGAAACTGGAGCAAATAGGAATTTTCCAGAAACCCTGTCTTATCTGCTGCTGATTACCTGGGTCAGGTGTGTTTAGCCAATAAGGAGCTTCAATGGCAGGTTGGTTGGAAAACATGTAGAACACCAGCACTGGACACCTGGATTCTGACACCCCTGGTCTAAACCTAACCGGCTTTGCTACATAACTCTGTGAGGATAAACTCAAACATTCTGCAGTTAGATATTTTCAGTCTTCCTTGTCCTCTCATTGGTTCTCTTCATTCAAATATTTTTTTTAAGGTCAAGTCAGAGAGACAAAAACAGTAGATAGGTCTTTCCCTGCGGAACTGAGTTGCACTAGTGCTAAAAACTAAGCTAACTAGCAGGAGCATTATTTGCAAAACAAAAAGTCGTATCAAAATTTCAGTAAGTTAAATAAAGTAAAATTTGAAGACATTCCTCAAAACTAATCAACATTTGTGTATGTTTTTATTTATTTTTTTTGGTGGGGGCATTGTTAAACGCTAGTTGCCCTAAATTAACACTCAATAGTAGGATACTTCCCTTTGTTAATGAATTAAAGCACAAATTGCCACATTTGACAGGATTTCTTTTTTTATATATATTTGTTGGTATTTGCCAGATTAAACCTTGAAATGTTTTGCCATAGTTATTCTTTGTTTGTGATAGACAACATGACATCTAATGAAAATCAAACTGGCAATAATTCTATAATTACACCTCGAGGGAAGAGCATATTCAAGCCTCCAGACTGTGGTTGATTAAATTAGAACATGTTATTAAGAAGGATAATGAGCAGGTGAAAGCAAACATTAGGCTTCAATTCCCGCTCTCATCAAAAGGTAATATTTAGCCAAGTGAAAAATAGTCTATTAAAATATGCAAGCTTATCAGGCAAGTAGAGTTGGAAAATAAGCTTGCAGGTACACCACAACTGTCATAAAGGACTTTTTTTTTACTGCGTTAATTAGCCAAAGGGATCTCTTCTGCACAGACATTACCATTGAAACTGAGACTGTTTGTATTTGGGATACAGTCATTTTACATTTAATTATAGAATGACACTGACATGAATGCTTCAGTTGGTAATTAATAGCTTGACACTTCGTACTCGGCTCCAGACGTTCCAGCACTCATCTCCAGTCACGAAGATCTTCTGGCTTGCAGTCAATGATTTGTGGGTTTCATGTCTGAAAGCCATGTATTTTTAATTTTGTTCTGCATATTTATTTCCTCACTTTGACCATACTAAAGTTAAATAACCCTCTCCATTTGGTGTTATGTGGTTTCTGGAAAGGAAAAAAAAAAAAGCTGCTCATAAACGACATGTTATCTGGTGGCTATTGTAATTTTAGTCCAGTCACACATAATATATTCCTGAAGCATACACATGTTAGCATCTGGTCAAATAAAATGCATTATCATATTACAGCAAACCCTGCTGCTTGTGGCAGCTCCAATGGCATTCTGCTACCAACGTGATTTGAGAGCTCCTTTTCCCTGGCAGGCAATTTAACTGCTTGAGGTCAATGTTTGATGGTTTTGAGGTCATTCCTTAGCCAGTTCCCACTCTAATAAAACAAAAGAGCAATGCAAGTCCTGGGGGTGAAAAACCCATGTTAACTTCATTCACATCAACTCCCTGGTTACATGTTTCCTGATCGCATCAGCAGAGAGTTGTACAACTGATTGTAAAACCGACCAAACAGCTGAAGTCAGTCATTTTCTGCACAGCTTTGCAGAGACATTATTAAAGTATAATATAATTTGTGCAATGTTATGATTTCATTCTAAACACAGTCTTTTAGGGGTTTAATGAGTAATCGATTTATTTTCATATGATCCAACCAGACTGATCTGTCTGAGAGAAGTTGTTATTGAATATACCATTATAAAATGACATTTTATAATTCTAGTGAATTGTTACACCCCAACTGTCCATACAGAGATGTTTGAGAATTTTTTTCAGTAAGAATGGTTTTAAGATTGAACTCTTGTAATATTTTCCTTTTTTTCTCCTTGTCCCTCTTTTTTTCTCTCTTTACAAATTCCTCTTCTGCAGTGGGATGCCATCACAGAGATGGACGAGCACAACAGACCAATCCATACTTTTCAGGTGTGCAGCGTGATGGAACCCAATCAGAACAACTGGCTTCGGTCCAACTGGATTTCCCGACAAGCGTCCCAAAAGGTCTACGTGGAACTCCGCTTCACCTTGCGAGACTGCAACTCCATTCCTTGGGTGTCAGGCACCTGCAAGGAGACCTTCAACCTCTTCTACCATGAAACAGACGAAGCTCATGGTGTCAAGTTTAGGCCAGCGCAGTACACCAAGATCGACACCATTGCTGCTGACGAGAGCTTCACTCAGATGGATCTGGGAGATCGCATCCTCAAGCTCAACACTGAAGTGCGTGAAGTGGGACCTATAAGCAAGAAGGGCTTTTATCTGGCATTTCAGGACATTGGTGCTTGCATTGCATTGGTTTCAGTCAGAGTTTACTATAAAAAATGTCCATTCACTCTGAGGAACCTGGCATCATTTCCAGACACAGTGCCTCGCATGGATTCTTCCTCATTGGTGGAGGTAAGAGGCGCATGTATTGACCATGCTGAGGAGAGAGATACACCTAAACTGTTTTGTGGAGCTGATGGAGACTGGTTGGTCCCCTTGGGAAGATGCGTTTGCAGTGTGGGATATGAGGAAATCGATGGCTCATGTGTTGGTAAGTCTTTCAACTTTATTTTCTATCAGATTCATCAATGGTGGATCTGCCAATGTCTATATGATATCCATCTCTGAACCTTTTATTTCTGTGTGTAAATGCAGAAGTTTTGGTGCCCAGCTTAGAAAAATCAAAAATCTCACAAATTCTCAAAGACTTTTGATAGCTTAACATTTTGTGAATTTAATACCCAAAAGGGGGGGGAAGGAAGTGAGATGCTTGGTGCACAGATTTTTCATTTTTTCCAAACCTCCAAATCATATGCACTGTGCAGAGAGCCTGTTAGTTGTTCCTTGTGTGCAGCCTGACTCTTATCATTTAGAAATTTAGACAATCAGAGTGGAGTTTGTGTGGAAAGCCTACGGGGGTCCTACAGGCACGTACGTATCATGTATACACCGCATGCGTGTGTTTTTGCCCGTGGTCAGTAAGGAGCCAGTCTGCGCATCTCACTAGCAATTCGAGTGCATTAAAAGGACACTGTACAACAGCATCACCTGTACATTATAAGTGCAAGCAACTTACATTTGCCTTACAAATACTTCATGTTAAGCTGCGTTCACATCGGCAGGGTCGACTCGCTTTCAAGCAGCCATGATGAAAATTCTATGTAAACGCTTGTCAACCCAAATTGCGGGTTTCCACACTCAGAACGCTGACGTTCAGAACGCTCGCATTTACGCATCACTACGCAAATTAGTGCAGTACATGTGTATGGGATTAAGGCTAAACTCGTTCCCACCTAAATGGAAAAAAAAAACTTTTCAGGCTATCTGTACAACTGTGATTTAACAGTCACATATCCCGGAGAGAGCAAACAGAAATTATGATGCAGAAATGTTTCTGTTTTAGGCATATGAAAACTCAGGCCCCTTAGTTTCCCTATTTCCAATAGTACTGACACATTGGTTCTCTGAATGCACAGCAGTGCTAATAAATATTTTACACTTTTTAGGCAGTTTTATACTCCAACTCATATTTTTTTCTCCCTGATAACATTGATATGCTCTCCTGCTTCTTTGCAGATTAAGAGGAGATATTGCAGGAGATTCTCCTGTTTAGATTTATTAACATGATGACAAAGAGCTTTCCCATTGCTCTCAAAGGCAGGTAGTGATTTCCCATGCACATGTATACACTTAAATACATGCATACATATGGAACCCCAAACTGTTCATAATTAAATGAATAAATATGATCTTGTGCAATCAGACACTCAACCAAGAAATATCTCAGCATTTTTAAAAAAGTATTTTTTTAATCATGTTCAATATTACTATAATTATATGGCTTTTTCCAGAAACAATCAAAATCAATATTTTTCAGAGTAGCTTTTTTTAATGTCTCATTATGGTTTTTCAGAATGACTTGTTTATTTAATAACTCTCAAAACTCTCCTCGCCATTGTGAGCAACCAAAAATAAAATAAAAATGTGTCAGCTAATCTGTTCTATAAATGTAATTTATATGAATTACTTTTCGTCATTCTAGCCTAAAAATTGCTGCATTTTGAGTGTTTCCTTTACGCAGCCATGTGAGGTGAAACAGCGCACGGATCGCAGCTTTGATTACGTAATATCTAATGAACTGAGTTGATCGCATTCCTTTAATTCACTGATCATTGGCTAGTAATGTCATTTTTTACTTACTATTTCTACATTGTAAGCATTTTGATCATGTCTTTATTGTCTATATAGCATGTTTTTTAGGTTTATTTGTTATATCTGACACACTGTAATGTAAAGGCAGCAGGTGATGCAGATAGTAAAACTGCTGCACTTTTTCAGATATTAATACATAAACAGTAGATCATTTGTTTATGAATGTAAAGAAGTTTTTGGGAGGAATTTTACTGTTGGTGTTTCATAAAATTTGGAAAACACCAAATATGTTTGAGTAATCTCAAGTGATAAACTGTTTGATGTTTTATTAACACATAAACATTGTATTCACAATATCAGGTTTTAAAAAATCAAATCCCTCAGACACGTTTCTCAGTGACACTCACTGGACCTTACACACCAAACAGAAATGAACTAGTTGCAAAAAATTGATGCTAGGAGTCCAGCTCTTATAAAATGACATGAGCACAGAAAACAGAAAGATTTGATTTGTTTTTGCTGAAAAGCATTACCTTTTTTTTTTTTTTAGCAACATCTTCGTATTTGTATAATTTTGACAGAATGTATTTTTATGGAAAGCAAAATATTTTGGGATATGTAAAAAATATTTTTATTTTTAATATCATATGACATAAAGGAAAGAAATGTGAATGTTTTTTGCTTTTATTATATTTTATATTGTGTTTTTAACACATTATTTCTAACTAGTATAATTTTGACATGTTATATTTTATTAAGAGCAAAGTATTCTAAGTTAAGGTTTAAGTTGATTTAATCTGGAATAATATTCCTGCTTGTTTTTTATTTATATTCATTTTTAAAAAGTTAAGTTTTAAAAGTTTAGTTTTAGCGTGTTCATTAAGTGTTTATCCTGTTCGGCCGCAACCTAGGGTGTGTTTTGGATCTTGGCTTCCTTTGCAGCTGAGTTGCACATACAGAGCGACAACAATCTTTTTCACTCAGTGTTGTATGGCTCCAACTTTTATTTTGTTTATTTATTTAGTAGACTTGAAAGGCACTTCAAGTAAAATGAATATCTATTGTTATTATTTCTATTTAATCAATTCCATTTTTTTTTAATTTCCATTCTAAACTTGTTGTATTAAGCTATGAAAAGATGTTTCACTTTACTTGTGATATAGGCTGAACAAAATACTTTCATTTATAAAATTATGAATTTAAAATCCTAAAATTCTTTAAATAAAAAATTTGTTTTTGATTACTTATTGAGGGTTTTTATGAGTACAGATTTATTTTTTATTTTTTAAACCCATCTCTCATAAGAAATTTTCAGCTGTAGTTCCAGCATTTTAGCAATGATTTGGTATAAATGGAATAAAAAATCAATAAAACTAAAAAGATGAAAGTGCTCACACAGGTGGGGAAATTATATACTTTTTTTATAAAACACACATTTAAAAGCTCTGTAGACTTACATCTTTAAAAAAAAGACTTTTAATATTTGTGTTGGACTCCTGCTACTATTCACAAAAAGATGTACTCGAGCAGTTGATTATTGTTTTTTCATGTGATGCCTTTCAATTTTTAACTGCAGCTGCACCGCAATCAGCAGAAGTGCAAAGCTGCAGCTGGGTTCAGGGCTTGAGTCGCTTTAAAACTTTGCTTCATTAATGTCTTCTGTTCCACAAAGTATAGTTTCCTTTCATGTGAAGCTGTGTAAGAAATCTGAAAGAAGTGAAAGTCTAATGTGCGAAACATCACTTATAGTTAGGTGTGAAGACAACTTAGAATAATCCATGACAGTTAAGGTGATAAAAGTACCAATGAATAACAAATGTGGAAAACAAAGGTGAATTTGTAATAGAACGACAAGTGAAGTATGTAGATTTGGGTTAAAAATAAAATGCCTTCTTCAGCTATGTATTGCTGTTAAACAATTGTCAGTTGACATTTATAGGGAAAATGACAAAGGAACAAAAGCAGAAATCACAGTAGAAAAACATTCTAGGAAATTAAAAATACACAGGACATGAAAAATCTGTATAAAATGCAAAATAGACAAGATGAAAGTAAAATAAATCCATGTGAGAATTTATTTTACAAGGTAATACACAATAGAGGTTCTAACCCTGTTATTTCCAATAAGTTGTCTATTTAATTTCAGTAAAAAATAAATCCACTAACATTCTGCTTATAAATACTTCTAAGAAGGCAGTTTAAAAGTCTAATGTAATTCTTTATGACATTTTTATCTTTATGTTTTTCTACAAAAAACTGTTTAGTGAAGAAACATTCTTTTAATCTCTGTCTGATCTGTCTGTTAACACCAATATTAATATTAATTTTTCTAGTTACCATCAAAACAGCATTTTATTTGTATTAAAACTAAAATATCACATATATTTCTGTTAAACTCCTATGATTTTTTAAGCATGAGTTTTGTAAACACCATTGATCCTTCTGGAATTGTCATGCTCTGTGTGACTCCCAGCAGTGCTATAAAAGTGCAATTGCTATTAATTTAGAATTTTAAGTTAATGTTGAGCCAATTTTTTTTTTTATTGCATTTTATGTACACACATTGTAAAGGTTACACGGGAAAAAAAAGCATGAATTGCACAATGCACACCAAGCCAAGAGAGTAATGCATTTTGTGATATTTTCATTTTGAAATAAAATGTTTGTAAATTACTCTTTTTTGGAACCTTTTTCTTTATATAAATGACTGTAAGAAGCTATAAGATACAACATTTATGTGATACATAAAATAATATAGGACAGTGACTCAACACATGGCAGAATTCATATATTTAATGTAATTAGTTTTAAAAAATAACATGTTTTAAAATACACGTTCAGTCATTTTAATTACATGCAGTTTGTAAAAATTCAACTGTGCAAGCCTTTATCTTCATCACACTATGATAGCTACTTCACACCATTTACCTTACATGAGCCTGACACAGATAATTGCACAGGTAAAGGGAGCAGCTGTGGTGACATTAAATGGCAAGCTGGTATAAATATCTTGACAGAAATTTCACTGACTAGACATTTTCAATTACAGCATGAAGACAGTCAGACAACAATTACAGCGCACATCCTTGAACCTGTCAACTGAGCAAATGAGATGTCTCACACATGCGTGTGGAGACGGAGACATGCACAAAGAATCACTTGAAACATCCCTCCATTTTCTAATCCTGATTTAGGTGTGTGTGGGGGAGGTAAAGCCTGCCTCATCTGTCACAGGAGCGGGAGGCAGGTTTCACTCTGGACAGGTCACCAGTCCATCACTCACTCACATGAAAACAAGTGAACCAAAAACAACAACACACAAACAAATACGCAAATGTCATAAAAACAAAGCTACACATTAGAAAAAGAAACAGATTAGATCAGACATCTATAAGAGTCGACAACATTTAATCCACACGAAACGTGCTCTTACAAATAAACACAAGGATACACACCAGGGGGTTTGAGCTTGCTGCAACAACAGAGCTGTTTACAGACGGTCCACAGCAGGAAGACACTGTGACATTTCAGAAAAAGCATGGTTTTAGTTTAACAAGCATGACCCTTCAAGTTTAATTGGGAGTGTCTGAGTGGTGGAAGAAAAACAAAGTGCAGCACGGCAGCAGGTCCCAGCCAGAGTTCAATTCCAGCTCGGTTAGCTCATGACCGATTTTCACGATCCTGTGATTGGACATTTTTTAGAGACATGTACCCATCCTTTGCATTTGTATTTTTGTTTCAGTAGAATAATTTTACTGTATACATTTATGAAAAACTTACCAAACACATTTTCAATGTGTTGTTACATTTATCAAAACGGATGTGCTCTATGAGTGTCACCAAAAATCAATTTAGCTTGTTTTATCTGTATGATTTGTATTTTATGATCATTTATTTTTACAGTAATGCCAAATTTATCTTAGCATCCATGCTGTAAATCAGGGCAATGTTATTATTTTTCAGTAGATCCTCTAATCTTAGTTTGTTAAAACAGGTAAATCATCATGAGACCACAAACTGCTTGTTGAACAAAGTCTTCAGTGCATTTATAAATCTGAACTCTGCTAAAGTCCCACGCCAATCATCTTTTGATCTATTTCAAAATCTTTCCCAGTGGTATTTTAATTATGATTATGTTGTTTTTAGCAATATTACCCAACCTGTGTCATTTCTAGGAGGTAGTTTGAAGAATGGCAGAGGTTAGAAAGACGCCTCTGAATTGGGGGCTGTACTGTTGGCAGCCACTCCATTCCCATCATCCATCTATTTACACTCTCTTCCACTAGCTTACATTGCATTTCTACATTGTTTTTGTCTGCTCTTGATTCAGAATGAATTGAATAGAAAATATTCAGAAATGTAATTTTTAGACAGATTTTCTTTGTTTACTGTATATCCTCCATCCTCAGAAATATACCATGAGCACGTTAAAAACACCAAAAACATGGTTTCCATCAGAGTGGATCTTTCAAAGTCTTCTGTTCCTTCACCAATAAACTCCTACTTACTTAGGTATCTTAAGATTCGACTCTACCACTCGGGGAGAAGAAAAGAGAATACCGTATATAAATATACATGCACGCACGGACACACACATTATATATTAAATAAGAAACTGCTAAAAGTTGAAGAATCTTGGGTTACTGAACCCCCCCCCCCAAAAAAAAAAAACAATTAGGAAGAAAATGTATCTTTAAATGTGCCAACCTTTCTTTTACATCACCAAAGAGAAAAGAACAAAGCCTTAAAACTGTTCTTTTCAGTTAAAAAATATGAATGATTCATATAATTCTATTCTGTCTGACCACAGATTATTGTGTTTGAACTCTGGCACTTGTTTCCTCTGTGATCATCATAAGGTGATGTGGTAATACATTTTTTTTTAAATAAAATATTGTACATTTAAATGCTATTTCACATGTTTTATCAAATGTGTTATGCACAGTTTTTGTAATGTCCCTGATGATTGCAGCAGCTCTCAGCGACAGCTTAGGAGTATGAAGGATAAGGCAATTCCCCGTAACACAACCAATGACCTTCAGGTAGAAAAAGTAGTCCTCCAAAACAACATAAACGTTCAAAAAATATTTTAAAAAATACTTGTGAGGTTTGATGTAAATTCAATGTTGTGGTAAGTACAGCACAGACAAAAACATCCATAAAATATGAATAGTGGTTCTATCAATAATTCTATGTAGGAAAATAAAAAAAACCTTGGATGTATCAAAGATGCATCCTTTATCGAGTTGAAAACATACATTTTTGCTGTATTCGCTGAATTCACCTTCTTCCAGCATGATTACCACAACCCAGAACTATTCACAACCTCCTTCCAAAACTGGTGGTAAAACTCAACTGGTGTAAAAGCACAACTTTTTTATTCTGTATTTTTTGGACCATAAGGCACACTTAAAAAGCCTTCATTTTTCTCAAAAATCTATAGCACGCCTTTTAATTTTGTGATTCTGATGTAAGAGACTGATGGAGCTTACTGACCTTGAACCAATTTTCTGTAGTAGATGGCGCTTAAAAATCTGTTAAAATGTTCTCGTACAACTTTGGTGTACCACGAAGCCACACCGCTTCCTAAATTACCTAAGTATTATCTCTACTGCAGTCAGGAGCCCAGTGGAGAAATACATTCTGTAGTTCAACATATTTAGTGGAAGAAGTGAGTGTATTGTTTTGTATTGTGCTGTATGTGTTACAACCAAACAATGTAGAAAGATATTGTGAATAAAGTTTGACTTCTCAGTCATGTTGGGTAGTGTAGTCCTCCCACATTGCCTTACTGTTTTGTTTTGCTTAATACACCCTAAATACCCGTTACTAAAGTTGACTGTTCATTCTACATTCACCGATATTGCGCCATATAATCTGCTGCCTCTTACAGTCTCAAAAATACAATGAAATATATTATTAAAATAAAGAATTTAGGACGTTTTTGAGCACATTATACAGCATAAGTTTTGGTCAACGATAAATGGTTTGTGAGAGTACATCAGAAATCCCTACTCTGATTTGTCCCAGTGAATGAAGGGAAATTATATGGGTGATGCAATGACTTCCTTTAAATTTATCTCTTTGACATGTCAACATTTATTAGTTCTGGTGAGGACTCCGTCAGTGTTTGACAGGCGGACATTTACAAAAGAACTTGGTTAAAGCAAGCTTGTAATCAGACGTCTTTTTGTTTGCAGCAGTTCAAACGACCTCCTTCAATAGAAGGTCTTTGTAAACACGTATATGTGCCTCTATACTACTACTACTGCTTTCACTTCAACATTACACACCAAGCCTCTTCCAGCCATAGGCGGCGGTCGTGCACTAGTAGACTCCAGAGCTTGTTCAGTGAGAAAATCGTGGGCTAATGCACATTTGAGAATGTTTAGCGAGTTCTTGAAGCGCTAAACATGGGTTTAAAGCATTGTGAACGGAGAATTACATGTACATTAAAAGGCAACAATTGGCAAAGCTTACCAAAAATTTATTATTTACTTTTCGATTGATTTTATACATTTTTACCAACATAATCTTGTTTGTATCTGAGGTTTACAAACAATATTTGATGTTACTCTCAATTTTTTTGATACATATCATCTTTTACATCCCTATTAACAACGCTGAATCTATGTTGTTCGATATTGTTACATTTGGAAAATGTCTCCATTTCTGGATTCCTGTCTATCTTAAATTAGGCTCTGAGCATCAGAGCCTTCCATGTTGTCGCCTCTCAATTTGTAATTGAGAACAAATATGCAGAGGGATTATCTTTAATTGGTGCTGTCAAGGAGGGCTGGGTTTGTTGGGCACCAAGAAATCTCCACATCTTTTTATGCTATTAGTGTTTAAAGAATAATTTATGCAGATTTTTTATTTATTTTTTTTTTTTGCAAGTCTGAGTTGAGATGTGAACTTTCGTTGACTTCTGCTTCGCTTTTTTCTCTTTTAGCTGTGGAGTTACTTCAAAGCCTGAAGTGATCAAAGAAAGCCGAAAAAAAAAAAAAATTCCCCAACGTACCGGCACCCTGCATACATACATACAGCTTCTGTCTCCACACCGCATACTCTGGAAAACAAAAGCAAGTGACACTGTCTGATGTTTTCTTTTTTTTTCCTGTTCCTTTTTTCCTGAAGCACAGTCCTGTCAGACTTTGTAACATTTCAATTGATTTCCCTTGTCCTCTCATGTGTCCTATTTTAGCAGACAAGCCAAGAGACTGAATTAGTCATTAAAGGGTATGTATAATACGACATGGCCCAGATAAGACATCATAGTCCTCGACTTAAGAGGAGACTTGTCATAAATGAAAGAATATTTTGTGAGTTTGAGACAGCTACTACCACTACTTTTTTTTTTTACCAAAAGGGAAGTAGAAAAACAGGGGTTATTATGGGTTCAGCATCTGTGATAACTATGTTGTTTTATTTTGTTTTAACAGTGGCAGTTTGTTTTACAGCACAGAGATAAAGGAAGACTCTGTATTTGGGGCCAGTAATTAAGGCATAAGGATATTCCTGTTTTATCAGATGAATCATTTATACGCCGTCCTTGTTAGCGACAAGGGTTGAGATAGGGTTTGGAATTTTGCTGTAATTAAAACATCTCCAGCAGTCCCGGTGCATTCTCAAGCATACTGATGGGCAGACGGGCCAGAACTCAAATCCAAGTGCCATAAGCAGAACTCATTTAATATGCAATCTGATTTGTGCACCTTTATGGGGAGATCACGTCTCTCTTGAGGACTATGATCTCAGCACAACCGTACTTTTCCTTTTCTGCAAAACAATGTTTCTTTTTTTCCATTTAACTGCACAGATGTTAGTTTTGAAAAGTATTTTTTAATTGAATTCTATAGTGCAGCAACTACTATACATATACATTAGTTTGATGTTGAACGTTAACTGAGGCATTAATTATATTTTTTTCAGATAAGTGGCTCTGCTTCCAATTTCCTTGCAGGCGTAGCTGAAATAGCTGATGTTTCACATTGTCAGTACTTTTGATGTGATATGTGGTGTGAAACACTGCTCACACCAAGGCTTTTATTAACAGTGTTGCTAGTTTGGCTTTATTTTATGCACAGAAAATATCTTGGAACATGTGTTACAACTGTGCTAAGAAGATTTGCAGATTTTGGCTTGTTAAGCTCCGTTTTCACCACCCTTGGCAGCGTGTGTTCAAGAGGACACTCTTAATGAAAAGTCTATGTAAACATTTGCGTGTATATGCAAACGTTTACATAGAGACAGTGAATATGGTCATGTGATCCAGTGGATTTTATTGAGCAAGTTAGGATGCCGCCTTGACTGAATGTGAAATGTCTCTATTACCCACTAATAGACAAATTTGATGGTCAATCGAACCAGACAGATGTTGGATTGGGGCAATTAGGGCAATAGTTGTCCTGAGAATTTCATAGTCCGCTGTCATAATGCTCATGTTTGTCCCCCCTCCTCCAAGATGGAGGGGGGGTTGTTAAACAGGACTGCATGTGGGGTGTCCTATTTGTGCCAATAGCAATCCCTAGCAGTCACCTGGTGTATTGCACCTGACTCCAGGTACTTTTTTTCTGTAAACGTTTCCAGATGAATAACCCAAAGAATGACAAACCCAGGAGGAAAATGGATTATTTTTATGTTAGTTCAATCGTTTTATCAACAGGCAGGAAAGTGTGGTCCTGCAGGTGGTAAACATGATTGGAGACAGAAGGAGTCCAAAGTCCAGACAGGCAAGTAACCAGATTGCAGAAAGGTAATCCAAAAGTGTAATCTACAAGTACAGTCCAAATCAAAAAACATAAATCTTGAAACACAATCTGGAGACAAAAATCTAAGGTGAAAAAGACAGACACGTAGTCATTTACCAAATATACTTATCTTGGCATAAAGCTGGAAGAAACAGAACTTCAAAAACATTGCTACTGACTGTGGAGCAGAAATAAATGAGCTTGATAGCAGCATAGAGAACCCAGGAGGACCAAAAAGGTAAAGCAAGTCTAAAGCCAGATCAGCATCAGGACAGATTTCTATTGAGGATTGTTCAAGAAGCCTAAAGATGGTCCATGTATTTCATTTTTTACTAAATAGAAACTTGTTAGTTTAGTTATTATGTATTTTTAGTGTTATTGACAAATTAAAAAAACAACCACAAATAACCTGTAACAGAGAAAATATGCTCTTGTTGACCCATCGTATAATCACATTTACTTTTTCAGCCTTGATGGTCTCCACTGCAGAGGTGATCACATGGCAAAATAAAAAAGTGGGCAAAGGAATACATTTTATCTTTTACAAAAATGCCAGCACATTGACAGTGCTGTCACCTTTTTGACACTTCCCCTCACCCTATACTCTCCTCATCCCATCATCCCATATATGACCAGTGCAGAAAGTAAGCCAATGACCTCAGGGTACAAAAGGCTTTAACTAGCAGTAGGTGTCTCTCAATCTGCCAGCTTGCGACAGCCAAGCTTGTTAGTCACGCTGGTGGAACAGCACACACTCAAGCGCATCACTCACAGACACACTGCTGAACTGTCCTGTGGATGGACTAAATCTAGCTATTGAAAGTGGCAAACAGTGATAGCAGAACTGGGTCAGTTCTAGACAAGACAGCAGTGTGAAATCATCTCCCTTGGGTCGGATTAAAGCCTGAACTTTGGTTGACCCTTTGACAATTGTAGCTATGCAATCAAAACCCAGAATTTTAATAGGTTTGAGTTAATGCTTACAAGGTCGACGATCATGCTAAAACATGGAGTAATGGGTGTGGTAGAGAGAGGGGGCTGTAATTGGATGTTCATCACGCTGAGATTAACATGAATTTATGTTAAAAGCTGAAGGGATAGGATTTCTTTGATTTTTTTTTTTCCAGGTGGTAAGACTTAACTTTTTTATTACATTTTTAGTTTAATTCTTTGTCCTTAGACTGAAACATAAAAGAAAATTGAATGCTAAAGCAAACACATGATGCACTGTTTGGCATTATATACAATTTGTAGCTTTTATGTTTATAAGATTGAATTGTATGGTGATCTTATTTTGAAAAAATAGTCAACATAAACCACACATCCCCTCAGCTTTTGTAGCCGACTATTCAGAAGATTTGTCCTGAAAATCAAATTTAATTTTCTCTCTCATATAGAGAATGACAAAATTGCATATTTCTGTCATTTAAATTTGTGTTTTTTGTTTTTTTTTCCCTGATGGCAAACACGGTGGTGAACTCACATTTGGCAACTTTCATTTGAAGTGCAGCAGAATGCATTTGGAAACATCTTTTGATAATTGCAAAAACCTAATATCCCCAGAGGCACAATGAAACCAAATGTTGATCTGAAGCCAGGAGAGACAAAAAGCTGCATATTTATGTATTGGCAGCTTCTCAGAGCAATCTCAGGCCCTTGAAGACGGCCATTATTTCTGCCCGCCAGTATGCTTGACTTTCTGCAAAACCCAGGCTGTTTCTAACCACGTCGAAGTAGAAGAACAAAGGCACTGGCATTTTGCAATAAATGTCTTTGTTTGTGTCAATAAATGCTGAATGTATAAATTGTAAAACATTTATTCCTGAAAAAAAGCATTTCTGTATTCTTTTAACTTTGTTTACTTTAAAATGTTTTCTTCAATTTCTCTTTGTTTAATTCTTCATGGACAAAATATTTTTTGTCCATGAAGTAAAATATGAATAGTTCCTGCTGTAAAGTCTGTTTCATGTTCAAACACTTTTGTTTTTGTAGCACTTTTAGATTTGTACTTTCTTTCAAATGAGCATTTAAACATAAATTCTAATTATTTTTATGGATCAGTCAATGCATAATAAAAATGTCATACATTTATGCTTTCTTTCTAAATGACTAAAACTAGTGAAATTAAAAAAAAAAATTAGAGAAAATATATAAAATAATAAAAGCCAGTGTGCTCTCAACCAAATGGTATTTTCCAAGTTTCGATTTATTTTATTTTGAAACAACTTTATACGGCTTGATTCGACCAAGAACTTGCCTCAGACAAAAAGATCTGGTTGGAAAGTAGGACTATACTGTAAATCAATTAATCATTTAAGCCAATTAATTGTTATTAGTGTTTAAATATAGTCCAAAAGTGTCAAAGATCAAGATTCAATCAAAGTTAGACAGTGGGAAAGACGTAAATGACATCAAAGAAACAATGTCGTTCTTTAGGTGCATCACATCTGAACTGAAACAAACTAACAAACATGAATCATTGTGGTTCATGTATGCTCCTATATCCTTTGGTACAAATGGTTTCAAATGTTAAAAAGCTTACAAAACCATTAAAACTTTCAGAGTTTAATGGTTTACGTTGGCACATGTGGAGAGCAAGCCCAACGACCTGTTGACCTCTGCTTCCTAACCAGTCCTTAACGCTACGCCCCAAGTATTCTGTGTCCATGTTTCAGCAGGTCAGAGATCTTGGAACCTAATCAATATGAGGTCTGTGGTCATGATGTTGTGGCTGATCGGTTTATGTGGTGGGACATCTTTATTATCTATCACCAGCTGCGTCTAGTGGACAGCTCATCCCAGTGCTAACATTAAAGCTGATGTATGCTTATTGAGCACACACAGGCAGAGACCAGAAATCTGATTTATAAACCAATACAGCTTGTTTTATGGGGGATTGATCGGCTTGCATCTCCATCTGTGACACAATCTTGTCTTTATTCAAGGTGACGGCAGGTAATGCAGGTATTGAGCAAAAAGAGAGGAATCATTAGTTTACTATTCTAATTTTTATGGGATGTTGAGATATTCACACATTATTCACTTCATTTTGTTCACCTATTGTTTTTTTGAAGACTGATTGATCAAGTATTGGTCATTTGCAGTCTATACTGAGCAACTGAAGGCTTTTGAACAAATAAATACCTTTGTAGACTAATAGGGAAATGCTGTGGAGATTCTGAGAAGTGCTGTGAGTGGTCAGCTGTGTTGGAAAAGTCATTTACCATTTATTCTGTAGAGACTTGTAGAGAGCTGGACTCCGTCCCAGCCGACATTTAGCAGGCAGCAGCACTAAAGCAATAAGATAGGCAAGCTTCCAAACTCACACCTACCAACAATCCAAAGTCACTAATTAGTCTAACACACGTCTTTGGACCGTGGGAGGAAACGGTTGAAAGACAGGAGACCTTGCCAGTATAGAAAGAACATTCAAAATACCCTCACCCAGTACATTTCTACACATTTAACTGTTTTTTTTTTTTTTTATCTTACTTGGAAGATGGATGGTACTGAATATTTGTGATCTTTTTTTTTATGAAAAAGTGTTGTTTTATCCTCAGCTTTCTAGTCGATGTGAACAAGTCTCTCACTGTCATACTTAACCTACATTTCCCAATTTTTGGTTGTTTTTTTTTTGCATCCTCTGAAACCTCATTCCTCATTAACAGCTCATCTGTAAACCTGTCCTGCCATTGATGGTTTTTGCTTTGTGTTATGGACACGTCTATCCTTTCTTTATAGTGTGTAATTTAATTTATAATTTAAATTTTTTATGTTGCAAAACTTTTTTAAGACCTAAAGCTTTAGCTTATCCTTTACGAGTTCAAGCTCAATCCTTTTGAACAAAAGTGTGGCTTTTGAAAACAAACTTTTGTTTGCATCCTAGCTAAAATATCCAGGAAATTGACAGTAAAAACACTCCAGTCCTCAAAATGATTTCTAGTCCCAAAAAGAGGGCACTTGTACCGGAAAACTTGCTAATGAGGTAACATAAAGAAGTACCTCCACACACACACACACATCTAACACAGGATATACTCTTGGATGTATGATCACTTATTGACCACCTGTTGCTGTGTCCTTTTATTTCATTCATCAATCAGTCCAAGTTAAAAAGAAGTGGCTCCACCAAAGAAAATAGAAAGTTCCTGGAGCAGCTGTGATTATCAAAGCTCCTGACAACAAAGGCGACACAAAGAAAAATACAAGCTGTGGAAAGCTTGAATTTTGGCTCTAGCTCCTAAATGCCCTGTTAGTGCAGCAATGGGAGCCTGAAAGACCTTCTCCGATCATCTTTTGATCTCTTTAAAAAGCGTTCCCAGTGGTCTTTTAATTAAGATTATGCAGATTTGAGACTAAATTTGAAAAAAAACGGTTGTGTCACAAATGCCACAAGCAAACGTTAAAAACACCAAGTACACAATTTTCATTGGACTGAGTTTTCATTTTTCTCAGTGGCATCACTTATATTAAATGTTTTCATGATTTCTTACCGAAATAATGTTTGTTCCTTGTTCATATCATGTGCAGATAGTCCTACCATAAAACGTGACAAAATGTGTTCAGCTGCACATTTTCAAAATAGAAAAGAAAAATAAATAAATCTGTGCTTAGCTGTAAAAAACACAATTAAACATTCATAAATGTGAGTATTTTGAAAATATGTATTACTTTTTTGGTAAGTTATTGCATTTAAAAGACTATCTATTAAGTTAAGTTTGTACTATTAAGTTTGTCTTGATAAAAGTTTACAATAAATGCAAATCCCAAAAAAAGGAAAAAAACAATTTTTCCACTGTATGCCATTTATTTAAAATTTTAATAGTAAGAGAATTAGTAATCACAATGTTTCAGAGTTCGCTGCTGCATATTTTTGCTTTTTTATCATTTTTAGGGATCACCAGAAGGAACAAAACAGTTACATTTGAAAATTTGACAGTTTTTTAAGAAAAAGAAAAATCAGCCCATGTTTGTCTTCCCCTCAGTACTAGAATAATAGGGGAAACTTTATTGTCCACAAAATAACTGATACAAAAAAAAAGAAACATTTGCAAATGTGCTTTTGTGACTTCGTGTTAACATTATGTAAATAGTTGACCTTTAAACTGCATTTCTAATAAAATCGGATCTTACATTTACTTTTTCACTCGTCGGTGTCTAGGTTTTATCTTGTGGACCTATTTTAAAAGGTTCCCTGAGCTGTTATAGTTTGATAGACCTCTAAAGAAGGTTTTAAATCCCTGCTGCAAATGCCAGGAGACCAAATCCACCTTTTTTCTTTGATGTAATAAAACCTGTCACTACGATTGCCCAGAAAAATGAGGAAACAGCCGAGTGTCAGATGTCTGTCATACATTACCAACCATATCAAAATTCTGTCCGAATCACTTTGGTTAGAACTATATTTAGCTGCTTGGTTCCGTTTTGTAAGCCTGCTGCTCTCCCCCACGTGCAGCTTAAGGTGGGAATAGATGGAGCCACGTGTGATGACAAAGCAGGAGAGCAGCAGCACCGGGGCGTCTCATCTGTAAACATGTGAGAAATATGGCGTATTGATTACATCAGGTGATACATGATACAGGTGACACATTTATGTCTGTGATTAGATGGTTAAATGTGAAAACATCACATCAATCATTATGGTAGACACTGTGAGCGATCAGATCCAGGGTTTGTTCAGGTAAGCCCACTCACTTCCCGTCATCCATCTGTTTACACGCTTTCCCACAAACTTACAAGCCCTCACAACCCCAACTTAGCATTAGTGATGCCCCAAAATTGGTGAGCAACATTGCAGCTATTCAGTCGTACAGTTTTGAGCTGGATGCTAGCTCAGACGAGGAAAACAAAGACATGCATGGATCTATTTGTCTGCAAGTAGCTTCTACGTCACACTTTCAAGTTCTTTCCAATGGCATTTTTTGCATCTTCTCCTGATTTTCTCTCCTGAGAAAACATGATTTTCATCGGAGTGGGTCTTATAAGCAAAACGCCGGCCAGGCGGCCAGCGGTGCATTGGGCTTATATATCAATTCAGATGAACATAAGTTCAACATTCTGTAATGGAATTATACGAACAAAAACAGTAATTAGTTAAATTACTCTGTTACTGTAAAAGCAACAGGAAAATCATCACTTGAATGCGTTTTTACATACATTGAGTCAACAACAGCCCCACAATCTAACAATATGAGTTGTGTCCAAATTCCCTCATGACTCACCACTTACAGGTCATTTTTTTTTCCATTTTGTAGGGGGTGTCTGAATATACTATTCCAAAATCCAGTGCCCTGGAAATTTCCCAGAAGTCTCTGCAAAAAAATAGCGTGAATCAATGCTAACTAGATTGACAAATCTAGACCACAATGCATTGCATTTGAAGGGTTTCTCATTAGAATAAAGTTTATTTACATTTATTTTTTGTAAAAAAAAAAAAAAAGTTTTGCATTTGCAATAAAATCCAGGGCACTAGATTGTCCAATGCTATATAGTCATTAAGGCGTTAAGGAGTAGGGAGGGAATTTCCTTAGTCACAAAAAGTCTTTTGTTTTTGACTTTTTTTGTCAAAACAGCATAAAAGTAAACATTACAAGAGGACTCTAAAGGCGTCTGATTAAGCATTGACAAGTGAGAATCTTATGTCCAAAAATAACTAAAAAAAAGACACATCTGCTGAACGCTTTCACACTTTTCATCAGATATGGCCTTTCTCATTTGGTCTGGGATTGCTGGCATTTTGGCTCATCTTCTATGAAACAGCACCGAAAATGCATATTGCAAAACCTCAATCTCGATTTTCTGTTGCTTCTGAGCAATCACAGAGATACGTGGCCATCCAGATCTTGCCATGTTGAGAGCTGCATATCCGAGCGCAGGCACTCCCACACAGAAACACTCAGCTCTGATTTGTCTGTCTGATAGTGTTGTCAGTGGAACTCAATGCCAGAGAGAAAGAAATAATCTATTACAGGACTGATTTAGGCATGCAATTAGGTGGCAATGTCAAACATTTTATTGCACCTTTTGCTCTTTGATGCTCTACTCTCAGAATCTGATAGAAGAATAAAGTGATTCCCTCTTTTAGATTGCAAAGAGAAAAGAAGGATTTTATCAGAGGAAATGCTGTTGTGGCTGTGACAGACTGTGAAAGCCTTTTGGCTCTCTACAGCAGCACAGAAACAAAGCACTGTGTGTGATGAGTTCAGATCAATCTGAGTGCACCCTGCGGACAAAAAGCTGTTCAAAAAACTTTTTTTTTTTGCAAATGTTTTTTTTTTCTACCTTTCTTTAAAGACTGCTTGTCGCCACTTTTTTTATCTTTTCATCTCAACCCATTTCAGACTTGCTACATTAACCAAAATAAATCTGTCTTTTGTATTTTCTACCCCGTTGGCTTCAATTGATGCTTCTTAAACGTGGGTTTGTTTGTTTGTTTTTCGCTCTCTTTTTATTTTTACCCACAGCTGTCAACAATATTTACAACAAAAAAGAGCTGCAAATAAAATTACTTTAGCATTTATTAAATTTAAATATCATCTGAGTTGAAACAATTATTGGAACTTGCTTCCCTCCAAAATTTTAGACGCTATCACTATTATTGTTGCTGAATATGCATTTATAGAATATATGCAATAGAAATGAATGACTTCTTGAATGGGGAAATATTTTTTCAAAAGTGTATTTTTGCTGTAAGTTTGGAAAAAGTTTTTTATTTTGGCATTTTTCTTTACATATGTATATGGTACATATACATGTTAATATAGATCTGTTGTCTCTGAAGAGTTGCAATGAAAATATTCTGTTGATCGAACAGACATTATGATGAGCACCTTTAAAAGCTAAGCTAAAATATAATTTGGTTGAGTATATTTATTAGATCAAAAAAAGATCAAATACGTATTTTTAAGGAAAAAATCTTTGTGACTAAAAAAACATCTGCATCTGTATTCATTAATGGCAATTATGTTGCATAACATCAAACAAACGGCAATAGAGTGTCCGTCTTGAGAATGGATGGTCATGAGTTCAAATCCTTGACTGAGTCATACCAAAGACTCTAAAAAGAGGTTGGATTTGGGTGTTAAACCACCAAATGGTTTCTGAGTGCAGCTATGTCTGTAGCTCACCACTCCCCCAGGGGATGGGTCAGATGTGAACACATTTCATACACAAAGGTGCATGACAACTAATGGGACTTTAACCTTAGACCTAAAAATGTCACACAATGCAGATGATTAATAATTAACAAAAATCTACAAAAAATCATATCTGTAAGTGTTTAAATTGCTTAAAATAAGGCTTATTTTCCAAAATATAGAATAATTCCCTTACTCGACAGAAATAATTTGCTGTAGCCTAGATTTACCACAAAAAGAAAGAAAAAAAACTGAAAGACATGAAGAACATGGACACCCAGGGAACAAGTTTTTGATTTCCTCTTGTCACCACAGAGCCTGAGCTGAGGGCAGCGAGTCTTTTTCATCAAAGCATTGCCATTCAAGACAGGAAGTTCCAACAGAGAGAGTTAATCAACTTTCTAAGGGCTGGCTAATTAAAATCTTCTTTTTTTCCCTTCAGATTAGTAAGTAATGTTAAACCAAGAATATGGAATCAGTAGTTTTTTGTTTGTTTGTTTTTCCAATAGCATAACGTAGTCTTTATGTGTTAGAGATATTGTCAATAATTGGAGGTTATATGTTTTGATTTAAGCTTTTTTATTTACTCTTTTTCTTTTCACACTAATTTCCCTTCATTATTGTCATTTCTAGTATTGGTTTCCTGCCACATACCAGTATGTGTCATTGTGGCTGTTTTTACTTCTTGCTGTAGTTATTTTTTTGTACCTGCCTCAGTGTTTATGGACTCTTGCATCTGCTATGCTTCTGGTTTAATTGAATAAAGTACTTGTTCCCTTATCTTGCTGCTCCTGCCTTTCAGTCCCAGGCTCGGGCTCCTTCAGCCATCACAGCTGCTCTACATGACAGCTTAAATGCCCCTGGAAACCAAAATATAATTGTATTCTATATTAATTCTTCCACATGCCCTCAATAAGCCTGTGGATAGGCTAATGGACTGCGGCATCATCTTCTGACACAGGCATTTTTTTTAATCTGTCTGAACTGCTGGATGACTCCTCTGGGGTTTAATTGCAAGGGAAATAAACAAATGTGTACTTAATTAAATCCCTTTACTCATCCGTGTTGTTGTATATTTGCATTTTATTCAGTGGTGGAGCGTTCCTGACAGTCGTGCTATGATATAAAGAAGAGCCTCTCAGCTCTTAATCATGGAGCATTCAGGGTTTTCTTTCTCTCCGTGCTTTAGCGTTGCAGAGACGGGCTCGCTCAAGGGAGCGTTTTGGCTCAGCGAGCTTGTCGAGAGCTGCACATTCAACAAACTTTTAAGTGTTTTCAGTATGCTTATTTTGATACATAGTGCGCCTGCTTAAGGGAGTACCGAGCCCCAGAGCTTTGTGACTGTGCTGAACTCTATTATGCAGACCATAAGCTGCATGGTAGTTGCATTATGGCAGGTGCACTAAGTCAATGTGGAAAAAAGGCAGTGACTCACATCGTGAATGTCAAACACAGAAATCTTTTGTTATTGCTGCAGTGTTGTGGATAACAAATGCAAGAAGGAATACAAGTTAAATACGTAAGGTTTGCATGAACCTCTGATCTCAAATAAAGCATAAATAATAACACATTAAGTTGTGAACCAGTGAGCTGGCAAATGGAAAGACAACTGGTTAATCAGCAAAAAGAAAAAAAATGTAAATAATCTTAAAAATATACGCTACTTAAGAAAAACTAGGGCTTTAAAGGAGTTTATCTGAACAACAAAAAGAAAAACCTCTCAGGCTATATTTAACAAACTTTAACTTTACCATTTTAGCCAAAAACACAATTGAAAATACTTATAATACTTGATCCAACCCTTCTAACACATCTGGCTACCTAAAAGTACTACAACATTTCCTAACAAACAAGAAATAGACAAAAAAATAATAATTCTAGCAAAATTAACTTTGTTTTTTTCAATCAGCTGACTGTGTTTTTGAATGTAGAGAACTATGGTCTAAAATGGAAACACAATCCGTTGTGGTGCAGAGGTAAAGCAGTTGATCTCTCATCCCAGGATTGAGACTTTGGTTCCCGCTCTCCCCACCTATGTGTTGAAGGGTCCATGAGCAAAAACACTGTACCCCATTTTTTTGTAACTCCGCCAGAACCAGTTTCTTAGAGAAGAAACCTTACACCGTTAGTTCTGTTTTGGTCAAATTATGATCTCACTTGATTTGCCGACGAAACCAACAAAACGGCACGGTAGCATTATCTGTATGACAATCTGCATCAGCAAAGGCTTCATGTGGTGGATCCATTTACCCACTGGAGGCCACATTTCTCGTCCCAACAGCATCCTGCAGCGACAGTGACAGCTTTAATTTGGTAGCTGGCGGTCAGCATGATTAGCAAACTGCAGGGAGCTTTCAGAAAGTGGACCTCCAGTACTAACTTTGCCACCCACAGTGTGGGAGGAGAGGAGCACACAACCAGCAATGAGAAGGTGTGGAGTCGCTGTTAACAAGTATTATTTTTATCAGTGCGTGGAAGTATGCTGAGAAAATGGTTTCTGATTCATTTTGGGGCACGTCAGCATTACCTGCAGGCTTAACACTGGGCCAAAACACTAGTTTTATTCTGTTTGAGGAGATGTAGGACATGGCATGTACACAATTCACATTGTTTTTACATGCCAACACCCACGCACACAAATATACCTCTCAAAGCTTTATTTCATATGCAAGCACAGGCACTGCTTCATTTTCCAGTTGGCAGGGAGTTGATGTGTTCAGATATGATTTATTGATCATGTAGAGCACATTAGTTTACCCACTGTGTTCAGTTAAAAAGCAATAACACATTTTACACCCTCTGTTCCATACGAATGCAATAACACTAAACTAATTACACAAACTGGGGCCGGTAGTGTGATTTGTAAAAGCCAGGGCTGCGTGCTGACTCGAAGTCTCCGACACTGAGATGCTGAAAATGCTGAAACCAATATAGCAAGATGTGATTAATTCATTGACACCTTATCTCAGTTCAGTGGTTAATATGGAAATGTAGTTTTATGGCAGAAACAGTGAGCAGACCGAAAAGTGAACCTATTCTGTTTGCTTATTTATTATCATTTCAGTAAAATAAATCATTTGTAAAATAGCTTGATAAAATAACTAAAGCTCTTTTAACTTCAAAGTTTGCATCAATAAGAACTAAAAAAATCAATTGTTTACACTTCAATGTATTCATGACATTTTTTCTTTGTTTTTTAACAGAAAAAAACTCACTGTTTGCATTAGTATAAATGTTTCATAACAGACTCCCTAATAGAAAAACATATTAAACTTAAATTTTAAAAAAAATGCGAAGGATTTGAGGAAACGCCGGTTTCATCAGCTGTTTCTGCCCTGTCCCCATCCACCCATCAGTAGAAATTTTAGCCCTCTTTTATTCCCTTGTCTCTGTTTCATGAAATGAGCTTCTGAAGCGAAAACAGCTGAGGTGGTGCAAATGGAATTGTGCCTCGCTGCATGAGCGAGCGGGATTATCCCAGTGTAATGTCAGCTTCATTAAGCACTATTACATGCTATAGGTCGGAAAACTGAAATGGGAAGACTGTGTTTTGTGAGACTGGGACTACTGGGGTCAGCTCTTGATGTATGTTTAATCTTCATTGGCAACAACCAAGCATACAGATGTAAAGTAGGATTGATGTCAGAGTGGACCTCATGAACTTTAAGGTTGTAAGTCATGGTAAAATATCATTTTTAAAACTTTATTTCCCTTAATTTTGGGGTTTTGTGAGTCAGAATGAAGTTAGCACAATATATTACAGACAGGATTCTAATGTTTTACAAACAATTTCATGTTAACATTCTAGCATAGGCATATTTGAAAAAAAACACAACAAATATCTGAATATTTAAACTTATTTTTTTTTCTCTTGAGTCCAGAGTTCAAGACCTTGTTTGAGTTCAAATTCCACTAATTCGGTGACACAGAGTTATAGTTATATTTGTAATGGTATCACACAAGTATGACAAAAAGAAACTATTTCAAAAAATATTCACAGCCATGACAATATTGAGGCAAATCCTGAACATTCACTTGACAATCAGCTGAAAGCACAGGTATTACAACATGGACATCAAGTCCTGGTAGTTTCAATACACACACAGACTTGCATATGTAATGGGCTTGAACCTAAACACTTGTCACGATCATTAGGAATAATTCATGCTCTTTTTAAAAAATTGAAGATGTTTATTTTCCACCCTCAAGAAACACTCATTAGAAGCATATTTGCATTAAAATAATGAGTATCATGGAGTACCAGTGGAGCAGAGTTTCTATTTTTTGTTCATAGATTTTGAGATTCAAATCATGTTAAATGCTTCTATTTAACATTAAAGCAAAACTATTTAAAAAGGAAAATAAAGATACATTTGTCAAAGGCCTCCTTTAACTAGAGGAACTTGTCTTCCAACTGTGCTCATTCTTTCCTAATTACCGGAAAATTCCTCCCAGCAGACACACAAAGGAGCTTCATCATCCCAAACGAGTGCGCTCAAAGTGTTTTGAGTCTTAGGCCAAGAAAATGTATTAAAGTCACATATTCCTAGATGACCAAAAAGTGCTATGTTGCACATTTATGACTCGATTTTTTTGTGTTTGTATCCCATGAGGTTTTCACGCTCATTTACTGTCTGTAAAACAATGTCTGAAAAATTGGATCTACAAAAACATTTTGCTCTGCTGCATTCAACATCAGAGTATATTAAGCATATGATTCTGTCATTAGAAAATGCCACATTTAAAATTCAGAATCAAATTTCCATGCATCCATTTCCAAACCTGCTTCATGCTTTTCAAGGTCACAGGGATGCTGGAGCCTATATCAGCTACTAGGTAAAGGAAGGATACACCCTGGACAAGACGCTATACTGCAACAGTGACATACAACCCATTCACAATCTAACCTAAGCATGTTACTTGTTTTTTTAAGTTATCTCTCAGTTTAAACAAAAAACTTGTGCGCAAGTATATGTAGAAACTGTCGTCGAGATTGACTCACGCAATAAACAAGCAGTTCATATTGGTCAGCATTTAATACTTTTTGTGAGAGAATAATCATTAACTTAAACTTTATAAATAAAGAGAATAACTGTTTACTTTGAAATACATAAATTATTTTTCCTGCGAAATATTTGGTTTTGAGAGATTTGGCTGGTAGGCTTTGGATGTTACCGGCTACCCAAAAGTTCATTTAGAGCCCTGTATATATGCAATGCATTTCTATATAGGTGTCTGACAAAACCTTTCTACTTGAATGTGATAAAAAGTTAAAACCATAATACCAGCATAATCTTTTGCATTCTGTATTCAATATAAAATAATATAAAATAAACTATTTTTTTTAACATTTGTCTTCCTCCAGTCCCTTGCGAAAGATAACATGCAAAAGATGCTCATATTAAGAAAGGAAACTGATTCATAGTTATGAAGTCCATTGTAGTTCTAAGAAGACCAAAATAGAATTAGTGTCCATTTATTTCAATTGTATTGTAATGGGTCTTATAGGTTATGATATTCACCTTTGAGAATTTGTTCCCAGGCATTTTAGAGTCATTTCCATCATCCTTTTTATCAGCATTTTTTTTTTATAATTGAGTGACAGTTTTTTTCCCTTATTTAACACTGCTCATGTGCTAATGTGAGCTCCTTTAAAATATAATGTGCTGTCAGTTTATTATGTTTAATAAGCAGTGCAAATAACATGCTAAAAGTTTCTGGGCTATGTCATGTTCACCCCAACTTAACACAAATGAAAGTGTCTTATTTAGAAAGCACTGACTGGCACACTGCATCCAAAAAATTGACAGATATTTCAATTATGTGGGAATTAAGATGTGTTTCAAACCCTTTGATTAAATCGACAAAAAATAGCAATAATATTTTTTATGAGATATAGATTGTATAATACTTTGTGTGAATCGGTAAGTTTTTGCTCACAACAATGTTAGTTCAAGATGATTCATCTTAGAGTTTTTACCCACCATCTCAAATTTGATCCACTTTTACAAAAAGTAGACTATTTGATAGGTGTTGCGATGCGCTGTCATGGTAACAGCACAGATCTCGACTGCAGCGGCAAAAGTGATATATTCTGGTCATGATAGGTTAAGTAAAGCATTATTTCAGAGGGAAAGTTCACATTTTACCTCTTGTTTTTGGTCAAAAGATGAAGCAAAAGTTTGTTTCAAAGAAATTCTAAAGTCAAAGAACATCAAAAGTCTACATTTTTCAATTCCTCCTTGTGTCTGATTTCCTCTTTCCTTGATAATTTTCTTTTCTGCTTCATCCTAGTTTTAAAAAATACCAAACTGACCAAACAGGTCAAAGGAAACTTTAAAATCACTTCTCTTCCACTGTGTTGCTGTTTTGATAAACTGTGGAAATAATGTATGACAGTCTATTTATTTTTTTGTTGTTGTTTTGTTTTGTTTTTTTATTCACTTAAAACATGTTAATAATTGGAATACCAATTGAAGTTAGGTCAGTGCAGTGATATAAAACATTTTGGCTATGTGACAGGAACTTTTTTCTTAGGTCTAGTATATCCCTGTGGTGTATCACTTTTTAATCCACACCCAGCAGCCAATCAGAATCGAGTATGTACCCAGACCATGGTATAAAAATAATTCATTATCAACACATTTTGCATTCTTCAATAAAAAATAGTAGTTAGTAGTTATTCGCACTACAAAGTTTTTAAAACTGGCAAATTTTTTTCTGCCAACAGTGTTTTTGAGATTTTTATTGAAGCCACCATTTTGAAATGACCAAGGAAAGCTCTTTTACTACTTCTAGTGAAATAATAATCTACTGCAGGAAAGATAACATGGGCAGTTACTTACGTTCGGAATTTAAGGAACGTTTTTATTATGCTAATATGAAAGGGGTCTTAAAATTGTCTTAAAACTCGAATATGACACAAATTGTATAGAGTTCATTTACTTTTGAACTTCAGGGTTTAGACAGCTGTATGATGAAAGCTTTTACAGATTCATCTCTGCAACAGCCAACCGGCTAAACTTGTGTGACATTTTCAGCTCATGCAGTGTGGTAGGGTTAAAAACAGCTGCCATCAGGGATACTTTGGTTCTGCAGGTGTTACATTTCACTTGTAAATGCTGCGAGGGCCCTGTAGGCCAACCATAAGCTCTGCCAAAGATTTAGAGGAGAGGCCGGTACTGTCCTGGAGTTAGCCATTGCTCTGTCTCTGCAGTCCACATCAGACTATAAAAACAAAGCTTTAATGTTCACCCTTAAGCCTCTTTCAGCTCGCATTTTGTCTCTGAAGTGAGATTTAGGGAGAAATCCTGCTCGCACCCCCGAGTTAACGGATGTCTTTTGAGAGGTTTATTACTCTGTTAGTTCATTTGGCACTCTGCTCTGTCTGTGCTGCCATAAACACTGCTATAAAGGGATCAGCGAGGCTGGCCTCTCCAAAGTTCATAAAAAGATCTGTGTCTCTAATAATGTCACTGATTTATGAGAAATTGTCCCCTCTGAATTCACCCATCCAGCTTGGAGTCTTCTAGAGGTCTGACTTCAACTTTGCTGCTTTTAGTTTTGTTTTGATTTGGATGCCATTCACCTTTTACTAATTCCCACAATTAATAACAATGTCATGGTTTGTGTTCACAAGTACAGTAATTAGCTTTTTTGTTTGAAGATTGAGTGCATGATAGCTTTCTAGTTATTTTTTGTTTTCTTGATGTTACATAGCTTGTATTCTAAAAAGAAAAGTAAAACATTGAAGATGTGCAGATTTACAAAAAACACTGCTATTTTTCGATTTTAAGGCAAAAATCCAAAACAATATTTGGAAAGAACAATATAATCAACTTGTTTGTTCAGCTCAAAAGGGACAGCGTACACATTTTGGAAAGACTAATGTTGGTCCATGTATAATTGCTACATATCTGATAATTGTCTCTCTGTCTGGGAAGACAATGCATTTTCACAATGTGTTGCAAAGCAAAACCTAAAATAATAGAGCAAAAAACATTTTGCGTATTATTCTAGTTACCTCCATTGTTTTTGCTTCTGCAAATTTGTAATGTTCTTCCTGTCCTAATCTGACCCTGAATAATCAATTTCAATTCATTTTGCTTGATGTAGAATAACATTTTACAAAACGGCAGTCATTAAACAGAGGAAAAAAAAATATCAGTCTACCATTTTTCTTTGTGATGGGCACAGATAAAGAAATAAAGTGCCCAGAGAGTGAGTGATGCTTCTGCTCTAGGAAGAGACTGTTTGAAAGAGTCACTGCATTCCTACTCAATGAGCCAAACTTGCTATTGTTAGTGTTAGCCCTTGCATTATTGCAAGTAACCTGCTGCTTTGTAAAATCAGGAAGCGCCACTGAGATACTGAGCTGAGTACAAGAGCTATTACAAACAATGGACTAGAAACAGGCCAACAGAGAAAAGACTGAATTTAAAGTGAGCTACAGAGAGTATGTAACTTTTTGCAGAGTATATCAACAAAATATGTACGCGATAACCTACCAGCCAAATGTTCAGACACATTTGGGTTTCCAAACTTTTGACTGGTAATGCATGTGTGTATACAAGGATTTAAAAAAAAAAACAAACCTTAGGTTACCAGGATCTCTGTATTCAAACTTCTGCCATTTGCTTCCATGCAAACGTGTGTTTTAGGCCTTAGTCACAACTGCCCTTATGGATGAATATGGGGTGTCTGTGGGCAAAAAATGGGCAAACCTGCACAGAGCATGCAGGTGGCCCACACAAAATTCAAGTCAAAGATCGCTTTGTGCGCCCGTTGGGTGAATATGTTTATGCACATTTTTTATACTGACATGCTGCAAGTGATAACTTGCATGGAACACTTTAACATCTATGGTTAAGTAGGTAAGACACAGGTGTTTCTTATAATTTTTTCACTTTCTCAACACTCCCGAATCCTGTGCACTGCGTTAGGGGCCCATAAGTGCTGTTCAAGTGATAAGTGTGCACTCCTTGCATGCTACTTGACTGTTAGAAATGATAAAATAAGACAATAAGAGAATTATTTGTGTGGGCATCCCTATGTATCACCTACACACTCCATGCTGCACTTGTGCGCAGTCAGTAAGTACGCACAGCTTACTAACAACTGTGTGACGTAAGGACACTGTACAACATTATCACTTATACGTCACAAGTGTGTGCAACTTACATTAATCTTGTAAATACTTGACAATACACTTACCACACACAAAACAATGGTACGTTCCATTTTCATGATGTCCACTAAATCTCAGGAACTACAGGTGAACTGCAAGACACACATGCGCTCACCTTAAGATGCAGCTGCTTCTCTATCATAGACCTGGAAAACCTTAAAAATCAGTAGCACCCATATGGCTCAATCTCCTAAACGGGTGCATGTGATTAAGGCTTTAGCCCATATCTATATTTTTTAAATACATTTGAAACTCAGCTGCTTTAAGTACGCTGTAATAATAACTTTTTTTATGATTGAAATAAAAGCATTAAGAAGTTTATTAAATTGTTGTAGACACTCAACTCTGAGGTAGATTTCTTGAACCTCCTGAGCATTTCTTTGTTTTTTTTTTTTTGCCAAATGCTTGCTTACTTTACAAGAGTTAAAGCAGATGGAAAACAGTGGAAAAAAACAATCTCTCATAATGCAAACTGCCAGATGATTGATAATAAAGTCTTCAAATAGTACTGTTGATTAAAACAATTAACCATTGTAGCTTGTTTTATAGTAAGCTTCACATGTTTTTTTTGTGATGTTACACTTTCCTTGGTACCAAGGAAAGTGTTGGTTCCTTGGCGCCTGCTTTTCCTCCTTACAGCTCATCATGTAAGCAGAGAAGTGATGGAAAGGCCCACTACTCCTCAAGCTCAAATCAAAGATGGCACTTCATGATCAGTTAATGAAGAGAGTGTGAAAATATGGTGAGCTGGAGAGATGGACTGAACACGAGAGGGATTTTCATGTGAAGACTATGACTGTGTTCCCTGATTGCATGTGAGACTGCTGCATGTGGGTTTCAGATGAGGTGTGATTTTTTTTTTTTTTTTTTGTCAAAGGCTATAGTAGGAAAATGAATTACACCCACAAAAATGGAACCATATTGATGAATATATGTCTCTGTATTGTAATTACATATTCATTAGCAGTTTTTCATACCTTAGTTTTAGATGACTTTGTGTTACATGAGCAGAAAAAAGGGAATTGTAACATTCTTCAGCAGGAAAAGGGTCTCATTCTGCGCGAAGAACAAAAAGAGTTACTGCTCTCCATCACAGACACAATGTGCAGTGAAAACTCACACTCTGTCAGCACTGAGATAAAGCAATAATGCTTGCATTTGGATTGTTTCGTGGCTTTTTTTTTTCAGAAGAGACAGAGAGAAGGTAATATTTGTGTGGAATGAATCTGAAAATAGAGCGTTTCCTCCATTTTTTTCCACATATTCAATAAGCTTCAGGCTGCATCTTGCTTATAATGCCACCCTCCCTGCAATGATCCCTCATCTTTTGCATCGCCTCCTCACCATACTGCCTTGATTTCAAGAGCTGAACTATTCTGCAACATTTGTTGATGTGGATCTGCAAGTAAATGCTGCAGAATTGTGCTCCTCTTGGAATTGCTCTTCGCTGGACACCTGGAGAGGAATCCACCATCATCAGCTACACACCATCAGCTGAAAGATTCTCATTTATCTTCTTGTGGGAAAAGTTTGGACACCTTGTGGAATACAATGTATATTTATACAAAAACTTCAGAATTAAACAAATCTCAAGTCATTTTCACAAGCTAAGAAAAGAGCGTTTTTATTTCTGTTCATATATGTGACATCAGATTATGCTGATGTTAGTTTGCATTTCTCATTTGAACTCCATTAAAACCAATTTTTCTTTTTTTTTTTCTCAGTGCTTTTTAGTTTGGCTCAACGCAGTTTTTACCAAATGTAAAAGTTTGTGTTTATTTGCTGTCTAAAAACAGAATACAAGTAAACAGGATTTTGATCATTCATTAATCAGAAAAAGCATGACCAACTGTGAGAATCTTGATAAAATGTGTTAATGAATGAAAAGAATAATGTGTTTTTTTTCTATGTTTAGATATTTTCTGTAAAAAGGTTATTTTGTTTTTCCAACTTTTTTTCTTCTTAGCTTTTTTTCTAAAACCAAATGTAAAGATGCGTTAGAGCAGAGTTGCCGACAGATCTCAATTTAAAAAAAATGCTGTCAACCAATGATTATTTTTGCCTTGAAGTTTTTCACTTGATTGACATGCAGAATGACCAATCGAACATTCTCTGATACATCCTTCATGCGCGTTTAACTAGATTAACGCCGCTAGTAGACATCGAGTTTTCATCCTCCTAAACTCCAGAAAGGTGTGAGCATTCAGCATCACTCATTCAAAAAGAATGCACAGGGCATTTCTGCGGTCAGCACAACATGCGCTGCAGCGCCATTGACATGACAACTTTTTATTACATAAAACATTTCAAATTTGTATTTCTTAATGCACAATTTTGTTCAATAAGGAAAAAATATATGTATAAAAGGTAAAACATCTTTTGGACTTGGTCCTTTCAAAAGTACGTTGCGTGCCAAAAAAGTGTGGGCGCCCCTGGGTCAAAGAGTTGATAAAGCTTTGTCACTTTCCTATAGAGAATGTGCTCTTTAGAAAACAGGCTGAGCAGACATTTCAGCAGGAAAGTCAGCAGGCAGGCAGACAGCTTCCCTCCACGTACATGCCGTGCATCCTAGTTTCTCTGGTGTTGTTAAGGTCCACTGATTATGAAACATAAGATCCTACCATCCAATCTGTTGCCTTTGTGACTTCGGGCTTTCTCCAGCCCTCTGAGCTTTGCACACAGACATGCTTTGGGTGTCTTCCAGATTTCTTCAACCTTGGGCTAAAACTCTATAGTTTGAGGAAAAATCCCACTGTCTTTTGGGTCTTAATTTACACACATTTGTTAATATGTATTTCTTCTGAACTTTAGAAAGAGGAAAGAAACATTTATACATTTTCTTAACATTAAAAATGTGTCAGATGTTACATGTAGTCCACATCAGGTACACAACAGCTGCTGTTTTATACATATTTTCTTCAGAATAGTCCAGTGCAGTGGGACAATGATACAGTCTTTCTTGTATGTATTTTTTGAAAATATTTGTTTACTACAACTGTTACTTACATCACTGAAAAGTCTATGAACTATGTTCCCACATTGTATGATTTAAGGGTTGCACAGTGGTGTAGTGGTTAGCCCTGCGTGGAGTTTGGATGTTTTCTTTGTTCATGCATGAGTTTTCTCTGGGCACTTCCTGCTGTAGGACCAAAATAGGTTTCGTAGGTTTATTGTTGACTCGAAATTGCCCCGAGAACACTCTAAGTGTGCATTCCTGATTGTGCGTTTAGCTCGTTGTGTTCACACTGGACTGTCACTACCCGAAACTAGAACATATCCGCCACCTACAGCTGGAAGAATCTTGCCGTGAAATCTCGAAGCGGTGCAAATCTCTCAGCATTTTTCTTTCACAGCTCTATTCCGACATATAGAAATCCGGCCAGACACCAGACCAAACCGTAAGGATTATTTCTACTCTATGGTCAATTTTCAAACAGTTGGGACTTCCGTTACTTATAGGAGACGCTGTCCATACTTCACTACCAAATCTGAATCCTTGACTTGTCATAGTTTGACCTGGCTTAACTTTCAACGTACATTCAGTGACCACAGGTTTTATGCGTAGAGCTCAAAAATGGTTGTAGGAACTTGCGTAGTGTTGCGTAAACGCAAGAGTTTTGAACACAAAGCCTTAAACACTCAATAAATTGTATTTAAATGGACTATTCATTAGAAGTGGCCTCTTGAATGTGCATTGCAGAGGGCGGCGTGAGAAGCTTCAGGTGTGAGAGCCTGTGCATGATCGTCAGTGCGCCTTCCCTCCAGGAACTTGTTTTTCCAAAAAGCATTTTGTTTTTGTCTTGAAAATTTTAATCTCATACAAACTCAGAAACTTGTTGCACAATTACTGCAGGGACTGCAGGAAGGCATTTATAATAATGAGAGAAATGAGAGTTTTTAAAAGTTGACTTAGCTGTGGACTTGCATCATGTGTGGTGTTGCTTGTATATAGGATGAAAACTGCTGTCCTTGAAGGATCAATAGCAGCTTTTGATTTACACACTGTGTTTTTCCGTTTTCCAGTCAACATCTGCAGGCTTCATTCACGTTTGACAGGCTGTACAGCTGTGCTCAGTTTGCTGTTTCCAACTGCCGCTGCTGCGTCCAATGGTGCATGTCTGTAATGTGTGCGCATACCAACAATCATTGCAGCCGCGCGTGTCCCTCTTCAGATGACACATGGCAAAGCGTTGTACAGAGCCAGCGTGGCCTTAAGGAAACAAAGCTCAAGTAGACAGATTGCAGCAGGGCACCGCAATGCACAAAAACGAAACAACCCCACAGTTCAACGAAGGTCGGGGCGCAGGCATCATTAAGTTGACAGTCTAAAACAGGGTCTACTGGGGTGGAGGAAGTGAGTGACGGTTTTTGACTCAAGGACATGTTGGTATCAGAGGTTAATGATGGAGCCAGCCTTGGTACGCCGGAGGCATTGTCACTTATCATACTAATACAGAAAGGCTGTGTGTGTTTTCCTGCTGTCTGCATAAGTTTATGTCCAAATTCAACTGTGGATTTAAAAGGTCCATTTGTTTGAACATGTAAGAAACAAGCACTTTGAAGAATTTGAGCCACTCTGCTCCACCTGTAGGCATATTTGGGGTGAACATTTACAATTGTGGGATGGTGAAAGTTACAGTTTTAATTTGCAGAAGAATCTCTTACACAGACACAAAAAAAGTTCATTTCTGCATGTGCAGAGTGTATGATGTGTGTGTGGTAACAATTTTTGTCTTAATGTCTCAATTTGATCAGTGCAGTTGTGGTTTCCGGCACTTTTTTGTTCCCCACAGTTCCATTTATCACAGGCAGCAATGGAGAACCACAAAGACACTTATTGCTTCAAGGTGAATCCCTTCAAATGGCTCTGTTTGTGTTTCGATGTTAAATCGATGAGCTCAGTGACAGCCACCACCAATGGATATCTCACCAGGCAGCAGACCTTTGCATTTCCCTTTGACTTTGAAGAGCTTTAAAGCCTGAAGTAGTGCTATTAAAAAGTGGCTGCAGTCAGTCCCAAAAGCATTGTAGTCTACTAAAGTCAACAGTTTAAAGTTTATTGCTTTTTTTCCTTCTTTATACTTTCAAGACTTTATTTTTTATAACTTCTAAGAAGCGAATACTTGTTTTTAATCGTTTCATCTGTCCAGACAATATTCCAGAAGCTTCAATCTGGACTAACCTAAGGAGACTTAAACCAAACGAAACACTCCTGACAGAAATGAAACAAAAACTGATATAAATGTTGCACCTTTGAGTACATTTGGGCTCATCTGTATTTTTTTTTTCTTGGCTGGAACAGGAACCACCACGCTCCTGTTTTAATCAAACCGCCTTTTACATCAGCAGAGTAATAGCTCTGCCAGTGGAACTTGGCCTGTTCACCTCTACACACCAGCTGAAGTGTGTAACATATCGAGCGCTGAGTGCTACTAAAAGAAAAAGAGGCATTTGTGCATTTGAGTATGCTGACAAAAAGAGCATTGGAGATGCTACTAAGATACTGCTCACTCCAAGCCATTCTGGGTGTGTGTGTGCTTGAGAGAGAGAGAACCTTCCTCTGACAGCTGACCAATAGATATTTTGTGAGGACATTTGTAGTTGTGAGGACATTTGTCGTGATAAAGTTGTCCTAACAATTTTATCACTTTAGAAGGCTTTAGTACCAAGATTTAGAGTTAGGGCTGAGCAGCACTTGTGATGGCTAAAGGTATAAGATGTGTCAATGTAACACTACACTATGTCAAAAAGATTTATGTGCAAGGCATTGTGGGTGTGTTTTTTTTTTTTTTTGTTTTTGTTTTTTTTAGGTTTAAGCATTCTGAAGCTACATAAAGAAATGCAGGACTGAATGCACACATCTCTTGGAATGTATGCAGTGCACATTTTAATGGGGTCATTTTAAATATTATTTGTAGATGTCAATTTACCGGGCTCATGATGGGGCAGTGGTTAGCGCTCTTGCCTCACAGCAAGAAGGCCCCTGGGGGACCTTAAACACCATCACCAATCACCATCACCTTTCTCTGTGAAGTTTGCATGTTCTCCCAGTGCATGCAAGGGTTTTCTCCGGGTAAATCCGGCTTCCTCCTACCGTCCAAAAACATTCTTTGTGGGTTTTTTGGTTGTTCTAAATTGCCCCTAGGTGTGAATGTAAGTGTAAATGGGTGTGTGATTGTGACCCTACTACAGATTGGTGACCTGTCCAACTTGTACCCTGCCTACATGAGTGGCCGGGTTGGGCTCCGACAGCCCAGTGACCCTGAAAGGGACCAAATGGGTTTAGAAAATGGATGGAAGGATGTCAATTTTGTTTGTTTGTGGTAAATTATATATTTAAAAAAATACCTTGACAGCATCTGATTGCAAACTTGACACGGTTTCTATTTAGGCAGGGGGAAGAAACACTTGATTTCATAAATTTTAATGATACACAATTGACTCTGGGGTGTATATGATGCATCACAAACACTAACCTCTGATAATAAACTATACTTATCACCTAAACCTTCATTGAGGCTCTAAAAGAAGCCAATTTAATAGCAAATTCTGTGGCAACATCCAACTTGAGAACAGCTAAAATAATAAAATTCTATGATTTAAAGCATGCATCTTTTTTTTAGAAAATTTTATTATGTGGTAGAGTCAAAGCTGCCAGAGTGAAAATTAAAATAAAAGAAAGTAAGTGAACTGATTTCAGTCTCAGAAATGAAAGTTGTGGGCTGTGGCTGAAATGACTGCCAACTCTGTCATCAGTCAGATGGCTTTTAGACAGAACGGTGAAGGGTCCAGATGGTGAGAGCAGGTTTTAGTGTCCACTGCTTTGCTGACTGACCTAGAAGCTACTCACGACTTGGCTGGAGGTAACTGATGAACTGAGCAGAGGTTATCTCTGTACAACAGCTCAGGCTTGGTTCTTAATATTTGGGGTCCAACTCTTCTTAATCCAAACCCACAAGTAGCTGTCCAACACAGAAGTCCATCCAAGTCAGCAAGCGTCCAATCCGAAAGACAAAATTCTCACCGTAAAAAAAATTGTAGCAGTAAGCTGGCTTCACATTCTGATAAGGCAAGCAGAAAGTAAAAATTGGACTTGGCAGATCAGGCAGAAAACAGATCTGAAAATTGGTCACATTCGACCCAGAATAGGACTGGTTGGTGGCTTGAGAACAGGCGACCAACTGGCACCATTCTGAGGAGGAAGTGAAGGTTAAGAGCTCATGAACAGGTGGAACCAATGAGCCAGATTACCTGCAGCAGGTGAGCTGGAGCTAACAAGCATGGGGGTGGAGACCAACCATGGAATCATCTGGGTCACAAATTTGCCAATTACTCGTGAATACTAGTTAAAGTTCAAATAGTAAACCTGTTTGTATTTTCCTAGAAATTACTTAAAAAAACATATTCATGTATAAATAATATGTAAAAATATTCATGTATGAATAATTATGAAAAGCCTTTAGCAATCTAGCACAATAATCTACATAATAAATATAAACACTATGTTTTTATTAATTGTAATTCTATTTATTGTCAAATTATGCTGATTATTACCTTTTTCAGTGTAAAATTCCCAGCCATAACACTAGGTGTGTTTTGGGGTAAATTTTAACATTTTGTCATGTTTGTCACCTACAGCATGCCGTCCAGGCTTTTACAAAGCTTACGCTGGAAACATCAAGTGCTCAAAGTGTCCACCGCACAGTTTCAATTATGGAGAAGGGTCCTTCATCTGCCGCTGTGAGAAGGGATTCTTCAGAGCCGAGAAAGACCCTCCAACCATGGCTTGTACTCGTAAGTATTTCTAGAAAAATGAACATTAATATATATATGTATAGGGATGTCCCAAATAAGGTTTGTTTGGTCCCGATCCAATTCTGAGTCGCTTTTGAGTATCTGCCATTACCGAGTCCTGATCTAATACTTTTGTAGCACATTAAAAAGAATGAACTAATATAATCAACAAATACAGATTTGTATTTTATTGGCCTTATTTTATTATTATACATTTAAACAGATCACCTCTGTGATCGATAAAATAGTGCAACTATTAACTAGGAATAATAAGTGATAAGGAGTCATGTGAGAAAGTTTAGTGACGGGAACTTTATCTTCCGAACTATTTAACACTTTTGGTCACATGTGATTCATATCTCCATTAAACATTTCTAAGTATTAAAAACAATTGTTTTCTTCCAAAATCGCTGTTGTAGTACTAATATGATGATGAGTCCTCATGACTAGCTCATATCAATTACACTTTATAGACGCTCCCTCACTGATGTTTCTCCGTTTTATTCTCATTAAAACAAATAATCATTCATCTTTTGTTTGCAATAATACAAAGCAAAAGAGACATACACTGTCAGTTTAAAATATTTAGTTAAAGAGTTATTATTGAGCCCAGAAGCCCAAATCTGTGAAGATCTCGCTAACTTTACCAAACTGCTTTTGTGAGCCTCCTGCTCAAACTAGTGTTGTGTTCTGCTGCACTTTATGGCAATAAAATGTCATGATCATGATGTCATGATGTGCAGACTTCTAGTGCGGCATTTATTTAAAATAAAAAGTTTGAAATAAACAGCATTGTCAAATAATAATAAAATAAATATCCAATCCCTGATCAGGATACATCTGATTCTGATGGAGTCAGAAACTATCGGGACCGATTTCCGATCACAGGATCGGATTGGGACATCTCTGAATAATGGATATATGTACGTAACTGTCTGAAATCTTTATATAAATGATGCTACAAACAAACAAGTAACTGAAAAAGGTAAAAGCACAAAAAGTTTTTGTTTAGAACCGACATTTGTCAACGCAGTACTAATGCTGAAACAGTAATAGCCGTTTCTTATCTGGGGCTGATTTAACTTCATGTATTTTACTTTAAGTTCACTTTAAAATAAAGTCTTATTTTGAGCCTGGCAGTCCTAACAAATTATAACTTTGTCTGGAGAACTATTTGATTTCTCCAGGAGTTGATGTGCTCTTAAATCCAGATGTGTCTTTGGGACTTATCTTGTGTGAAACTGAGCATTAGGAAATCTCTGGATGAATTACACGGCTTTTGTTCGGCTGCCTCGCCTTCACCAGTGATTCACTGACTGTCATTATGACTTTGTATTTGCATTAAATTACAGTTTAACCAGACTAATCCTCCTTTAATTAAAAAGCAATTTATCAGTCACCGAGATAGACGGGGGTTGAGGCTGAGAGCTTTCCACAACGGAAGACTGTATTTGTCTTTCATGTCGAGACAAAAGCCGAGGCAGTGTTGAGATGCTGCAGGTTTGTGGTTTCCTTGCACCGTTTGAAATGCCACCAGTTATTTTTGTTTTGTTTTGAACATAAATCCGAGCGATCTAAACTGCTGCATTAATCTTTGAATCCGTGCATTGAGATCACATTCAATGAGATTTTAAGTCAGTATCCTTTTTTACATGATGTTATTTTGAGGTCTTATTCAAAAAACAACTTGGATGGGTAGGTTTTTTTGCCTACTTTTAAAAAAGCTTCAACAAACAGATCTGGATAAAAGAATTATACTTTTGAGCAGCAGAAATTGAGCTTTTAGTTGCGAAGAAGTGAATCTTCAACACATCTCACCTGTCTGAGCACATGAAGATTTTATTCACCTTTCCCCCCACTAGCAGATTCTGAATCTTCAAGGCTCCTTTGACTCCAAAAACAGTGTAAATGGGAGGAGGCTAGTACGTCAAATTTGCTTTAGCAAGGCTTGCATGAGTTATGTAAACTATTTGTTTGATGTGGAAGTCAAAAAGAAAAAAGAAATGAAGTTTAAAGGCTGAGGGCCTCTGGGATTTGAGAGGAAGAAAGAGGAGACGTCACGGGAGGAGAGAAAGGTGAGGGTAAAGTGTAAGGCCAGGATGGAGGAGACATTGAAGAGAAAGAAAGAAGAGTGCCGATACCAATCTGCCCCCCAGAGGAGAATGAGGGCTGATTGATGGCAGTGGGGTTGTTCTGCAGGAGGGGAGGTGGGTGGATTTGTTGGAGAGAATGGAGGAGGTGAGATGACGGCCGATAGGTGAAGGAAGAGATGAAGAGGGAGGATGGACGCACGCTGACAGGAGCGGCTGAGCTGTAGGAGGAGCTCTCACGTCTGTTGAGATTTTTAGCTGCAGAATGGGGGGGTGGAGGGAGGGGAAACAGTAGGGGAGGGGGGAAACAACCCATTGTCCTGGCAGACAGTGAGCTTGGCAGGACAGGAGTGTTCAAATCCCTCAGGCCCTTTAACTCCACCCCTGTTGACAGCTGACTGCCCACCTTAGCGCAGTACTCACCCTGACACACAAACAGGGAGCAAAGAAAGAACACAACTTGGACCGCCCACTGCTGCAGAGATGGATAATAAAGAGTTTGCGTTTAGAATTTTAAAGTACCCCTTGAAAGATGTTTCGCTTGTTACAGTTTGAGTACTGCCTTTACCATTCTTTCTTTGTAAACAGATATAAAGGCTCCCACGTAAAGACACCTGATGGCTAAAGACCTTCTGGGTTTGGATTTGAAGTGATTTTTCCAACTATTGGAATTAGTCAAGAGAAGAATGTAGACTGGATAAAGCAGGAGCTGCACACTTCAATGCTCAATCGAGGAGCCAAAAGACAAAATCTATTATTTTACTGGAAGGGAAGTTTCCCTTAAAATAAGATGAATGTAGTGTGTGCAACGTTTTTACATCCACAATATCTCGGAAACAGTCATGTTTCCAAAGTGTAATAGTCAAGAGATTTGACATCAAAAAATAATTTAGAACATTGGATCACTACCCACACAAAGAGCAACATGGGAATCTGTTCATGAGATAACATAAAGGTTGAAACAGTATGGTACGGGTGATGGTGGCGTACGGTGCCCTTCCATTCCAGTCATTATTAAGCATGAGCCACAACTGCCCTTACAGCTAGATACAGGCTGCCTGTAGACAGGAACTGGACATACTTGTACGGGGTACACGAGGAACATGCATTTATTAAGTGAGCAGCATTCTCCGGGCCCCCTGTGCAGTCCCCAGTAATTGGCAGGGGGGGTTAGAAAATTAAAAATTCCATGACACGCCTGCATTTCGGCTACTTTACCATTATTTACCCTTGTGTGTTGCATAAGAGTTTGCTGACCTGTAGCTCGTAGCATGGCAGTAGAAAAATGCATGAACGTTTTCGCTCTACGGGCTCACTGAGTGATCTATGACCTTAATATTTTGTGACACCTGCATGCCCCGCAATGTTTGGCCGTTTCTCGCCCACAGATAGCCGTATCTACCCGTAGGGGCTGCTGTGGCTTAGGTGTAAGTGACATAGTGGTAGTCTCCACTCTCAGACTGGGAGATTTGAGGATCCCTGTCGGTTCATACCAAAAGTGAAAGTATTTCACAATGTTTCTTTTATTTGGCATCTAGTATCAACTTTTTAAGGGTCAAATTCTAAACTATCTGGTATCTATTGGTATCAAATTTTAGAAATTAAAATGGTAATGACAGGACTACAAGTGGCAAATCATTTTTTGTGCTATTAATTAATCGTGGCCTGTAATTAATTGTTCTAATTAATCGATTTTAATCGCAACTATTTTTAATGTAAAAATTGCCGCAAAAAGCCTCATGATGAGGTATTTTCATTGAAATGTGTGAAATAGTGGCACAGTAAAAGATCAAAATCAAACTAAAAAGTGGCTTTATGAAGTTTGGGTTTGAGGGTTAGGGTTAGTTTTTTTTTTGTAAAGGTTTGTTTGTTTGTTTTTTAATGATAGCAGATTTCCAACTTCCCTTTTACATGACTAAGGGGGATTTTGTTTTCAATCTTGAACAATTAAAAAGAATATCCATCAGGCCTAGACTGCTCTAAAAAACATTTAAAAAATAGGAACACTTTTCTGAGCAATCCAAAAAATATTGAGCAGGTATACTTAATAATATCATAATTGTAGAAAAGATTAGTGTTTGTATAGTTTCTTTTTACCTGTTATGTTAATTTTCATTATGACAACTGAGATAAAGCAGAAAAGAAAAGAAAGAGAGAGAAAAGAAGGAGGAAATTTAACACAAGGACGCGGAACATCGGGAGAATTAAACTATTTAGTTTGTGTTTCCTTAAAATACATTTTTGCTTTTTCATCTGGACAAAAACACGTGGAAAGAGGCGAACGTTCCCTCTGAAATGATGCTTTGTTTATTTTCTAGTTACGATTGCTTTCCCCAGGGAGGAAAGAGCTTTTAAATAGTCTGCTTTTTGTGAAAAACAATTTAAACTTAAAAATATAACAGGACTGAAGTTCTAATAATTTATTCAATTTTTTTTTTTTTTGTAAATGACTATGGTATGAGCAGGATAATGTTCTTCCAGGTGTGCATTTCAGACATAAAAGGACATCTGGGAAGCAAGAGATTAACACGATAAAATTAAAAACTGCATTAAAATGTCTGTCATTAATTATTGATAATAACGCGATAATTTGACAGCCCTAAAAAGAACAATGCAAAACAAAAACTTAATGCTGAACTTAAATGATTCTGCTATTTAAAGAAAACAATTGGAACAAGTTTAAGGGACTAAATGTGAGAAACTAACTTTGTGTTATTTCTGAATGTAAAAAAAAAAAAGAATTATGTAAGTAACTCTGATTTAACGTACCTATTTCTTTCGTATTCACAGGCCCTCCTACTCCTCCTCGTAATTTAATATTTGCCATCAACGACACCTCCCTAATGCTGGAGTGGTCTCCCCCCAGCGATACCGGAGGCCGTCGTGATCTCACCTATAACGTTCAGTGCAAACGCTGCGGTTCCATTCCCAACCACTGCAAACTCTGTGAAGAGGAGCTTCGCTTCCTACCACGATCTTTGGGTCTCACCAACGCCACGGTTACCATCATGGATTTTTCAGCACACGCCAACTACACCTTTGAGATTGAGTCGCTGAATGGCGTATCAAGCCTCAGTTCTTTCCCCCGGCAGGTTGCAGCTATTACCATCAGCACGGATCAGGGTGGTAAGTGAGGAGCAAAATTTCACTTTGTTTTGGGAGCTATTGATTTTGCAAACATACAAGCTGCTGATTCTGCAATAGGAAAACATCTTATCTGCTTTCCTGCCCTTCTGTGTGTGCCGATAAGAATAGATGGATTCCGAGTAGTTTTTATCTGATAAAATGGCAGTTGAGTTTGAATTTTAATTGCTGTTTTCTTTGTTTAGACCCCTTTGTCAGAGCTTAACTAGTTTAAATTTGGACAACTGACCAGTGGGTTTGGGGAAGGAGAGTTTTCTATTATGAGACCAAGTCTGACTTGTTTCCATTGTTTTAGCACTTTTTTAGTAGTTAGGTTGTTGCTCACCTTTCAGCATATCCCATCAGCGGTCACCACAGTGAATCAGCTTTCACTGATTTGCACAAATAGTTTGGCAGAATGGTCTGGTTTGTAATGTGAAGGTTCTTGCCCAAGGACCCACACTGGATCAATCTCATTGCGTCCCCTGGGAAGTGAACTGAGGTTTTGTGCACGCCAGTTCTACACCCAGCCAACTGAGCTGCTGTTTCTTAGTAGTTAGGTGTTTTTATGAAAACGGAAACACAAAAAGACTAAGCAATTGGCAAATGCAATGATCTCCATTTTTTTAAATTGACTCAACGTGTGCTCTGATGAACTTGAACCTGAAACAAGGTTTGATTTAAAGTCATCTGCTCGATTCATGCTTCTTATTTCCTGCAGCTGAAGATTCTGCAAGTGGTGAGGCCTGATCCAGCTGACAAGCTGTACCATTCAGAGCCAAATAGAAGCTTTTGGGATAAACCACAATGCATGCTTCACCATCTCATCCTGGAACTTGTTAGTTTTTTCCACAATATGATGTTCAATCACCAAATCAATGTAGCTACATTTAAATATTTACGTGAGAATTACTTATACACAACATCAATCCATTGGTCCGTAAATGGTAAATGGCGTATACTTATATAGCGCTTTTTCTACCTTCATTGAAGGCCCAAAGCACTTTACAGTCACGGTCCCATGCTCACATTCACACACTCACACACTCACACACTGATGGTGGCTCTGCTGACGAACACTGGCGCCAACCTTCCATCAGAGGCAATGTGGGGTTCAGTGTCTTGCCCAAGGCTGGAATCGAACCTGCAATCCGTCAATCACAGGCCAACTGCCCTTTCCACTGCACCACGGCTGCCCCATAGAGTATAGTTCTTCCTTACTCAGTTATTCAGTAAATACTCACTTAAGATGCTGCTTGGCCAGATGTAACCTTTGCTGTCTAAGTTTACCAATCGTATTAGTGTAGATATTTTACAAATTGTGATGTTTAGATTGAGAGCTGCCATGGTTAGATCTTAACCACTTCTACTTTTTCCCAGACAACAACCTCACTACCTGACAGCACCTTTTAGATATGAAAAAAATGTCCAGACGGAAATTGCACATGCTCACTTTAAGTCATCCTTCCAAGCATGGTTGAACATACCGGTTGGTTTGACTGTTGTGATTACTCAGCATCATGTTTGGGTGCAGTGACACAAACAGCTTTGAGGAAGGCTTGAGCAGATGTGCCAGAGTTTGGTTTCGCAGGCTGTGGTGCAGTCCATACTGTATGTGGTGATACTGTTTAAGCAACAGATTCTTTTCAATGGTAAAAATTATTCTGGCACTCTGCAAGGACAGTGAAAAAACACTTTCAAAACACATGTTTCTCTTATATCAGCAACTCAGCTGTTGGTCATAACACTTTTGATCACTTAATTCAGATAAATTCATATTTTTTCTCAAACTTTACTCAAAATTACAGGATATAGAAGGACCTTCTGACATTTCATTTCAAAAAGTGGAGCCATCATGTTAGTCCAATTCCACACATAATGCAGTCCTTCAATCTTAATGTTTAATTGTTGGATTGGATTGGAACAGTTGGATTCGGATGGACTTTAATATAGAATGTTATTGTTTTATCTGCAAAATGTCATTGAATAAAGAGGATTGTGTGGCTAAACTAAAGTGGACTGAACCAAACAACCCCTAACAAAGTACAGGTGGGGGCTGGAAGAGGCCTTTTTTTTCCCTTTTTTTTCCTTTTTTTTTTTTCAAAGAAAGGGACAAAAGCCAACAAAATGCACTGATCTGATTGATCGCACTGGTAACAGCAGATTGAATAAATGTTTGTGTTTGCAGGAATCGATATGTCTGTGAATAGTATTGGGGAGAAAAGGATAGGAGAGACACAATGATATTGACATGCAATAATGACATAAAAGAGAAGAGAAGTGTTAGAAGCCCACAAAGAACAGACAAAAGTGAAACAAACAAGCTCACACTAAACAAAAATATATGTTCACCTTATCACATTATGCACAGCTGCCTAAATACATTCCATCCCAGCCACTGGGAAATGAGCCAGAGTAAAAATGTGAATAGTTTTCTTGGAGCCTTGAAACATCTTGCAAAATATCTGCTATTGAGGAGAATTTGATGGATTCTACCTGCTTACATTTTGGTAAGTTTAGAACAGTGGTGTGATTGCTTCATTTCAGGATTCCCATGTGCAGGGAGCCAAAAGCAAGACCGAGGGATTGACTGGTAGCAATATTCCTTACATGCTCTGTCTGCAGGCTTGAGAGTGAAGAACACCGATGCGCATTATTTATGAGCCTGAATTTACAGAACATCTTTATCCAGGTTTTTGACAGCAAGGGGTTTGAAATCTATTCACTCGAATGAGTAAGCTGCAACCTTGCGACGTGTTTTCCTTGAAGGTAACTGTGACTAAAACTGGATTTACTCTCTCATATATATTTCCTGAAAATCGAATTCAAAACAGAGAGGGAGAACTCCTTTTTTTTTGTCTGTACAGCTACGTTCACACCTGGTATATTCCAGAAGGCGCTAAATGCACATTCTTGAACATGTGTTGGTATTAAGACTGGTCTGTCGCGACCCGATGCTAGCTAGCGCACGTACCCACAGTTTGAAGAGGCTTGGTGCAAAATGTAGAAGCGATGCAAATCTCATGAATCTTGGTCCAGGTGTTTTCTTTCACAACTCTATTCCGATATGTGAAAGACTTGATGTCGGATAAGTCCGGTTGGGTACAAAATGCAATTATTAGTTTCTCCTCCATTCTCAATTTTCAAACAATTGGCAAATCTGTAAATTACAAAGGACGCCATCCCAAAATCACTACCAAATTAGAGTCCAAGCTTGACCTTGTTTAACATTCAACATGCATTTAATGATCTTACATTTTGTAGATAGAGCTCGAAAACAGTCGTAGAAACTTGCGTAGCTACGTTGGATGCAAGAGTTTTTGAAACCTGGAATGTGCACTTACTCAAATTTACATGGATGTTTAATTGAAAGTAGTCGATTGAATGCTCTTTTCCGAGGGTGGTGTGAACGTAGCTTTAGTCTGTTTGTTTGATCAGAGGCTTGATGTCGTGTAGATTCCAAAATGGCTGCTAAAATGGAGTCAATAGTCAGCAAACACAAGTCAGTAAGTAAAAACCAGACTGTCTTTGTAATGATGTAGGGTGACGCTGGAGTTTTGGTCATCTTTGGAGATAATTAAAGGGTGGCTTGGTAAATAGGAGACAAATTGTGCCTGAGTCCTTCCCCTCTGTTCAGGGAAGGGTTACTGAATGTATATACAGTGGATACGGGAAGTATTCAATATTACCCCCTTAATTTTTTTACTTTTTGTTATATTGTAGCCATTTGCTAAAATCATTTAAGTTCCTCATTAATGTGCACACCCCGTATTGACAAAAAAAAAAACGTAGAATATTTGACATTTTTGCAGATTTATTAAAAAAGAAAAACTAAAATATCACATGGTCCTAAGTATTCAGACCCTTTGCTCAGTATTTAGTAGCAGCTGTTTTAAGTTTTATTTTTTTTTACTTAAGTTAAAACTTTGGTTAACTTAGAAAAAGTGTTGCTTGGGTGTTTGTATGTGAACTCTCTTGATTTTTGTAATCTATATTATGTAATTTGGTATTTATTTACCCTTTAAGTATAAAATTTAAATACAATTCCATGTTTGTTTCTCCTTAACCGAATCTCAAATGCTTTTAGAGGTGTGGGTGTGGAGCGTTTTTCTCTGTTTTCCTCAGTGGGTTTATGCAAGAAGGCTCTTATTTCCTCCTAGACTCCAGTTTATGACACACTTATGCTTCTAATCTGTGACTGTCTGTTCTCCTCCTCCTTTTCTCCTCATCTTTTAACTATTCTCCTATGGCCCTGTCACATTGATTGCTTTATCTCCTCCTTTTCTTCTAATCTGTCCCGTTTCTTAGCAGATTGTTTTTTTTCTAGTTTTGTTGTTTCTTCTCTCCCTGTTTTCCAGCCTCCTTTCTCCATTTCTCTCCTGCTTTGGGAGTTTGGGAGAAATACATTTTCCTCATGCAGCCAAAACGCGTTAAATGCATTATTTTGTGTCGCTGGGGACAACTCGAGACTGTACATGCAAATCAGTGTTACACACAGGGTTTTTATTTCATCAAGATGCTCTGTGTAGTACATACAGATCCCTGGGCTGTAGACAAAACCCATTTGAACACTAATATAGCCAGCTGCTGCTTTTTCAAGATGCTCGAGGGAAAAGGCAGATTTATGACCTCAGTCAGAGATGAGCAGGCGATGCTGTGCTTTTACCACTATCACCTTGACATAAAGTACAGTTTGATTAGTGTAGTTAAATTTAATGTCAATCATGAAAAATCATTGATCACGCAGCTGGATGGGTAATTGATAACTGTCCAATGTGACATCCAGCGTACGCGCTCTTGAACCCTATGTGTTTCTGGTGTTCTTGCAGGTTTTACAAAGATTGTTTGGGTTTCTTTTTATTATTTCTGTTCCAGGTGTTACTTTGTCAGTTTTAGGATATAATGAATTCACAAGCCCAATTACGAACTGATGCAACATATGGTTGCCGTGGTTTTCTTTTGTCTAGAATATGTTTCTGGCACCAATCTTATTTTATTTTTTATTATCACTCCAGGAACACATGTTGAACCAGAAAAAAATAGTTCCACAAAATTAATTGTTTTTTATGTTTTTTGCAACCAAAGTCAAATTTACTGTATCCTCACCCCTGGTTAAATATAAAAAATAATTAAGACAACGGTTTTGTTGAATATCTCCACAGAGAATTTTGCATCATAGTTTAAATTGTGGATTTTTAATGGATTTGTCGCCTTCATAACATTTTTATGGCAGATTTTTTGCTTAGTAATAAAAATATAACAGAAACGCCAAATCATCAATTTAGATACAAACTGACAAAACAGAATGACTTCAAACCTCACAGGAATGCCCAAATTGTTCTGATCGTCCTCTGAGCTTATTAAAAAAAGAAAGAAAAAGAAAACAAACACAAAAACAGGAACAAAGTGTAAAATATATTTATTTATTAGCATCTCTTTTATTTGTCGCATGTAGAAAAAAGTTAGCCTAAGGATTTTTTTTCTGTTTACAGCAATAATGTTCCTATTACGATTTACAACTTAAAAATGATCACATTGACAAACAGGAAATGTATTTCTTGTAGGTTTTTTATATAAATATATAAATTTAGCAAGTTTACAAAATAATCTGGATCTTGTTTTCATTTTCTCAGACTAGACTGTAGCATGGAATGTAGGTTACATTGTTTTTTTTTGACCAAATAAAATTAAAGCACCACCAGTTTTTATTGGCTTTTATAGGTTTATGATGCACCTTATGTGGAGTTGTGTTGAGGACACACATTCTATAAGATTAGGGTGTCATTGTAGACAAATATAACTGGATGGATATTTTCTGATGACACCCATTGGATTCTGCTGGGTAAAAACAAAGCCTAAAGCTGTGTTCAACCCGGGTGTCTTTTATTTGGCGAGGGCAGCTGGTTTCAACGTTAAGTCAGTGTAAAGATGCGGCGAGAGGTCCTGCTGTATGATTTGAGCTGCAGTGAGTTTTGGGCAAAACCAGTATGATATTTCTCCTTATTTCTTTCAAGACAAGAATAAGTAGAAACCTTGCTTTGGAAAGAATAAGCTAGGACATTGAACAGTCTGGTAAGTTGGAAAATGCTTTACCTTACTTAACTATTATTAATACAATACAATCCATCCTATGATCTAAAATTAGCCAATTTGCATGAGCTAAGTTACTGCTAATACATTTGCACTGATGAGCTGATGTTTATTCAGAGGATCTCTGCAGAAAAATGTGTTTTTTTAAAGAGAGGAGAAGTGAGTCAGCTGTGGGTTCAGCTGAGGTGGTAGCATTCCGTGGTCCTCTCCTCCTTGGACCCCTTTGTCTGTCAGGGGGAAATGAATGGGAATATGGATCCCAGGTTGGGGTGGAGCAGACTGCAGGATACAAACCTGAAGAGGAAATAGAAGCAGTTGCAGCTGTGTTTACTAGTGTACCCACACATAGAAAAACCAATATTCATCTTTTTCCAAGCAGGTAGAATAACAAATATTCTTTTTAAGGAAGGCAAAATGTAAATGTGTTCTATTAAATATGCATTACTGTTATGGCAGAGTCAGTCTCTTTTTTCTTTTTTTTTTGCGTCAGTGACCCTGGAATCCCTGAAGACGAGCCTGGGACCCTTTTCCCAGAGTCCGATCTTGTTTCTCCTGCTCATGCCAGTCCATCTTCAGTTTGTTTCCAGTCCACGGCACACATTTTTGTTCATTGAGTTTAAATAGTAGCACATTTGCACTACCATACTCATTCATTCATTCATTTTCCAATCCGCTTTATCCCTTTCGGGGTCACGGGGTTGCCGGAGCCTAACCCGGCTACTCATGGGCGAAGGCAGGGTACACCCCTGGACTGGTCGCCAGTCTGTCGCAGGGGACTACCATACTTTGTTGAGATTTTATTACAAAGATTGTTATAGTCTCGATATCTGATTTTAGCTTTCACATTTCTTATAGTTCCTTTTTAGTTTTGTTGGGGAAAAAATTGACTCAGAATAAAAACTGGAATCTGCTGTTTGCTCAGAGGGTCTTGTTTATTCAAGAATAAACTCAGAAGATCTTCAGCATCTCACAACCCAATCATCGCTAGACGCCCCCGAATTATTTTTCATCCCATCTCTTATAGTTCAAAGGTGTCCCTCCCATTGCAATAGACACAACTGTGATTCTGGCAAATTCTACCGGAGGAGTCACTTTGCCCTGTTATTGGAACTAGTTGTTCCAATAACAGATTTGTTATCGTTTTTTCCCGGAGTCTTTGTGAAAACACTTCTCAAGTAATCTTGTTACAATAAATTTTTCAAGGACATTCCGCAGACAGTTTTCAAGTAATCTGGACGAAAACCTTGCGACGTTGCCCATCCGGCCCCCAAGGACAGGAAGAAGCAAAATCATCCCCAACAGTTTCTTTTTTTTGTTTTTTTTACAGTACCATCTACAAGGAGGAGGATAAGGCCCCAGGAGGAGTCACATTTCATATTCACAAATTAATTCATGAAAGCATCACTGTTCTGCTTAATTTGGAACAACTGGACAATGCTGAATAATTTCTTGTTTTTTTAACAAAACGAGGATTGCTGCAAGGGATGAAACTGATTTTGTCTTCTCAAATTCATCTGTGATTATCACTCTTCCACACTGCAAAAAAAAAAAAAAAAAAACTTTATGAAAGTAAAATAAAAAACTTTTTTCCAAGAAAAAAATGTCTTATTGTTGGCCTTGCAAGAAAAATAATCTTATCAACAAAGTTTTTCAATACCAAAATAACCTTATTTAAAAAAAAATGTCTTAGTAACTAGAATTTTTTATCTTAAAGGAATAATCCTTGGTAAGACCATTTTTCTTACCCCATTGGTAGATTTTTATTTATTTATTTTTCTTATTTAAAGAAATAATGACTTGTTTCTATAGAGGCCCAGTTTTGCAGTACACCATCCCCCTTCAAAAACCTCTTTACTCCTTTCTCACAGTGTTGTTAGTTCAGTTTCTTTATTTGTATGAGTTCATCTTAAACTGTTTAATTCATGCTTTTAAATGTAATAAACCAGTTATATGCAACATTCAAAGGTTTTGTAAAAACTTACTTAAGAATAAATGACTGTTTTTTTTACACAGGAATTCTTTTGATAACACTATGATAAGGGCCCTTTATTAATGCTAGTCATTGCATAAATAAGCATTAATTAACTATTAAAAGTGTTAACAGACATGTTTATGCATTATTTTGCATTAAGTGTAATATTTAACACATCAGTTAGCAGTTGGCTAATGTTTATTATTCAATAATACTTAATGCATTACAAAGCATTAATAAACGTTTCTCTATGCAATTGCTTAACATTATATATGAATTAACAACATGTTAGTTAAAATATATGTCAAATTTTAATAATATCTGAATGAATCCTTTACTATGGTGGTTTTGAGTTAGAAAAAAAAACGGTAAGTAAGGTTTTACTTAATATCTTTAGCCTGACCTAACCCTTTTATCAATGCTGTAAAAACTCATTAGCATTACCTAACCCTAATTAAATATGAGATTCTTATTGGGACTTTATTGTGGTGTGGGAACAATTATCCCTTTTTTTATTCATTGTGCAGGATTGGATTAGTTATAGGACCCATTGTGTTCATTTGCTTTAATTTACGTCGCAAAAACACAAGCAAGAAATAATTATTTTATTACTGACAGATCAGTGCCTAACATAGCTGTACGAATTATCTATTAACTATTTAGCATGGTTTATTCTATTGCTTTATTAACTACTGCACGAATGTAATTAAATGTTACATCTAAAAACTATAGAAAAGTAATACATAATAGACAATCAAGCTCTAAATGGTTTAGTGGGTGACTGGTAAAGGGGGTCACTCTATCTTGTATATGATAGAATTTGTTAATTGTTTTATAACAGAGGATTTGCATCATGTGCTTCTGATACGTTGGTCCTCCTACCTTTGTAGATTTACATTTTCATAATATCTAGTGAGTTCTATTCTAGCCTAAAACTGTCTTTAAATATTTAGGACAACTGTATGCTGCATGTGCACACCATATATACCCCAGGGTGTGATGCGTTGAGTGTAATACTAAAGCAGCAGCTGACAACACTGACACAAAAATCCCAACAAGTCCAACGCTCCGGCACAGCGATTGTAGAAAAATGCCAGTTGCTTCCTTGTCAGCAGCTGGAAAAACAGCAGTGCCTTTTGAAAAGGTTGAAAACTGTTTGAAATGTGCATAAGGTCAGCATATTACCTCAAGTCACAGATAACCATGCAAACCAACTTAAGAAATTGAAAATTTGCATGCTGCAGTGATTTGCATACATACTTTAGCATGGAGAATGCTTCACCTGACATATCCATCTAAAAGCTGCGTGATGGGCTTATTTGGGGAAAGTGCACATCAAATTCATATACACCATTAGCATAGTGTTTCCATCAGCAGAATTGAGACAATCATGTGACTTTAAGTGTTGCGGAAAATGTTATTATTATTATTATCTCTTGGCCGTTGATAGATTAGACCAGGGATATGCAACTCCAGGACTCGAGGGCGGCATTCCTGCATCTTTTCCAACACCCCACATTCTGATTGGCTGGACACACCTGAACCAGGGAATCTGTCATGAGTAGGGCTTAGATGTCTAGAAATCATGCAGACACTGCAGCCCTCAAGGCCTGGAGTTGCCTATCCTTGGATTAGACTGTCATTATAAAACATTGCTCATTTTGGTCAAAGCCTTCTGGCAATGAAGTGAATCTGATTTTTAAATTCACATTAAGCTACTTTGAAAAACACAGATATTCTACAGCTACATTATTGAAATGTTTATCCATAGCTTTTGGATTATGTTTTCATCCCTTCTTACATATCCACACCAACCAGTCATACATAGAAGAATGAAGACTGGTGGAATTGATCATTTGAAGTATTGATCTGAAAGCGGGATCAGGAGAAGCTGTCAATCAGTCGTTCGAGGTGGGGGCCACCGGGAACCACATGCTTTTACTGAGGCATCTGATTGGTCAGTTTATAACTTTAATAACTTGCAATAAAGAAAAAAATAGATTTCCAATAAATATTCAGTCAATGGGTGTAACGGACCCCTCCACCCCAGCACAAACCCCAACTGCCCGCATGCGGGCGCGTGGCGCAAACACGTACATATAGACCATTCACGCACGGCTTGAAGAACAAAAAGAGAGAGGGCTTGAGGAAGATAAAATTAAATAAAAGACCACGGCTCCCAGGAAGAATCCACACCGGAAACGGCCATGAAGCAACATCGTCACCCAGTCAAAGTTGCAGTGAAGTTGCAGTGAAGATGTAATGTTGCAGGATGTGCAACAATTCGCAGGGTTCACTTGAATTTACGTTAATGGTCACAATTGCAACATTGAGAATTCCTTGATGGACTAATAAATAAGCATTAGATACGTTTAATTTCATCTGTGCTGATGGAAGAAATTGAAAAACACTTGTAGACAACTTTTTTTAATCTCAGCAAAGTCTGCCGTCTGGCATAGAAGAGCAGGAGCAACTTGGATGCAAAGTGAAAGGAGGGATTAGGCTTGAAAAGTAAAAAAGAAGAGAAGACAGTGGATCAAATTAATTTTCAATTTTCTTTACAATTGTTAATTTTTTGTATACCGTATATCTTCCAATTGTGGCCGGTCGCCAATAAACACCGGGTCTGACATGTTACTTTAGACGCCGGTCTCTAATGCTAAGAGAAAGTTATTTATCACAACAACAGACTGCAGATGAAAGATTCAAGAGAACCTTTTTACTTGTCAATTCTAATAAAAATAAAATAATTCCTGAGGTAGCAAATTCTATTTACTCAATTAAGTTAACTTGAGTAATTCTAGTTTTAAAAAAAGTACTCCACAGAGAAGTCTTTTTACATGTTTTACTTTCACTCAAGAAAATGGATGATGGTAAACCCATACTCCTACTCAGTTCCTTTTTTTGGTGAAAAATTTGTACCTTTTATTCTTGGGAGATGCAATAAATCACGTGTGATGTTGATATTGGCAGATAATTGCATTCAAAAGTAATGAGTGTAAAGTAGATCAGCTCTAACGGTAGACCTATGCTGAGTGCAACAAAATTTGAACATTGTTAGGATGTGGAAGAATTTTTGGAAGTCTCAGAAAAACGAAAGACGTGTTTGCAATGTTTGTGATATTATTTCAGCTGTGATGTGTTGCTGGGTTTTTCCTCAATAAAAACAAAAAAAGGCTTTATTATTTTGGTCACTTATAAGCCCATGTGTGCTTGTAGTATATCAAATATTGGCAAAAAGACTGTAAACAAGAGAAAATTGGAAATTCCTTTTAAATCCAATCATTTTTATTGTTTGTTTCAGCATCTGCAAATGTGTTTTAAACTGAAAACCACATACATTTAAATAGTTTTTTTTTCTCTAGGAAGGATTAGTAATGTGAATAAATAAGTAAAACTGTGTTTTTACATTTTTTCATGTTGGTAACTTCTTTTTGTTCTGACACCTGGGTGTTGATCAAACCAACGTTGTTAACATCAGATTCACACTGGTCCATCTGTGGTGTGTCTCATTTGCGTTGCGTAGTCTCACGATTGTCAGGTAGATTGCACAGTTTCTAGTTTGTCTTCCAGTTTGTCCCCTCTCCCCCCGGCTTCCGGAGGAGTGGTTTATCCTGTCACCTCCGTCTCTCTTTGTTCATGAACGTCCTCGATATTACGTTTTTGTACAACCATGGTGAAAATGAATGTGTTATCTGCTGTGTTAACCTGCGTTGTCGCGTGAGCTCCTCTCCTTAAATGTAAAAATAAAATGTCAATTTCTATTTTGAAAGTACAACAGCAGTTTTTATTTTGAAACCTGGACCCGTTTCCTGTTGTGACACGTTATTGAACTGGAATTAGAACTCCTGCGTAATGCTTGCCTTGCATTGCATTGCGGAGGGACGGACATCAGTAGCAGACATGACGGAGGCGATGTCAACATTCCAACTGATCAATAAATGTTCTATACTTTTCTGTTAACACAATGAAGATGCACTGCAGATGGACCAATGTAAATCCGTCTTAAAACTGAAATTGTTGCATTGATTTGTTTTGTGTGGGAAATTACTCAGGGATCAGACACTCCGTGCTGAAATCTGCAGTGAGGAAGTCCATGAAGACGACACTATCCTTGCTTTTCTAATCTCACATGTTCTCTCCAGCTGCAACCACTAATTTAGTCAAAATGGCTGACATAATTAAATTCCAGATCTTCATTATGAAGTGTAGTCCTACAGATGCTGATGCCAAATCCTAAATGAGCTAAATGACTCAGTTGTGTTCTCTTGTTTAGCTCCCATTTTCAAACATGCTGAAAACAAAGAACAGAAGGAAGGCTTGATTAGGAAAATGTATTCTTTTTTAAATATCAGGGTAAAGATAGTTCTCCCTTCTCTTAATATGCACTTTTGTATTCGTAACGAGAAGATAAAAAAGTGCATTAGTGTGTAATAATGCTAACTGATGCAAAGCATAAGCAGCAATATGGTTTTTGGCACACATTCATGACAGAGACGCACAAACGTTCCCTGAAAGCATCTTTAACATGCACACAACATTGAGTACTTAGTAAGGGGTGCCCCCTGGGGCTCATCTCTGAGTTTGGGTGCCGAGGACGTGCATTCCCCACAGACAGGCCAATAAATCAGCCGTTAAAAAGCCACCAAGCATGGAGGCTCTCTTTATGACTGCTTCCTCAACAAGGCCAGTGTCACTCTCTGAACACTGGTCCAACACACATTAAAACACACATCTTCAAACAGAATGATTATATATGAACATGACAGAGGACCCCAGAGATGCTTACATCCATAGCTGTAAGTCAAGCAAGAGAAAAAAAGTGTCATATAATCAGCTTTTTTTTTTTTTTTATCAACCCATAATGGAGTGAAGGTTGTTGGTTAAATCTGCGGCTCTGACACTCACACCCAGACGATGTCAGCCAGGTCGACCACTGGCAGCCAGACTTTAGAGCAGCAAGAACTGCATCGATTCATCCAAGGAAAGTCACCTTCTTCCTCACCCCAATCCAGCCAGCACCTTGAGGCGCGCCGGTCATTTCACTCAGCCAATTTGTATGGTTGCTGTTATTATTATTAGTGTTGCTCTAGACTGTGGCTTTTGGCTCAGGGCATGGACGCACCACTGTATATTGCCCTACCTAATGAACATGACTTTCCCAGGAAAGTAATTAATCCCAATTTGTCATAATTAGTTCAAAGCGTGGCATATTGCCAGATGACTGGAAGGGTGAGGAGGTGAAGTGAGCTCAGACATAGATAAACATGTTCCATTTAAAGTCACTGCTGTCACGTCACCGTGGTATTGCTTTAATAGATGCATTTCGAGAACAGTTTAACTGAACATTCTACTCACATTAGTATGCTTAAATATAATGAGATGCATAAGATAAACTCTTTTAAAAAGCAGCGGCAACTTTAGACATCGTGTTGAAACACAGAGAATGTTTTCCCAACACAAGTACAAGAAAAAAAAGCAAGAACGTGTTAAAAACAGCAAAAAGCACAACTTTCATTGGAGTGGGTCTTCAAACCATTTTTTTTACTTAAACCTTTGTGACTTAACACTTTCTTTTATCAAACCCTAATTTGGTTAGACTAAATTTACAGTTTATGATGATAAAAATGATGGCAGTCTGCAAATTAAAAATCTGTGGCTATGAATGTAACTGAGACTCTTTACACCTTCTTCTGTGATTCAGAGATTTCATTTTAGGTTAATGTTGCTATCATTAGGTTTCCCTTTCAGTGTCAACTAATAGATCATATCTGTGGACGTATGTGATCCACCTAAAGATAAAACGATGGTCAAATGTTCAGATTTCCCCTCATCTTTCACTTCTTAGAAAGAAAGCAAAACTAAAGTCAGGCATACGAGTATTACAGCACAGACTTAGAATCTCACACCATGGCGTTTCTGCATGCTCTGAGCTGTGCTCTGCTTTGATTTTCCACACAAATAAACTGAATTCAATCTTTGCGCGCTGTCTGCATTTTTTGTGGTGTTTTTTTTTTTTTAAACAAAAGGTGATTGCAGTCAGAAGCAGTTCTGTGAGCTGGGCTGTTTTTGCAAACTCCTGCAGCGTCATTCTCCATATTCAAGCAAATTGGAGATTGTTCATTTGGTCAATCACCTTTAAGACGGTCTGATTTAAGTCTGTGAAGTTGTAAGCATATTATAATGCACTGCCACAACTGAGCTTCAGTGACAATTACCTATCTCATTCCTGTGATTAAGAGTTTTCTGTCTTGAAGCCATTTTTCCCCTTCTCCTCTCCTCACTCTTTTGTGCTTTTTTTTTTTTTTGGTCTACAATACTCTGTCCATTTCTATTTTAAATGCAGAAAAAGACAAAAATCCAATGTTTAAATACAGCAAAACTGAGTTGTACTCAATCTCAGCAATACATTTTGTTCTGATTTTGTAGTTTGGTGTGGTTTTTGGTGTTTTTATTTGACAGCTGAATTCATCTCCAGCAATAAAAAAACGTTCATCTATGTTCATGTAGATGCTAAATTAAGGGATTTTGGAGCCAAAGTGGTTTGACGCATATCTGCAATAACAGGCATATAATAATAACAATAATAATAATGATGATGCAACCACAAAAAGACGTAAAATACAAGATAAGCATTGATGTTGGGTAAAAAATTAAATAAATAATAATTAGCCCTTCATCTGATCATGAAATAAGACAAATTTTTTTCCATTTCCAGTTTTAGAAATGTACAGAAAAATGGTTGTAAGCTGAAGTTGGAGGTTCATGCATAGCATTAAAGATGTGCTTGCAATGTTACAAACAAAGAATATTTTCCAGAGCAGTTCATCAAGAGGATTGTTTATGCTTATTAGAAAAGAAAGGTGAGACAAAGAATTGTTTGAAGCGGGTCACGTAGAAGATCTTGATCTTAATCTGACAGAAAGTGTGTGGGGTGATCAAAAGCCACGCAGTTCAAGGGATGAAGCTCGGCAACACATTAAAGACTGCAAACAAAGACTTTTAAACCAACCTCCAAATACCCAACAGTGGTGGATATTGCAACCCATATTCTCTTATATTGAAATCAGTGACATGAACTAACATTTAAAATGGGTTATGCCATTTAAAGACCCATTCAGATGAGAATTGTGCTTTTAATATGTTTTTGTGGCATTTTTCTGATGACAGAAGACAATTTGCAATCTTCCGATTGGAGGCCGACCGCCCTACCACTGTGCCACACCCGCTCCCGTCTAGGAGATGCATAATACATATCTATAGTTGTAAACTCTGAAATATCCACAATTTAGATATCTGATAGATGTGTCCGTGCCTAGTGGGTATACAGTAGATCTCTTTTAAAAAATTTATTTTCCACGAAAGTTGTTGATGCAATCTTAATAATTAATAGTAAAAGGAGAAAAAGGATAATGGTGTACCAAAGTCATAATGATAAAAAAAAAATGTCATGTTTGATTTTATTGCATTTTTAAATCAAGGAAATATTCTTCAGCAGGAGAATCTTATTTGATACAGGATGCATTTTATTTTGAAAGGAACTTGTGTGTGCTGTTTTTTTTATGTAAAACAAGTTACAGTTGTTAAATACTTTTTTTATAATTATATATAATTCAAGTATTAAAGCTACCTTAAAAAATAGTTTGCTTAACTCCCACAAGAACATAAATGTGTGTTTTTCTTCATGGTTATGTGGAATTTTGCTGGGTTCTCTTGCTGTTTTTTTTGTGTGTAAGAAACTGTCCCAAATGGCTCTTTTAGGGATAAAGGTTGGAGACCCCTGGTATAAAGGGATATTTTTTGATTGGCAAGTGATTGGCCCAATGCGTGAAGGCAACCAAACTTCAACCTTTACTTTGTTACAGCCACCTATACCATTTTTTTGAACTTTTCTGAGTTTTTCCCACTTCAGACTTCATTTTTAAAGAACGGAATACAGTGGGTGACATCAAAAATTATTTGTCCAGCATATATGTGTCAATGGTTGTATCAACTTTATCAGATTCTGCATAGCAAAAATCTGAGTTTATAGGGGTTCTTTTTAATCTTAATTGGAGTTTTCCTCCTCACAGCATCATTTTGAAAATTTTCTGTTGCAATTGGGAATTCTTGACTTTCATAAACTTTTTATTTTGTATAGATACCAGCCTCATTGTTGGAAGACTGTCAAATACTCAGTACTTTATTTGTGGCAAAGTGATATAGTTTAGGGTATGTAAAACCTATTATTAAGGGTTTTTAAATGATGGCAAGGAGCACATCCTAAAGTTAAGATTTTGTGTTTTTATTACATAAAAAAGCAAACTGACAGAAAATGAGAAGTTTCAAGGCTCTGCAGGCTTATTAAACAGTTCCATTCACAGCTGCTTTCACAGACGGATTTTATTTTCATAAAGATTAGAAATAGCTTCATTAAAGATGCGTGAAAAACTGGATTGCTCCTAAAAGGACTGTAGCATTATTTGGTAAGAAATTGCCAAATATGTCCTATTACTTTGTGCTGCTGCACAAGTTCAGAAAGGTTAACCTGAAAGCGAAGTATAGCCTGTCACCCTTGTGCAAAGCTAATAGGAGTAAACTTGGAGTTTTGTCCA
>BSAI01000005.1:13343692-13639946 GCA_036245035.1 Adrianichthys oophorus | reverse complement strand
GTCACCCTTGTGCAAAGCTAATAGGAGTAAACTTGGAGTTTTGTCCACGTTGGTTGAATAATGCTGCATTTGTAAAAAATTAGCATGATTGAATGCACTTGTCAGGAGAGACCACTGTATGTATTTGGGGACTGGAGTGCTGTGCTTGCACTTGTGCAAACAGCAAGAAACACACAAACACACACACACACACACACACACACACACACAAAAAACCGAACAAGAACACAACAGAGGGAGAGTTTTGTGGGGGAGAAAAAAAAGCCTGCACCTGTAATAGAGTGATAATGCTGAGTAAGATCGACACACAAACACACACACACAGACATAATGACTACAACTCTATTAAATGAGTTCAGCTGTAAAGTCGTGACCTAAATGGGTTGAGATTGCAACATTATCGGTGATTACCACAGAAAGTCTTTGATATATGACTGTGACAGAGAATAACTTCATATTGAAGCATGATCTGAAAAAGGTTGTTTAATCCTGAATCGATCAGACTACTTCTTACCATGATAGACATAAACCCTTACAATTCAAATATACTGCTTAGATTGTCCATCAAAATTAACTGTTAACCATGAAAATCAGGCTACTATTAAAATGTCAAACATCCATTTCAATTTTAATCTTAATTTATTTTGTTAGTTTTTTTTCTTTCTCCAGATCAAAAGATCTAACATTTCTTATTTAAACCTCAGTTGTATTTTTATCAGGATGTCTGACATGTTTTTTTTTTTTGAGTAGACAGAAATTAAAAATGTAAAATATAAAAAAGTTTTTTTAGACAAAGTCTATTATCATCTTGTTTTTTTTTTTGTTTGTTTGTTTTTTGTTTTTTGGAGTAAAAAAACAACCCAATGATCATCATGGTTGCAATCCAAATTTTTCTTAAAAATTCCATATATTTGTAGATCCCATTTATCTAAATCAGTCTAATAAAAAAAAACAAACAGGCAAATGTAAAAGTAACTTCATAAATATAACATGCTATTACCCACCTTTGACCAGTATTCACAGATCAATATTTTTTTTTACAATTTCTGTGTAAAACTCCCCACTGCTCCAACTCTTTACCCTAAATATAACATGAACATCTTACATGCTTAGTGCTTGAAGCTGTGAGAGCTGCTAAAGACATCCCTCTAGTGTGTTGGACAGGCATAAAATAGCCCAGAGCTGCTTCCAGGAGGTTTCCCTGGCAGATTTTAAAGAAAAAAATCTCTGCTGAAAAGTACAGGAAAAGAAACCCTGACAGTCTTTTTTTTGTCTTGGTCTATGTCGGAAGTTTAAAAGTGACAGATGCATTTATGTGCATAATTTTTCTTTCCAGAGTATTTACGCATTTTCATGCACCTTATGCATTATTGATTGAGGTTGCTGCCAACCGAACGTGTGAATGTGTCACGGAGAAGTCCCATCTATTGGTGCATGTGTGGACATTACATGCCTACGTACTGTCTTCATCAGCCTGTGTGTGTGTGTGTGTGTGTGTGTGTGTGTGTGTGTGTGTTCCAGACTGATGGGACACATATTTCACACACAAGCCTGACTGGCAGTAAATCCCAACTGAATACGCGGTCTTGTTACCGCAGGCTTTCCCTGTCGAAGTGTCCTTGAGAAAAACTGAGAAGCCATATCTGGTCACTATTCATAAGTCATTTACCAGATGAACAAAATATCACGTGAATACTGTGAGAAGACTTTTATTGTGAAATGACTTGAACTAAGTCCAAGAGTTTCATCAAATGAACTTCCTTTCTAAGTTGTTCAGAAATTGACATGAGTTTTAATTTCTCCTTCATATTCAATTTTTAAACGGTTGTGACTTCTATGAATTTAATGTGATGTCCTCCGGATGTCACTAACAAATATAAGTCCCTGATTGGTCAAAGTTTGACCGGGTTTGACTTTCAGTGCCCATTTAATGCATGTGCTTTTTGTACGTAGAGCCCAAAAACTGACGTGGAAATTTGTGTGAACGCGAGAGTTTTGAACACAGAAGTCCAAAACACGACTTTACATTGACTTTTCATTGGAAATGGCCACTTGAACGCACGTTGCCTAGGGCAGTGTGAACGCAGCTCTGAAACAACCTCAGCAAAAAATGGTAGCAGATATCGCTCATGTGGTCATTAGTGTTTGACATAATAAATGGGATGACTAATAATATTTGGATAAAAAGATCACTTGCAGAATCCTGTCTTCTATTGCCTTTAAAAGCCCCCTGTTATTCTAATATATTAAAATGAACATTTCAAATCCCTTCAGACTCTGCAAGAACTTAAAAATGTTCTCTCTCTTCTACAGCTGTTACTGTAAAAAATACTTTATGCTTTTCTTGAATCTCTTGATTTGCAGTTTCTTTTCTCAACACATCCGGAAATAACTTTTTCTTCTCTATCTTTTGTGGAGAAACTAGTGAGCTGTTAAGCCAAGACACTTTGCTCATTCTTCACAAATATTCGTCTCCTTGGCAATCTCATGTAAAAACAACAAACCTTTCTCCGCCTTTGCTTGAAATATGTGGTTAATCTTCATGCAATACAACAATCATTTCCCCTTTTTTGCTGTTTTGTTGTTATATTACAACGTTCTGTACAAACTTGTTCATTCGTTTCCACCTTAACACATATTTTTTCTCTTTAGAGAGAAAAGAAAAGGCTTCAAATATTTATTTTTTTCATCTTTATTATGCATTCTTACATAGAATACTTTGTGTTTTCAGGTTGAAGTGTCCCAGTGTGACTCTCCTATAACCCAGGTCACGGGCAGAAAGTTGTGCCTTTTCTCTCTTTTACTTTAACGTAGGTAAAACATTACCCGTTTCCACTGACAACAGGAGAAAAATACACGACCTCCTCAAGCCAAACTGTTTTGTTGACCTCACTGGGGTCAATGTATGAAGTATAGTAGAGAACAGAAGCCTTTTCTCCCCTTAGGCAAGAAAAAATGATTTCATTTCACCTTTGAAAATGCACAAACTAAGAAGAAACACTAGCCTATTAAACGAAATACACACCTTTTCTCCACAGGAGAACGTGCTTTATTAAAGCTCCCAATATCCTGCGTTCATCATTGTGTCCATGAGAATACAAAAATGTAGAAGTACTGTGGTCAGTGTGGAACTTTAAATCAAATGAGAGAGATGAGGAACTGTAATAGAACCTAAATTATATGAGAAGGTAGGTTAGAAATCACAGTTCTGCTTGTTATTCTTTTTTTTACTAATTCATTGTCTTCCTTAAACTTACCTGGCCTTAAATTTTGTCACAGAGCAACTGACAGGAAACAAATTCATGTTGTTGAAGCATAATAAATGCATGAATTTAGTATTTCCTCCTCCTATGGAAGGCCCTTCACCCTGGCCCGCATTTACACTTGTGGAAATTACAGCACTTAATGCTGCTTGGTGGTAAGAGCTTCTTCTGTAAAGCGTAAAGGCTTGCAGTGGTGTATTCTACTGCAGTCTACTGTCGTTTTTAAAGTGTGTTCCAGTACACTAGTATGCCATGAAGGATGGTCAAATGTGCTGAGGGAAATTAGTCCATTTCACTTTATTGGTTTAAATAGCATTTGCCATTACCAAGATAACAGCTCTGTGTTTATCAAAGTTTCGCACTGAGTAGTTAGGAATGTGAAAGATCATAAAAGACTTGCTTGACTCTTTGATAAGAATGACTGTACGGCGATTTTGACACAACTTTGGCCAGTCGCTCTCATTTTGGAAAAAATTCCACCCCTCAAACTGTCTCCACCAATCATTCTTAAAGGCTTAATCATACGTCATCAGTCTAAGAAATCAGACGTGGTTAATGCCCTTACTTTCTTGTGCCGTCATGGCTCAAAAAGTCTCTCAGTTAAACAAAGATAACAGCTAAAGGTCGTGTTTAGCAGCTTAGCTTCCCACAAGATCCGGTGTAAGACCATGTTAAAAGAGTATAAAATTATGAAGCTTTGAGATGCGAGTCAGCACCACTGTTTTAACTACATCTCCCATGATTCATTGGGATAATGTGACAGCATCTCTAACAGCACTACTTTTAACTGTCAAGAAGAACGATAAACACAAACATCAAACATTCGGTTCTAACAGTTTGGAAATCTCAATGACAGTAGAGCTAAACAGCTTAGCTCTCCTTAAAGGTTTGTGTTGGAGCACAAAGGAATTATTTACAGCCAGAGATACCAGTGTTTGGACCAAGTCATCTTTTAAACTATCTGTTTGAAGGAAAAATTCAATTTCAGACTTTGTGGACTTCTGTAGCTAGTCCACAAAAGACAAATCTGTACTATTAGCTTGCACAGTGTCGTGAGCTTTGACTGATATTTTGCCTTAAAGATGAACTCTTCTTTTCTGGTTATATAAATATGAGAAATGAAACCAACTTTATTGATATGGGAGTTTGAGGTAAATGGGGATCAGCTGACTCGGTGCATTCTCTATTACTTTCCATTCATTCATTCATTCAAGGATTCAGCATTGAACTCACACACACACACACTCATATGAAATCGTAGCTAAAGCTGTGAGCATTTAAGATGCATAAGGTTTCATTTCCGATGCATAACTTAACTTTTATACCTGCTTCACTTGTATAATGACACAAATGCATTTGTAAAAACACATTTACTGAACTTTTGTGGATAGAATAAAAAAAAATACCAGATTCAGATGTGTGATATTACTGAAAAAAAAGGCTATGATCTGGTGTGGTATCATGTGCATGCGTGTGCATACCCAGGCATGCACACGCATGCACATGCATGCGTGTGCATGCCTGGGTATGTTATGTTGGGGTGGTGGGAGGCGGGGGTGCTGGTATGACAGCAATCAGAGCTGCACTTCTTGGCCAGCTGACTCCCCTCCATCTGAGATCCTCACAGAGGATTATAAAACCAATCAGCAGAAGGTGATTGCTGCCGCAAGCCTGTGATTGGATCGCAACCCGGCCGCTGCCATCAGATCTGTAAAGAGAAAGAGTGAGATGAGAAGAATGAGACTTGAATGAAAGTGATGAGAAGAGATAAATAAAGAAAGCCATCATAGGTCTCTACAGAGGTCTGATGCTCACTGGAAATTTCCTCTTCTTTTTAAACTAAACGTTTTCCAGAAAAGCCACAACTCGCATATTATTTTGTGTTGCGCTGTCTTGAACTTTGGTGTCCTGACAGGTGTCTGTCCTTGTATTGGATACAAATGTCCGTTATATCCAAGATGACACTTATTCTCTATCCAACAATTAATCACACATGTGGATTGGGATTAATCATGATTAATCACAATATTTTACAAGGTAAATTTTTTACAATATGCGGCTTTTGAACAAAAGAAAAGACCTGAGAGAACATTTTTCCTTAATTTGTGTTATCTGAAATGTTTTCATTGGAAAAAAACTCAGATATCCCAGAAATGTAATTTGTGTGCACAAAACACATCAACAGTAAGATAAGTAGAACTGTAAAGACTTTTATATCTGCAGTATTACTCCAAGAAAACAAAGATGCTGATATACAGCCATAAGAAACATACTTTGTGTTTCTGCACTTTAAATGGTCCAGGTGATTACTCTATTCTGATTGGCTGCTGGGTGCTGACGCACACTTAATAAAGAAGTCCCGGTCATAGTCCAAATGCTCTATATCACAGGCTTCTTTAAAACAAACTTTTGCTTCATCTTCTAGACAAAAACAAGCAGTGAGAGGTAAACTTTCTCTCCGAAATGATGCTTTATTGAGCCTATCGTGACAACCAGCATATATATTACTTTGCTTTGCTGCCACAGTCAGGGTCTGCCGCCACGGCGACGCGTTGTGTTCACATGTTACCTTGACAATTTGCTACACCACCAATCAAATCGCTCGCCTTTTGTGGAAAAAAACAAAAAAGTAACAACAATAAAGTACTAAAAATCAATTGAATATTAATTTCTTTTGTAAGTGACCATGTTATAAGTGACATTGTGACGACGAAGTGTGTATTTTCAGAAATTTGACCCACGCCTTGGAAGCCTGAACCGCCTGATGCAAATCGGAAGACCGTTGCTTCTGACTTTCTGATTAATCTGCGTTAAAAAAAATGAATGCGTACGTTAACCCGTTAAAGTTAACAGATTGCTGTAGCCCGCAAAGTGCAAATCACACTCAAAAACACATTGACGATCGCAGTATTTAAAAAAAGCAAAAAAAATAACCATTGCATGTTAGAAATTCAAAAAAAATCATGAACCAAAACAATGATCTTTGTTTTCTTTGATTTTTTGTTGAAGTTACTGGCAAAAATCTTGTCCAATAATTGTTAATTTTTTCATAATGATGGTCACTAAGTTGTAGAAAATGTTATTTTATGCAAATTGACTGGAAATCTGCATTCATTTAAAAGTAGCAGAAATCTGACCTCAGCTGTTGTGTTTTCTTTATTGAAAAGATAAAAATGATCTAGCTAAAAATAATACAGGTCCAGATCATCACATCTGATTAATTGATTTTAACAAGTAAAAAATGATTACAACACAATTGAAATGCTTATTACAAGAAATCACTCAGAATTGTTCACATTCTTTCCCAATCATATGAAAATCTAATCAAAGGCATTGAGCTCAGAATGCACAGCTGACATGGTGATTGACCAACCATGAATGGAGAATAGAGTGAGAATCAGATGAATAAGTTTGCGTGAGGAGAGAAAAATCCAAAGGAGTGGCAGTTTCAGTTAGAAATTAAGAAGCCAAGTAAGGTCAGAAGATCTTTGGCCAATGAAAGTCGGCTGTTTTTTAGATGATTCAATACATCTTTTTTTTACTGTATAAGTGAGACTTCAGAGGGCTCATTTATTCCTTTTTCTTTTATAAATGCCTGTTTGTCTTTCCACTGAAGCTGTGAAAGAGCAACAAGAGGACAGAAATTTTGCTAAATGTATGTTAAATGTTGAATAAATTGGGCAGTTGTTCTCTTTAACCCTGTCAGTGCCCTTTAGGGTGATGGTATTAGGGAGAATAAAGACAGCTGGAGAAAGTTCTCTTAAAATGCAACTTAAAAAGGACAATTTCTCGTTCAAACAACCAGATTTCTTAATTTACAAGTGAAGTTATAAAAAAAAAAAAAACTCATATTCTATGAAATTTAACGGAACTAAGGATGTCATAAGAATAAAACTGAAGTTCAGCAGCCTCGAACACAAGAGCTTAGCAGTGCTGTTTCCATGATGTGCTTGGTTTTGTGTGTGTTTGTGTGTCGGTGTGATTAATGTGTGTCCCTTTAATTACATTGTTAGCAGGTGTTTGCTCACAGCCTTCACTGGCAAGTTTGTTTAGCTGGCTTCCCAGAGGGCAGCATGTGACCTGTGGCATCTGTTGCCCTCTGCCCATTTTCTGCCCTTCGTTGCCCCCTCATATTAATGCCCGCGACCTCTGGCAGCCACACATATTCACAGTCACAAACGTGTAAAAATGCTCAAAATGGGTCCCAGTGATTTGTGGTGAAAAACAACAGATGTTGAGAGTGAGAACACAACGGGTGAGGGTTTTTTATTTTGTTTTTAGGAGCAGAGGAAGTCTGACACATTGACAAATAATGGTAGGGGAATGTGTTACAGTGAGTTTCAGCCTGTTGTGCCGCTTAAAGTTTGGTAGGAAGTATTCCCAGAATATCAGCTATGGTATGACAAGCATCAGATAGGAGTGTTAAGGTTAAAGTCAAACAAATTGCTAAAACTTTAGATACATGCTTAAGAGATTGGGGTCTATGAACAAAAGTTTGAATCCCAGCTGGCATCTTTTTCTGTGGAGTTTGCATATTCTCCCTGTGCACGAGTGGGTTTTCTCCAGACAAGCTACCTAGGTTATTTGATGTCTCAAAATTGCCCCTAGGAGTGCATGTGAGTGTGTGTTGCCCTTCATCAAACTGGCAACCTTTTCAGGGTGTATCCTGCCTTTGCACAGCAGGAGCTGGGTTGTCTCCAGCAGCCTAGTGACCCCAAAGGGATTCAGCGGGTTCAGTCTCCTCATTTACTTAAACAGCTTAATTTTAGATACATGTTTTTTTAAGTAAAAACAAAAGTATATTTAATCATAAATGAGAAAAATCGTAATTTATGTTTAAGGCTAAAAGGACCCGGTAAATTCTGCTTTGGTAGCAAGTGTTTTAGGATGTGGGAGGGCATGAAGTGCTAAACGCAGCACCCAGTGCTTTTTCTGAGGAATAAATGAAGTTTTTATAATTTTTATATAAAACATAAAAAAAGTTGTTCCACCACTAACTGCCTTTTCCGAAGTATTGTGTGTATGAACATTTCCGAGCATAGACAAAATTGGTAGGTTTAGCTATAAAAGTGCATAAAGGTAAACTGATGTATGGTGGCTACAATATATAGAGTAAAAAATTAAAAAAACACACACAGCCTGATAACTCCAACCAAAGTTTAGCTGAAAGTCCCACTCCAATCTATTCAAAGTGTTCACAGTGGTATTTTAATTATGAATATGCGGCTTTTAGTTAATTAAAAAAAATGTTTTTCAGAACATAGTTTCTGCAGAGTGGCTGTAGTTCTTTCGAAATTTGTCTCTGAGTTGAGGGCGGGATTGTTGGGATAAAGCAAGCCCGCCCCACTTCCCATCGCCCATCTGTTTAGTTTTAGCCAGATCCCAGCTCAGACAAGGAAAATGAAGACGTACATGGAGATGTACATCAGAAGGGAGCGGAGCAGGCAGCTCAGGGCCCGCCGATTGTAGTTTCCACATCAAAATTACACGCTTTTTCAAATGGCTTTTTTTTTTCGTCTGCTCCTAATTCACAACGATTTGAATTTAAAAACAAAACTGTGATTCTAATGCTTAATTTGCTTTATATATGTCTTCCATCATCAGAAAAATGCCACAAGAGCATTTTAAGCACACCACAAAACACAACTTTCATTGCAGTGGGTCTTTGAAGTAGTATTTAAATACCACACCTTTAACCAAGTCCACTCGGTCTCCTAGACACACCGGAACTTCCTGTCTCATCAGTCACTAGGGAGCAAAGGTATTCCCAAAGATTTCTATTCAGCAGTGTTCATAGCAGGTGCAGACTTTGAGAAAATAGAGATTAGCTCTCTTTACTCCACAAAATGATTTATGCTGCGGCTTTTATCAGGATGCTTCTCCCTGCCTGCAAAGATCATTTCCCCTGACTCCACCTCAAAACCAGAACTATTTTAAGCATTGGCTCATTAATACTTAGTGATTGGATTCATTGTGCGGCAGTGCTGATGGATGTTCTCTGAAGTTTTCTCCTCTCAACTCCCACCTCAAAGCCCTCTTCAATCATTGCCGTTTCCTTCCCAAGAATGCGGCGCTATTGTCCGCAAAACATCAGATAAATCAGTTGGCATTGCCCTTTTGTTGGTTCGGTTCATCTACATGAGGCTGCATGAACCACCCGTCTTCAGACCAGACATAATGACAGCTGCTCCAACCTAAATCTTAACAGAGCTTTAAGTACTGTAAAGATAAATCAGCAGCCACAGAAGTTGTTTTCAGCTCTTACAATTTCCTCTTCACTTTTTCAGAGCAATCAGACAGATTCATAGCAAGACATCAAATGCACTCTTGAGCCATTTATTATCAAGCTTCCCTCCATGTCCGTTTTTTTTTTTTTTTTTTTTATTAACCTGTCGAATAGTGCCCTTTTCAAATGTGCCTTCTTTTGTGATCCTGATTAGCCATATCACCCTGCATTTGTTTGTTTAGGTATTAAAGATCTGCCAACCCAAAGCTGAAAACAGCATTTTCTTTGGTCCATAAAACCAGCAGATCCGTGACCTTTTTTTTCCGCACATTTGTTGAAGCTTCAAGTGACCAACTCATGCAGGGATACTATTATTCTTTGCAGTGTTTGTCTTGACCTTGGACATTTTGAGTGTTTTCAGAGTGCATTCCCCTACAGCATATCCAGGCTCGTCTCTGTGACCCGTTCACACATCTGTGCATTACTTGCGTGTTTTATTCCGGGGCGGTTGACTCTGACTTCAGGCTCGTGTACAGACGACTGCTTGAAAATTTGCTCCGTAGGAAAGTGTGTTGTGCTGCAGTAAGTCTGTTGTGGGTGCTACAGCAGGGTCGACTACTATTTATACTCTGTCTCTGCAGCAGAGGTGCTTCATTCCCTGTCTCCATGGACTCCAACCGGGAGAGGAGATGAAGGAAGAATGTGAAACGAAAAAACTTTTAAAATTTTTCTAATATGTGATGATATCTATACTTTTGCTTAAGTCAAACATTTTCTTCAATCACACATTAGATTCCTGTTTGAACGTAAACCCCTTGAGATGTTTAAAAAGGAAAAAAGGAGTATATATAGCCATCGGTTTCATCTGATTCAAGGATAAAATATATTTTGTTTAGAAAACAAAATGTCTCAGTTTAACAGACACCAACAAAATACCTGGACACATTGTCATGGTAACCACACGTTTCTTCAAGCTGCATCCTGAAACCAGCTGCAGCAGGACTTTGAACATCCACGTTAACCTATGCTGGAACACTCCCTAATCTTGAATGCTTGGTTTCAACCATAATCAAGCTTTTAAGTAAAAGCATGAGAAATGAAGAAGGTGTTAGCAGTGGGTGCAGACAGGGAAATCAGCTGTCAGTAGCCACATACTTCCGTTCTTCTCATTAATTACTTTTGGGGAAAGAGAGTTGGAAGCCAAATTAGTATTGATTGTGATGGGCCAGTATAGGGCCAGTTTCACTGGCCTTTCTCACACATCATTGCCTCTCCTCATCCCCATTAAATGGGAACAAGAGGGATCAGTGGCAAGCTGGGACCTATTAAAGACAGGACCCTAAGAATGGTAGACAGGCTAGCTAGCACACAAAGCTTCTCTACAAGTGGACAACACTTTTTTTCAAATTGGATCTGTTTGTCCTTTAATCTCCTTCCTCTTTCTTTAGAGCAGGTTGTCAATAAGGGATAAACGTTGAAATAAAGGTAATCGTCAATGCTGCTCAATGTCAAACTTTGTCCCCAATCGTTTATTGTTTCTCCTTTTTTCGGTTTGTTTTCTTCTTTTTTTTTTTACTTTCACTTTATCATACCTGAAAGCCGAGACCAGTGTAGAAATGGCTCTTGGTGAGTATTTTCCCTTTCTTTCAGTTTCCTTTCTACCACCACAAACCCTGCTTTTATAGCGTGACTGATGATTTTAATTACCCGTTAACTCCCTGTACTCAGCAGATCCACATGATAAATCTTCTGCAGGGTTGTTAAAGCCACCATCTGGATGGTGTGAAGGAGTCTATGGAGCTTCTCTGTGCTGTCACAGAGAAGACAAGCAACACAACAGGGGTGGACTGCAGGTGTGCCAGGGGAGTGGATGAAACTGCCCCAGTTTAGATTTGGTTGACTGTTATTTCATGCAAGAAGAGATGCATCCATTTTTCTTTCTAAGATTTCATGAAGCAACAAAATGCGTCCAGAGAAGACACATCAAATCTACACAGGAGAAGAGATATTGCTGTGGGAGGTTGGCCAATAAATTGCATCATTATGCATGGATGTAGCAGAAGACATGACGAAGCTTGAAACCTGATAGAACAGAGTCAAATCCACAGGTTGTACACCAATGAGAAGCTTTAAAAATGTAGAACTTGTTGTTTATAAAGAAGAGGATGAAGAATTTATTAGCAAAAAATGCATAAATTCATCTAAGCGACCTGTTTTTTTGACAGCATTGACTTTGGAAAAACGGTCACCTGTTGAGGTGATGTAATCTAATGCTGCATTAACACCAAACGCGTCAAATTCGCATCTGCCACCTTTCTTTTGACATGCGTCAAATTTACCGCTCAACGCCTTGGCGCCCAACAGTAATCAGACAGTTTCTGGCAAACCAGTGGCCCCAGCGGCTTTAGAAAATGTATGGAGTTCAAGAACGAAAATCCTTGCATCGCGCGGTCATATTGAATTTATTTTTCTACCCTTTGATCTAGTCACTGAAAACATCACAAGCCCAGAAGCTAAATCCCTGATAGCTGATTTAGAAGCTAAATCCCTCGCCGCACCAAATGCCAAAATTGGGCCGCGCTGCCTCAGACTGCGTCTTTACATTGACTTAACATTGAAACTTGCTGCTGCGTAGGCCTCATCTGGTGTGAATGCAGCACAAGAGTTTCTATTTATCCATTTCAAGGCAGTTTTTTTTTTTACTTAGGGGTCAATGCAATCTCTGCACAATACATTGTCAAAGTGCCCAACCCTTTCTAAAAGGGGACAATAGATATGGGACAAACAAGCCTGACTGTGGTTAGAACATGGCATATGAGGCTGTTGTAGTGCCAAAGTTTTAATGTCACCTTTAAATTAAAATCCAAAATCAGTTTCAGAGCAGATTTCAAGATAATAGAAGAGAATAGAATGTGCTGCGAACAAGGAATGTAACTGTGAAGGCATAAAAGGGTTTTTTGTGATTTATTTTTTTTATAAGTTGATTCATTTAGCTCTCTTCCCCTGCCTTCTCTAGAACACTTCTACATTTAGGTCTTATATTGATAATGTTGATTCATCAACAATATTCACTGTAACCTCACAATAACCTCAGAGAGGTTGGATAAATGCAGCCATTTGTTTTTTTTTTTTGTTTTTTTAGAACTAAACCAGATAAGCAAAATCTCCAAGAAAAATAATTTCCTGTCCCACATTTTTTAAATGATACGGGTGTCAAAGAGACAAACGTTATAAAACCAAATAAATGAAATTAAAGAAGTTGACCACTACTTTAATTATCTTTAATGGGTTTTTTTTGGAAGCCTCTTAAATAATGACACTACTCTCACTTCTTTTTGTACTGCCCAGTGTTTTTCCAGTGTTCACCTTTTTTTAATTTAGTTTTATTTTACCACATTGAAGATCATTAAACAAAGATCACACATGTGGAGACACGGTTCTGTGTGTTTGATTCCCTCCAAGAATCTGTGACATCATGACAAAGTGGCTATGAATATCACACAGAGCAGTTATTAGATGTTTTGTGCTGCACTTTGAAGTAGACAATGTTAACATGAATGACTTCAGGAGCACAAACCAGCATCCTTGGAGTGTTGTAGTCAAGTGTACATTGCCTCACTAAGTTAAAAAAAATTTAGTATTTCCAAAGGCTGACATCAACACCAATCACATTGAGCAATAACCATGTCTTTTGTATAAGTATGTTAATAGATATTCTATAAATATATTAAAATTCTTAGTTCCAAAGAGTCACATTTCTTGCATTGTTCATTACAAAATTTACTAATGTATTTAAACCTATTTAGCTGCAAAGTTTAAACGTGAATGGCAGTCTGTGTAAAAATAAGAGAGGGTACTTTTGTTTGTTTCAGCATCCAAACTGCAATCAGACCCTATTCTTTGTCTGAGGAACAAGATGTTAACAAAAATAATGAATGTATATTTATTAATTCATACAATAGCAAAAACCAACATTTTTTTTTCTTGGATTAGGGACAGCATAAACAGGTTCAGTGATGAGGGCCTCTGTTGAAGATCCCTGTAATAAAAGATTGACCAAAAACAAATAAATGAAGCAAAATCTACTGTTATTATTTTCTGTACTGTTATGGGTAGCGCTCTTGCCTTACAGCAAGAAAGCCCTGGTTCAAATCCCATCTTGGTCTTTTTCGTGGGGAATTTGCATGTTCTCCCTGTGCATGGGTGGGTTTTCCCCGCCACTATGGATGGATGGATTTTCTTTACTTTGAACTTTGCAGTCTGGTAAAAGTTTTTCTAAAATTAAATATTTAAATGATATAATACATGCTTGATGTCTTGAGAAAATCTGTCCTTTTTAGTGTTGTAGGAATCAAAGTGAAGCACTTTGAACTAGACTAGAATCAATTTTCTTGATGCTACAACAACAGCAGTGACAGCAAAATAATCCTAAATTTAAAAAAACATGTTACATTCTGCAGCCCCTAACAATCTGATCAGAACCGGATTATGAAAACTATGCAAAACTATAAAATAAGGTAGCTATGTAGGGGCGGGATTCTTTGAGTCTGCCTCTTCCCACTCCTTTTCGAGCAATCAATAAAGCTCTACTTGAAATTTGCTATTAATCACTATATTTCATAAATCAAATGTGACTTAAGTGAGTCTTTGTTTTTGTTTTTTATCTTTTAAGAAATGCATTTCATTGTCTCTGTAGTGAGTTTGATAAATCTTTGATAATTTTTTTGTCTTGTATTGTCCAATCTACGCTTGAAATAAACCAGTTCAATCAAGTCAATCAAATCAATCGAGTCAAACACGTCTGTTATTAAAACTGATTGCTGTTGTTTGAAACTAACTATTTGGTAGATAAACAATTTGATTGCATTTAAATCCAGTTTTTCAAAAAAGCATGAGACTGGTGTCTTATTGACTTAATGACTTTGATAATTAAAACTCAATGTGTTGCAATTTATATCAATATATTATTCCATGTTTCACAAAAGTATTTGTAAATTCACATAATCTTTACATTGTAACGGCACTTTGTAGATTGCAGTTTTCATTGTGCTAGAAAATATGAACACTCCTGTTAAACATAAGTGATAAAGCCAGAGCTGCCACAGAATAAAGAAGTAAAATTAGGTAAAAACATACAAGGACAATGAAATAACCATTGGTGTTACATTACAAATGTATCAATGCATAAATAACAAGTTAACATGCACAGCCCTGATATATACCTCCTTATAGGGAGATGTCCCAGAGGCATCCATAAGAGATGTGAGAATCACCTCAACTGGCTTCTCTTAAAGTGCAGGAGCAGCGCCTCCACTCTGATCTCTCATGATGACCGAGCTCCTCCACCTATCTTTGAGGGAGTGTCCAGTCACCGTGTAGAGAAAACTCATTTCAGCTGCTCACATCCACGATTGTATCCTTTCGGTAATGACCTAAAGCTCACGACTGAAGGTGAGAGTAGAAACATAGGTTGACCAGTAAATCGAGAGCTTTGCCTTTCGGCTCAGCTCCTTTTTCACTATAACTGATCGATACAGCGACTGCTGCAGCAGCTGTTCCTATCTGCCTGTCAACCTCACGCTTCATACATCCATCACTTATAAACGAAACCTCAAGATACTTGAACCATCTACTTGAGGCAGGAGCTCTCCACCTACCCTTAGAGAGCAAACCATTCTTGTCCAGCCAAGAATTATGGCCTTGGATTACCTGGTGCTTCACACTCAACTATTGATTGATTGATGTAAAATAATAATAAATAAGCCCTTAATGGTGCACTTCTTTTGCCTGGTAAAAGTGGTTGTAACTCCTTCGTCATGAGCAATAACATATTTACCTTTTTAAGTGTCCAGGTGAGTTGTTGACATGTTATGCTAAAAACTCCTGATAGCATGAGAGAATTGTTGCCCAACTTGTCACTTGTGAGGTTGGATTTTAGAATAAGTCTGTAAATAAAGTCAAATCCAACAGTTTGACTGTTTGCACGTCTTGTTTCTGTGTACAGAAGGTCAAAGACCTGGCTCATTATGGGGTAGACATTAATGTCAATGAAGTGTATCAATGATGAGTCCCAAGGCAAAACCCATGTCTTTCCTTGGGCTTGCAAAGCTAACAGACACACTTCAACACACACATAAGCATTTGCTGTTTATTCACACCCTTATAAAAAAGAAAAAAACTTACGGTCAATGGTAACACTGGGAACAGCACTTCACATTGACATCAGTCCCCTAAAGAAAACTTACAAAGAAATAAACTGAGCAGATTCAGTCAAAACTGAGTGAAAGGCATTTGAATATTTTGTGCATTGTTCACCTGTTTGCTCACACAGATTTTATGTTTCTCAGATAATGTCCCCTTGGTCAAATCAGACAAACAATGAGAGAGGAGGCACATCAATGTGAGGGTTGTAAACAAGAGTTTCCATATTGTGTTTGTGTTTCTCTGGCACTCTGGCTCTTTATCAACATGGAATCAGCGGACTGTTACGACATCGTTTAAGCTCTCACACAGCATCAATACTGACTCTATTGATTTTTTTTAAACAGTTAATGGAAGCCTTTAGGGCAGGAAAGCTAATTAAAATCATATGCAGGTCAAGCTCATTTAAAGACTCCCCATTAGTTTGTGTTGAGCTCAACCACGCTCGACTGAAAAATCCATCCATGGGGTATCATAATTGACTGCTGGTTCTAATGGCTTTCCAGTTCTCCTTCATCCCAAGGATACATAGGGAGTTCCTCTGGCAGATTTCATGCAGCAGGTTTAATAGCCCACATACAGAATCATTAAAGACAATTGATGTGTGTCCTCAAGGTGTCTTGTCAGTGCCTGAAAAAAGTGTTGTCTTTCCAAAGGCAGGAGGCATTTGGAAATAAATTGCGAGTCTCCACCTGCGCTTGCTGTGTGTGTTTGTTCGGTCTCTTTCTATAAGTTATGCAAAATACCCAGCCTCTATAGGATTTATACATAATGAGCTTGAAAAAAAGTCCCAAAAGGGGAATTTAATGTCAGCAGAATTACATTTATCTGACACCATGATCACCTACAAAAGTCCAATTAAGACTGTTAGCAACTCAAAAGAGACTTAAGATGCGAAACATTATCGAGGCTGATTTTGTTTCTAAAACTTTGATTGTGACCAGTAGCCAGAGCTGCCATATTTTGCCTGGCTTTTCATCTGAATGGATACCAGTCTCCAAAAACCATGTTTTTCCCATCATGCCTGGTCCCTGCTCTCATGTGTGTACGTGCTCCCCAGTTTATCGCCGCAAATCACGAGAGGCTCACTCTGCTGAGCTGATTTGAATCTGTGATTCAGGAGGAGATTAAGCCGAGGCTGTGTTTATTGTTTCTTATCAGGGCACAATATGCTAACAGCAGATGCCAATGATCTTGCTGCGTCTTAGAATAGCTCTTCCCCAACACGACTCTCACCACAAATCACATCGGCCCCGCTGTAGCCGGTGTGCCCAGCTGGCATAAGCAGCGGAGGACACGCAGCACGCCACAGCACCAACATGGGGCTTTGTTAGACAAATTTTGATCGGATAAAATCCCACTGGGAAGACTTTCCCCTAGATGTTGTGATGTTGTGTGGGAAGAGGGAGATAGGAGGAGTAAAGTGTGAGAATTGATGCGTGCTGCAGATATTAAATGTTTTTTGTATTTCCCCTAAACAGGTTCATTTTGCACTTCAGCCACTGCATATCTATTTTCTGAAAATTGCAATGTGCTCATATGTATGCGCGTGGGCATGCACACAACTCCCACACACATCCTGCCCTTTGAGCTTGATGACTATGCTAATAGTGTAAGCAGTTTCAAGTCACGCGTGACATTATACTGTTCAGGTTTCACCAGCATTTCAGACTACCTACCCAATTCTAAATGCCTTGCAAGTTGATGGTTATTAAGGAGAAGTCAAGCAAAGAAATGCATTTAATTTGAAAGTGGCTGTTGCTTAATACAAGATGCTGGACTGTGCATCTCACCGGTACTTTGCTTTTCCTTGGTCACCAAGTTTTGAACTCTGCTAGTGTTTTGAGTTGGCTGCTAGATTGCATTTTTTATTCTTTGGCAGATTTAATGATTGAATGTTAGTCAAGTGAATACTGGTCTCAGCCAGTTTTGGGAGTAACTTCTGACAAAATATAGTGAAATATAACTGTAATACGTTACTTTTTGCAGTAAAAAAAGCAATTGCTAATGAACTTTGAGTAATATTTTACTCATTTATGCCAATAATTCATTCAGTTACTCATTCACATCCCATAGAACAGATTTCCTACCAAAAAAAAAAGCAAATTTAATGTACCATAATTTCCAAACGTGTAAGTCGCACCAAAATATAATTCAAACCACAGGTTAACTCACACTGGACTTTAACTTGCAGAAGCAAAAAAATGCATCTTAAAGAAGAAAAAAATAATATATAAGCCAGAGTATAAGTCACACTTTTAGGAGAAAAGTGCAATACTTCTGAACAAATCCGCCAAACCTGGAGCAATGCACTGTTCACACCGAATCCTTCAATTTGAATGCATCAAATTTGATGCGCAAAGCTTGTCCAAAAATACATCTGGGTTCCCGAGATCATTGAGTCCTTTTTTTTTTTTTTGTGAAGTTCACCTTCTGTTGCAGGAGCTGCGTCTGAATGCTGACGCTTTCAGCGATACTTCTACATCTGTTACCCAGTTTGATGACTTGCTGTCCTGCATTAGTTCAAGGAAGAAAAAAAGTACAAGAAAAATATTGTCTTGATGCAAATAAAAAAATATTACACACATTTTGGAGGACACTGCCTCTGTGTTGCTGTCAGTAGCAAATACAGATACGCACACACAATGAGTTGTATCACTAGAGATGGCAAAGTACTTCTAGACTCATGTCATGCATTACATTTTTTAAGAGTAATGCTGCAGCATAAGGGAAAACTTTTAAACAATAATAAGTAATGTGGAATGTATTGCAGTTTGGAAGTAACTTGCTCAGTTCTGGTCACAGCAGATTATAAAGTAAGATATTTTTAGATCCAAAAAAAACAAAAACATGAAGCTAATCTACAAGTTTGTAAATGAACGTCTTGTAAGTCAAAGTAATTTGTATTTACTGTAACTGTTATTTTTAGTAGTTACTTTATTCCACAATACAGAGTCCCAAAAGGAACATTGCAGTAATATATATATATATATATGCTCATGAGAAAACTAAGTGGTCATTTGCACACAGGAGACCTTTTTGGAGTCAGTTGCACTGTTTCCACGCTATGTTGTAGTTTACCTTTTGCGGTCTCAGAATTTTTAGCAAAACCAGAATTTCATGAGTCATAAACTCTCTTTTTTACTATTTGTTCTGTTCAGCAGCTGAGCTAATAGGTAAAAGCTGACAGCCTTGTGTGTTGGACAGATTATATTTTTACAATTGGGATTTTGTTATAGTCCATGAGGGAATTAGTTAAGGAAACAAGAGCAGGAGAAAAAGGGAGACAGTGAAGTTAGGAAAGAACTAGGATTACAGAAAAATAAAATCAGTGGAGACTTAGCAGTTCTTTAATTGTTTAAAATTCCCGTAGAAAATTTTCAGCCAAATATATTAAAAAAACAAGAAAACATTTTACCTTCTTTGAAACAGATTCTGAACTGCATTTAAACTGTTTAAACTCAGTGAGACTCGCTCTAATCTTTGGTGATAGTGACCACAGGTTTACTCTCTCAGCTGGTAGAGAGAGCTGGACCTCCATTCTCTAAGGAGGTCCAGAAGACACAGTATGAAATAAATATATATGCCATTAAATTGTTAAATCAGAGTATAATTCATTATTTAAAATTGACATTAAATAATTAAAAGTGTCCTTAAATGTGTCAGTAATTAATTAAAATTCAATTTTAAATTATTTAAGAACATGTATTTATTTCATGATTTAATAAATAATGTCATGTTCCAGCTTGCAGTATTTCATTACATTATCTGTCTAACCCAGATCATCTTTACTCCATTACTCTCGCCTGTTTTAAATCTCATCATGGCGCAGGACTGCTGATCTCACGAAACTAAGGAATTTATTAAAGTTTTTAAGGTTTTGTCTGGCACTTCACCCACATGCACGCTGTAGGTGAAATGTAGAACTTTTGTGAGAGTTGCTTAGTGGAAGCTCCTTCTCCGTCCGTGGGAACTCTGTGGCACCGGGTACTTCCTCACTGAGTTTTGGCGCTTGTCCAGCCTGGTGTAGGTGAAAACACCTAAGTCTGGGCACTGTAGCCAGGGGGATAGCACTGCTCCTAGGCTGGACAAGCGCCAAAACTCAGTGAGGAAGTACTCGGCGCAACTGAGTTCACAAAACGTTTACATCGTGTATGTTGTCTAAGGTGGCAGACAAAACCTTAAAAATAAAAATTAATAAATTCCTGAATTTCGTGAGATCACCAGTCCTGCTTTTACATTCTCTCAATGCTGAAAAAGATCATGAAGGTCACCGTCACTGAAGCCGCCATGATAAGGTTTAGACCAGAGAAGAAAGCAATGGAGTTCAGATGATCTGAGTTTGACAGGACAGTTTGACAGATCACGTGATGAAATGCTGCAAACCGGACCATGAAATCATTCATTAAATCATTAAATAAATACATGCTTCTTAAATAATTAAAAATTGAATTTTAATCAAACATTGACAGATTTAATGACACATGTTTTATTATTTAATGACAATTTTAAATAATTTATGACACATTTATGTAATCATTTCATGTTAAATATATTTATTTCAATTTGTCTCTTTTAGCCCACACTGGACAATGAAATAATTGTCATTAAATATTTAAATGTGCTTTTTAATGGCTATTTTAATATTTTAATGCCCCATATATATTCAAACATGTATTTACTGATATCCAATTTTATTTATTTAATGACAATTTTAAAAAAATAATGACACATTAATTAAAATAAAAAATCTATGTCCTGAATATATTTATTTCAATTTGTCTCTTCCAGTCTTCCATATTTCTCATGTGCTGTCATCCCGTTTCATGGAATGATGGATCAAAATTATGGGTAATTGTGCAAATAACAAAAGTACAAAATTGTTAAAACTGTCATTCTTTCACATTTGTCCTAGTTATTCCCGACATCACTTGTTGCTGCACTTAAGTCTCATGCACATTTTGACTCTTTAACACTGGAGATGTTGCTGGTGACACCTAAATAACACACGATCTTTCACCTAATCTTTGACGTAACCTACTGTCACGCCCTCAACTTAAATCAGCTGATTTTGATGCAGAGAAAAGCAATTTTTCAAATGGGCTCTGCACCAAGAATGATGCAAGGCTGCTTTCCTCCATTTCAGAATCCACAGGATGTACGTTAATTGCGTAAACGGTTAAAAAATGATGTTAGCTGACAAAATGTAAACATTGGTGCTGAAGGTCGAGTGTTAAAGTGCAAGTGTTTGCATGCCAATCAATCATAACCCTTTCAACTGCTGAAGCGGTTCTCAATTCTGAAGCAGAGAAAAGCAGCCTTGCGCTGATAATGTAACACCTACTGTAGTGAAGACGTAAGGCAGCGGACTGTATTGCAGAGAAAAGCAGCTGTGCACATCTATGCATATGCAACACTTGACGTTTGTAAATGTAAAGCAGCTTTTCTCCGGGTTGGAATCAGCTGATTGACGTTGATTGTGGGAACGGTTGAAGAGTTTGGGTAGGTTAAAGGGTGTATGTTATTTGAAAACATCTCTAGTGTTAATGGGTTAAAGGAAATGTTACTGATTTACTGATATAGGCCCCTCAAAAAAAGGGAGGTTTCTCAATGTCATCTTTACAGGCTCAGTTTCCAAAGACCTGTACATCTCTCCTTGTGTAAAAGACTTTCACTCCCATCAGGCCTGATCTTTGGTCATTTGGAAGGGCTCATGAGATCATGGATTTATCCAGAAAGTGAAATTCCTTACTATTCCTTACTTTTAAAGGAAGCACTGCGTCTGCTTGCTGCTCAGTCTGGCCTCAACACCCAAGCTTTCATCATTACACTGCCATTCCTAATGAACCCCACATCCTCAGAATACATCCCAATACTGGACTTTTTTTTTTCCTTTTACCCTGAAGCTTCATGCTTCACTTACTCAGATTGAGAAAAAGTGCAGAGCAGCTTTTTCAGGCACACTCTTGCAGAATAAGTGAAATGGAGTTTGTGTTATAATTTCACTTTAAACCCACATGAGAAAAGAAGGCCTGTTATTTGTACCCATGTAATGAGTTAGTACTGTTATAGTAGATGAAATAATATATAGAAATGACTCTCAGGGCAGTGTTATCTGCTGACCTCTCTTGGGGACTCAATGCAATTATTTACACAGGGAAAATTCATAGAGTAAAGCTAATGCAATTCAGTCAAATAAAGGGAGATGTAGTCTTTCCAACTTACTTTCGAATTGAACTACATGATATCATTAGACAGTGAATTAGCTTCAAGAAAGCTGACTTTAAAATCTTCTTTTAAAAGAGAATGACTGAGCAGAACCCTGCTGTATGATAAATATCACTTTCACATCACAATAACCACCGGCTAGAACCAAGAAAAGTCCTAATTCTGCATTCAAAGCACATTTTCATTGCTCACTGGGGTCTCCACAACCGGAGTCGGCAGCTACAATGGTGGCTTTGTGAGGCTGTGGGTAAAGATAGTTAAACGGTAACCTCAGGATCAATGTTAGCATACAGCAGTAACGGAGTAACGGAGTATGGGGCCATTATTGTAGCAGTGTTTGCTAACAACAGTGCATACAATTACATGTAATTTTAAAATCCCATCGTGTAATGAATCCCAACAGGCTGCATTAACTCCTTTTTACTTCACTTCTGCTTCTGGAGTCATTTGTAAGTCATTGATTACTTTGAACCACAAAATACAGCTGAGGATGAGTATGACAGGGCTTCATGCGTGTTAGGAACGGAATCATCTCAAATAATTGATCATCACTCTTTATATGACGATCCCAAATGACTCATTAACATTTAACAAGAGATTCGTTCCTTTTTCCCTTTTCATTGCTGCAGAAAGATTTCCCCCCCATTTAAATATAATCACACATACGTGCATATACAGTAAATATCTATATATATTTTGGGGGGGACATTGTGGTGCAGTGTTAAGTGTTCTTGCCTCACAACCAGAAGGCCCCGATGGATTTCTCAGCTGGGACCCTTCTGTGTGGAGTTTGCATGTTCTCCCTGTGCATGCGCAGGTTTTCTCCGGGGACTCCGGCTTCTTCCCACAGTCCAAAAACATGCTTCATAGGTTAATTGATTATTCAAAATTGTCCCTAGTTGTGTGGGATTGTGGCCCTGCGACAAACTGGTGATCTATCCAGGGTGTACCCAGTCTTCACCCAAACAGTAGATGGGTTTACAAAATAGATGGGTGTATGTGTATCTTTTTATTAATGTTTTTTTTCCAACTTCTGTATATTTCTTTTACCTCTTTATTTCCAAAATGGCTTTTATCCACCTAATTATTATTATATTTTTAAATCTGCAATATGCAGTACAATTTTTACATAATCGCCATATTTACATAACCTACATGTTTATGTTTTGTAGATATTTTTTGCACATATTTTAATCTATCCATCTATCCATCCCTCCCTCCCTTCCTCTCTCTCTCTCTCTCGCTCTCTCTTTCTCTCTCTCTCTCTCTCCATCCATCCATCCAATCTTATAAAAGTCTAAATCAATGTTAGAAAAATCTAAATCAAAACCTTCACAACTTGTTTCTCAAATTTTGTGTCTTTGATCTAGGTCCATCTCTGATTGGTGCTCTGAAGAAAGACTGGGCTTCTCCAAATAGCATTGCTCTCTCCTGGCAGCAGCCTGAGGAAACAACACTTCTTGTTCTAGAATATGAGGTCAAATACTATGAGAAGGTAAACATTTTGCAATAACCTTTAGTAATTATGGATTCATTTGACCTGAATTCCTTTTTTAAATAAAGAATACCTTAACCTGGTTTCTTAAGATTTTGCAAATTTATAAAAAATAATGTTGTTGAGCTACTGGGAAAAAAGCCTTCTATGTGCAGATCCCAGACATAGGCCTGCCTGAAACGGTCTATGTCTGGGAGCTGCACAGTGTGGTGCTCATTGTGCTCAAACAATTCCTCCTGTTTCTTTTTGTCTCAGTTATTTTTCAAAGTTTTGTGGTTTCTGGGTGCTTAACTTTGCAAACCTAAGCTCAAGCCTAAACTGAGCTAGCAAGCTGTGTATAAAGGGATGTTACTCAATTCTTTAAAAAAATATATAAAAAACTATAAAATATAAAAGATCTATCAAAAATGTTTGACCAGCTCATAACTTAGTCATAACTTTCACAAAGCTCTTGTTGATCCTCAGTCTCATGTCTATCACAGGAACATGAACAGTTGAGTTACTCGTCAACACGCACCAAGGTGCCCAGTGTGATCATTTCCGGGTTACTTCCAGCCACCTGGTATGTCTTCAGTGTGCGCACCCGGACATCAGGCGGATTCAGCTCGTACTCCTCCAAATACGAATTTCAAACTACAGGAGACTGTAAGTATTGCCCAAACCTTCTGCTCCCAGTTAGCTGAGAAAGATCTTTGGGACCATTTTTTGCTTTACTACTTTTAAGGTATTTCTACTTTGGCAAAAAATTTACCTTGTTTTTGCGAACATGAACTTTTTTTTTTTTTTTTTTGAATAAGAAAAACATAAAATCTGTTTTTTTTTAATCTTTTTAAAGAAAAAGATATAAAGTTAAATTTAAGTTCAGTGTAAGATATAATTATAGAATTTCTAAATTTGTTTTGTCTTTCTTTTTCATAAAGAGACATTTGTAAATTGTGTTAATTTGTAAAAAGTGTTCACTCTTTGTTATCCACAAGTTATTAATACATATTAAATAGATTATTTTCATTTCATTGTATATCAAATGATGAAAAACTTTTGATGAAAAACTTTTTTTCCATTAGTAAAGCAAATACCAGCCTCAAATTATGAATTTATAATTCAATCTAATAAAATGTAATTGACTCTTTAGTGAAACAAATGTTCCTGCTTAAAGACCCACTTCAATGAAAATCATTTTTTTTAAATGTTCCTTTGAGCATTTTCTCTCTCATCCACACCAACATACAATATATATATATAAAATGCCCCTCTCACCTTTTGCGGGTGGTACCTCACTCCAAGCTCGGGTCCTCTACCAGAGGTCTGGGAGCTTGAGGGTCCTGCACAGTATCTTAGCTGTTCCTAGAACTGTGCTTTTCTGGACTGGGATGACTGAAGTCTTTCCAGCGATTGCTGTAGCCACTCCTACAGTTTGGGGGTTACAGCCCCAAGTGCTCCAATTACCACGGCCACCACTCTCATCTTCACCTTTCAAGCCTTCTCCAGATCTTCTCTGAGTCCTTGGTATGTCTCCAGTTTCTCATGTTCCTTCTTCTTGATGTTACCATCGCTTGGTACTGCCGCATCCACCACAACAGCTTTCCTTTGTTCTTTATCCACCACTGCAATGTCTGGTTGATTTGCCATTATCATCCTGTCCATCTGTATCTGGAAGTCCCACAGGATCTTTGCTCTCTCATTCTCTACCACTTTCAGAGGTGTTTCCCATTTTGACTTTGGGGTTTCCAGTCCATTTTCTGCACACATGTTCCTGTATACTATCCCAGCCACTTGGTTGCTCCATGGGGGCCATCATCTCGGCCATCATCTTTGGATTGTTTCAGGCGCCTCTTTGCACAGCCTAACCTTGGTCTTATCTGGTGTGGTAGACCTGAGCCTCTATTGCTCTGGTGCTCAGAGCTTGTTCCTGAGCTGCCAGGATGAGCGTTTCTCTGCTCTCCTGTAGGCCAGCCTTTTCAAGCCATAGGACTTCTTGATGTTAGCCCGCTCAGTTATTGTTTGGTGGTATGCAGGGATCTGTCTTCCAGCACTGCATCCTCTGCTGTGTATTGCCTGAGACATTCACCGAGCACACTGTTAGTTGGGGCCTTGATCTTGATGTATTCATGCCTATTGGATGTTTCATCCTAGATAGTGGCTTCCACGCTCACTGGAGTAATTACTTCATTTTCACGAGCTGGCCTCTGGCTTAAAACTGTATTGCTAGATAGCGACATACTACAATGCTCATCAGTTTTGTTGCTCCGCTTAGGTTGGAGTTGTAAGGGGCTTTAAGCTAGTGGGAGAGAGTGTAAGAGACACATTTCTGATGAACTCTTGCCGCTCTGAAGAAACTATGTCCTAGAAAACGTCACCGGTTTTTCTTTATTTGAAGTGTAGCCACAGCATCTTTACAGTAAGATTTTCATGTCTCAATAGATTTTTGCCCCCAAGATGTAAATGCAAACTATAAAATTACATTTTTAAAACAATCAGGAAGAAATTCCTTTAATCTTTGATTCTATATTTCCTACATGTTTTCAAGCAAGTTGCACCTTTACAACATGGGTACAAAATACAAAGGTGCAGCTGCCCTTTTATGTTGAGGTAGGTATTGTTGAGAGGTGATGTGGCTTCACAGAAGCCCCCTCCTTTCCAAAACTGCAGAGCTTTTGCTCTATCTGCAGATTAGAGGCTGCTCGGCCAAGCTTTTGTTCTGCCTGGCCTTTTATCTGTGTGAGAGAAGGTGGATTTGGCTCCTGTCGCTCTCTTCAGTCTGTCTGTCTGCCTGTCAGTCAATGTCAGCGCACTTGTTTTAGGTTATTTTTCAGCCATCTGTGCATTTGTCACTTATCGTAAGTCTCTTGTTTTCATTTTTGTCTCTCGCTTCCTTCCTTTTCTTTTAATACTCAAACACCTCATTTCAGCTGGATCAATTGAACACATCTGTTTAGTAAGTGATGTGAAGAGTGCGTGAAACTGAAAATCATCATCTGACCACTGTCAGGTTTCACTGAATTCCCCACCACCACCACTTCTCTGAATGATGTGTAATAATTTCTTATCAAGTACAATGACACACATCAACATCTTCCTCCAACTGTCTGCTTTACTTCTAGCACACATCCACACAAGCCCTCGCCATTTGGCTCACCACCATGCACTCTGATCTCCAATTCATATTCATTAAGCATGAAATATTATAGAATATGTTTGGTAATAGTAATCATCTTTCAATTATCTGAGATTCGTTAGCCCTGTGACAAAACACAGAAAAGAGAAAATCATGAATATCAAATAAGCTCAATTTAACCAAATGATCACAGACTAAATCACAATTTCATGAATGAATAAAATTAATTAAACAGCAGCCAGAAAATGAATCATTCCAGCACAACACTTGACAGGAGTTTTCTGCTCTATAAAGAGCTGGTCAGGTATCTCTCTATAGGGTTTCCTCAGAAAAACTCAGCCGGGGTATGTATGGTGCATTGATGGGTAAGAATATTGAAGATGATGTTTAATAAAAATTTCTTTTTTCCAATCTCATTATTCTGAAAGCCATCGTCTATGCTTCTCATCGCATCCTTTTGTTCTTTCATTCTTCCCTGCCACTTAAACATCTCATATTTTCTCTTTTTCTTTTTTTTTCCATATATTCTGTTCCCAACACAATCATTTTTCTTTGTCACCCAAGCTTTCAGTCTACCATCAACTATTCTCTGCTTCTTACAGCTTCAGACATCGCCTCTGATCAAGGCCAGGTGTTAGTCATTGTCACAGCAGCAGTTGGTGGCTTCACCCTTGTCATCATCCTCACCCTCTTCCTCCTCATTACTGGACGGTAAGGAAAACTTACTTCTACTAATTTGTAATAAAATCTCGGCTAGCAAAAATGATCCCAAATAAGTGTGGCTAATAACTCTGCAAATTTGCAAGCAGCTTAGAATTCATGGCATCAAACAAGTCGACATCTTTTTGTTGGTTCATCCCAACTGCCATGGTAAATCCTAACATCTGACTTCCAGTTAACTGTGTGTTTTTGGCCTGTGCTAGTCAGAGTTGATGGCCCAAACCCCAATCAACATTTATGAAACTGGTGACTTGTAGATGTGTAACTGGGGTTCAGTAAAATTAGACTTTTTTTAACCACAACTAAACAAAAGCTGCAAGTGGTGTTTTGTGGCCCGCAGACGGTACCTGCCCTCATCAAACCACTTGCCATGGTCATCCCCCTTTGACCTGAGGGACAATCAGCTGGGGGGAGGGGGGTGCAGGCTGCAGGTATTTTAATTTTCAGAATCTACAACTTCTAAAGCCAACATTTTTTCCCAAGTAGCTTCTCGTCAATGCTCGAGATGTTAGGAGGTGATTGAAATCCTAGAAGGAGTTTAAATTTGTAGCTGGTACTAAAGGTGATTTTATTTATTTATTTATTTATTTTGGGGGGGGGTGTCCAATGAAAGCTTGAGTGTGGTTGTAGAAATTCGTGAAGATCACTTGAGTATACATTTTCTTTCATTTTTCATTTCTTTGGATGGTTTCTCTCGCTGTGATGTCACCATTTTATGGGGAAGGGTGTCAATCGCTATGCCCAAAATTCCTTTTCACCGGGTATTAAGCGCATACAAATTTTGGTGACTTTTTTAGTGTGGTGGGGGTGGAACTTTCGCTCAGGAAGGGAGAAGTGCAAAAACAATATTGTTCTTGCAGTCCATGATTGCTGCGAGTTATGATTAAAGGCTTACAGACAAAGATTCCCTGCAGAAGTTACTAAGTTTCGCCTTTTTACTTAAAAAAGATGAAGATTTCTAAAGGCAAAAAGCACAGATAAACACAAGCAGTATTTCAAAACTAATCTGTTTAAGTTTGATGGTAGATTCTACTATCCTAATTTGCAGGAATATTCAACTTAAAAAAAAAAACTATTGTATTTTGCTTTTAGCAATCGTCCATAAACAGACAATACAACACAAAATAAGAAAAGGAAAAAAAATGTGTGGGCACGCATTCAGACCTTTGAGTTTGCATGAAGGTGTGATGTAACATTTCTGCATTATGTTTTGAAATAATTGCATTTGTCAGTCCCCCATTCAAAGTAGACTTTTAGGAGTGTGAATAATTGGCCTCATTTCTATTTTTCTCTTTTAAATGGATCCGGCTCAAGCAAGAAACCACAAGTGTTCTTTAGGGAGGAAACAGAGACAAAGGCTTGTCCACATATTATTAATATTTAGAGAAGGAAGGAAAGATAAATCATTTGTCAGTCTGACAACTGAACACCTCCCTCACAAACAAACACACACACAGAGTCTGTATTTTTAGTAAGAATCTGCAGTTTGGGCAAACTTGACAAACTTTTTTTGTCGAAGCTGAGAGTTTTGGTGACTCAACAATGTGTTTTTTACAGTGAATGTTCTCAACAAAAATACACATTGAAGCTGCTGTAAACAGGCTGAAATGCATGATCTGTCTGCCATAATAAATATCAATTTGGTATGTTTTTTACTCCAACAACAATATTTTATGCTCAAAATCAGAGGACACATAAATTAATCCTGCTAGAGTATGTTTACAATTTATAAACATGAATAACAACCTATTGCTATTTTAAGATATTGCATTTAAGTTTAGCAAAGTAATCCTGCTGCTAAAATGCCGAGTTCCAGATCCAGTTGTCCTCATGTCTCCTTTCATTTATATTTTTTGGTAAACATTTCAAGACTGGATTACTTTATTGTATTTTTTGCACTATAAGGCACCCTGTCAATGAATGGTCTTTTTTTTGTCATACAAGGCGGACCAAACTCCAAGGCATATTAAGCGAGACAAAAGAGTCAGAGATAAGTCAGTTAGTCAGACCTTATTAACTCTGTTCATAGTAACTCAACATGCTACACATTAGCTGCGTTTGTTACGTTAGAAGCGTCTGTTAATTCGCAATACCTGTAACTCCCAACTACTTGCAATTTGTAAAAAAAACTGACTGATATTGCTAAAACAAACCTCCAAACCTTGATAGTAACACGTAAACTAATACACAGTCCAACAGAGCGACACGTTAGCATATTTTCACTACCTGTTACTGCCAACCTTGTTTGCTAACAACAAATTGAAAAAACAGACTGATACCACTAAAACAAATGTTACTGAGACAATGCTTACTCCCAACCTTATCAGTAACACATAAAAATAACACAGTCCGACACTGCTGCCAGTTAGTTGATTGAACGTATTCTCAGTTACACCCAAATTTGTTTGAAACTCATAAAAAAACTGTGACTTTTAGACAGCGCACTGTTTACCATATAAAAGGCTCTCCAGATTATCATGCCCACTGTTGTCTTTTTGAAAAAAAATCAAGGCTTTTAAGTGCTCCTTATAGTGTGGAAAACCGTACGAGTCACTGTGCAGTTCCCCAGGGCCACAGGATGGGAGGAGACCCCGGACTCCCAAAAAATATTTTCCCTGCAGCTGTGCAGTCATGTCATAGGGCGTTACTTCTGCCTCTGTGGATGAACATCATTTAACTCTGTGAGTGTGATGTTTTCATACAATGCTGCAGCTACAGTTGAAATGCAGTCGGTTAGCAGAGCCGTTTACCATGGCGTAAAAAAATAAATGCAACATGTATTTTCTGGAAAAGTAAACAATTCAGCACAACAGTTTAAAGTGAAAAATCGGCATTGTGGGATTTAGTGTTTTTTTGTTCTTTCTTTGAGTGGTAGGCAGAAATCACTTGATGCTGGTTTTGTTGTTCTAGGTCCCATTTCTTTGTGTAATGTAATTTATTCACTTGTGGGTCTTGCTAATTGTGGCACGCACTGTCAATATAATGTTGTGTCGATGACCCTTGGTTTCATTTTATATTACTGGAATTATTTGTTATGAAAGTTTGAACTTTGAGAGTTTAAACAATAGAAAAAAGTGTAAAAAAGTTATTGCAGGTCTGAGAAAAAAAGTTTATAAAGTGCGTAGTAAAGGGTTTAGTAGTCCTGACCATTAAACACCGGAGCTTTAGCACCTGTGTTGACATTTTTTCAACTAAGCTGCCATACTCTTCAACCACTGATGCAATGAACATAATCCCACGTGTCCCTCCACAGTCGTGGAGAAAACCAGCCTTGCACTGATATACAACGCTACACAGTAGTGAGGTGCTAAACAATTGATGTCAACCAGCTGATTCTGTCAGCTGAAGACCATTTTTTCTGCATCAGAATCAGCTGTTTCACACTGGTCACGTATACTGTCAAAGAATTACGGTATTTCATAGAGCATGTGTTATTCTGTGTCACCGGCAACATCTCCAGTGCTAAAAGATTAAAACATCTATACATATTTGTAAAAACAAAGCTGATTATTTTTTTAATTTTGCTTATTTCAGGTTATTTTTTAGAATGTAACTCCATGATGAGGGACCGCTATATTTTCAATTTTAAAAAAGCTAAAAATATTAAGTACTACTCTTTAAGTAATTCTCAATAACCTATACAATTACTTAATGGGTATTGTCACTTTGACCATCTCCTTTAGCATGTGGTGGGGGTTTGAATATTGCTTTCCCATGATACAAAAAAGTCTTAAACTAGCCCTGATTCAAATGTATGTTTCCATGGAATAGATTAACCAAGTAGCAATCTGTTGACGAAAAAAAGACTGATATATGTTTCTTATTTGCAAAAACCTCAATTAACTTAAGTATTTTGAGACTACTTTGAGAAAACCATAAATCTTAACCATTAGATTTTCTTTTTCAAATACTTAGCTGCTAAAACAATATTTTAAGTGTTTAAATTGTGTGAATGCATTCTGGATAAAATGATTTCTTAGTAATAACTGTGGAGAACAATTGAATTGGCTTTTTATATATAAATGTATTTTTTATGAGCTGATAGAATTAGAGGGATGTCAGTCATCCTGTGAAGAGATCTAGTCATGCAAACTGAGTGCAAACACCTGCCTATGCATCTAAGTGGATCACTAATTCTGATGCTTTTTTTTTTTTTTTTTTTTTTTTGGGGGGGGGGGGGTGTTAAAGGACCTAACATTGTTAAGTATGATTATTTACCATGTTTAGCATGATTAGACATCTTTCTGATCCTTAAAACTTTGTCAAAACTTTGTTTGTGATCTATATCTCTTTCATTTTCCTCAAGGTGACATCCATTAAAAGGTGAGGCTCACCTTGAACAACCACCCAGAAAAACAAATAGTTCTGGTTATAGGTAAACAATCTGACAACAAGTTGTGGACATGTTTAAAAAGCTTTACATATACTGTAGGCTGGATTTCAATTAAATAATGTATGTATCCTGGAAGTCCCAAATCCAGTAAAACTGGTTGGGGATACGGTTTGTTTGCCACAAAAAATGCACCCAAACTAACACTGAGACTTAAAGATGACAAACAAGCAAATAAGGAGGAAAACCAAACTTTATTGCAAACTAATGGACGAGAAGAAAGACTCTTAGATGAATCAAACTGTGTTTCACAGCTGGAATAAATGAATAGACGGAAATTTAAAGAAGTAGAAACTAGGGATGCAACAATACACTTTCTTCTTATGTAGAAATCTAGATTTTTGGGTAACAGTTTTGTTTTGGTTACTTTTCTTTTTTTTAAGTTACGACAAAACCTTTCTTTGAATTTGCGAATAGACAAGTGACAATTATGAAAAACCTTGCAGTTGTCTTAAACTAAGCTCTTTGTACTGTAAAAAAAAACTAATAATATATCTTTCTTAAATTTAGCACTAATGCTTGTTTGAGAATTTAAACGTAAACCTAATGGTATGCAGTAGAAATGCAATGATTCACAAAACCCACAATTCGATTCAGTGGTGTAACAGACAGTTTGGGTTTTAATTGAGGATTTTGGCATCCCTAGTAGAAACAATAAAGAACTAAAAGCAAAATGCAGAGAAACAAAAACATTTCCCCAAAAATATGAATCAAATAATCATAAAACATACAGCTGGTTCCACAGGACTACCGGAATTTCCAACTCTGTGTTTCATCTATAAATATGTGGCTTGCAAACTGAGGATGCATTAGCTAAAACAGAAGCAGCTACATTATTTATTTTTTTTTCTGTGTTGTTTAAAGTATTAACACCAGAGTTATGGAGCTGAATTTCAACAACATTGTTTACTTTCAAGCCGGGATTTCTATGTACCAGTTTCTCATTTGAGCCATGCCAGAGTTCAGATGAGCTTCCACAGCTGCTGAACTTAGTGAATGTGTGAGGAAACAGACTTTGGTGTGGATCAAAAAGTTCAGTGTGAAAGTGCACTAAGAAACTCCTTTGTCCCAACTTAAAAAAAAGCATCACTAAACACTCAGAAGGATTAGAAGCCGAAGTGGAAAGAAAAAAATGAAGTGAGCTCATGAACACATTCAACATTGCAATATTTCATCTCTATTTTTGCTGTCTTGTTACATTGATATGAACTGTTCTGTTGTGAAAATAACTGCTATATATTTGCATATTGTGCAGTGCTGATCTTTAAATTGTATTTTCCTGCAGGCAGCAATGAGATGAAGAGTTTCTTGTTGCTCTGTGCATTGCCCTACTTGCCTACAGAAGATCTGATACCTATCAAGACATAGAATTTTTCACGTACAGTTTAAAGACAATGCCAAGATGAAATGTGTTGTTTTTTTGCAACTTTTAAGAAATAAGCCAAAAAAAATCAAACTTTTTTTTTTTCCCCCTACTAAACCTCTCAAAATATATACTCCAGGACAAGTGCAGGAAAGGTGCAGGAAAGGTGATTTCTTTAATAATTTTTATGACACAAAAATGGTAGGTACAAAAAAAAGTCTTTAGCCTTTTAGCAATGCAGCGCAAGCATGACCTTTTTATTCTGATCTATCAAGCAATTGCAGCATTTGGACTTTTTTTTTTTTACTTTGAATTGGTCTGTCATCTCTGTGGCGCCTCTGACCTGTGATGGAGTGACTTTTACTTTCTTTCAGTTTTAGAAAAGCTCAGAATGGAGTCTTTGCAGCCAGGAAAAGATGATAGCTTTCAGTCAAAAAAAGGCTTTTATAGATTAAGGTCTTACAGCACAAATGGGTATTTAGGAGTAGCTGATGCGTGACGAGTGTTTAACACGTGGCTGCTCTAAAAAGCTTCCTGAATGCACATATATGTTTGAGTATTCTGAATGTGGAGTGTGGAACATTCTATAGGAGGAAAATGTGCAGATATTTATCTCGTGTGAAGAGTTTCACCTAATGTGTAAGGTAAATTTTCTATCTAAAATCTTGTCCTCTTTTGCTATCTTTATTTTTTTATCTGTCCTTTCTCTTTTTAGCCAGAGACAGGACAGTGAGGGGAACTGTGGAGGATGTAGGGGCAGAGGAGGAGTGGTTTGAATTTCGCTCATGCTTTGATTAGGCCTTTGAGTAAGGTTGTTTTACTGGGCTGTGTGGGTGTGTAAAGAGCTTGTGAAAATGTGGGCATGAATATGTGCTGGAACACCATCTAACAAGCCAGAAAACAGTGTAAGAAACGTAGGGGTTTGTGTTTTGTCTCTGGGTGTGAGGCCTCTTAAGAGAATGAAAGCCAGTGATAGGGACACACAGACAGCCGGATAAAGCGGATCAGAGGATAGGACTGGAAGAAGCTGATAAAGGCGCATGCCACAATTTCTTTAACGAACAGCTTGACCCCATCAGCAGAGGTCAAAGCTTGCTTTCCAAATCCCCTTCTTGTTCTCTCTGCAAGTGTTACTTGCCATGTTATCGGCTCTGCCTATCAGTTTACACAATCCTATAGGCTTCACTTAGACGGCGCGCAATCCGTTGACCTGTGGCCCATGGCCCCCTGACACCTGCTCTAATATGGCAACCTGGATTATGTTAAGTCCTCAAAGAGAAGGGAGCTCATATATGTTCACAGAGACTCAAGCAGGCTTGGTGGTTTTATTTCTCCCAGTCATACTCTGCATTCAGATGAAATGTTGTTACCCATCAGGGGCTGTTTTTAATAAGGCCAAAAATTGTAAGCTTCAGTAACGTACATGTGGCAGGCAGACAAGAAGTTCAAAAAAAGACAGAAATTAACATTTTGGGGTTTTTGCATTCAAAACTCAGGCGTTCTTGCATAGCTATGCTCAAATTTCTACGATCGCTTTTGAGCTCTACATTCAAAACTTGTGGCCACTGCATGCACATTGACAGTTAAACCAGGTTGAACTTTGACCTATCAGGGACTCGGATTTAGTAGTGACAGTTCAGATGGCGTCTCCTGTGATCACGAAAGTGCCAACCATTTACAAAATTGATCATAAAGGAGAAATAAGTAACTGCAGTTTCTGCCCAGTTGAAATTATATAACAGAAAGTCTATCATATATCTGAATAGAGGTGTGAAAGAAAAATCCTGGAGCAAGATTCACAAGATTTGCCCCGCTTTAACATTTCGCACCAAGCCTCTTCCAACTGTAGGTGGTGGACATGCACTAGTATTGGGTGGCGACAGTCCAATATGCAGACCATACACTAAAGAACTGATATACATACACTCAAGAACACCTAAAAGCAGGTTCTTGGACGTGGTTTTAAGCATTTTTGAACGCATGTGACATGCCCAGTGTGAACTTGGCAAAGAGGGATTCTCTCTAGTCCCTTTTGGAAATTCCAAAGTCTTTTGTTTAAAATGTATAGATATAATAACTGAGTGGAGACACAAAAATAGACAATTTGTGTTTTCTTATTCCTGCAAATTAAATACTAGAAAAGGCATTTATGTAAGCTTTCTTTTGTTAGACCTGACAGTCATGTCTTAAAGTTAAAATCAGAAAACAAGTCCCAAAACTCAAGTCTTAAGTCTTTGGGATCAAGTCTCAAATTAGGCCTTCACAATGAAAATTGTTTTCAGTGTTTTCTAACATGTTCTTGTGGCATTTTTCTGGTGATGGAGGACACAGATTAAAAAAAAATGATGCTCAAAATTGCATTTCTGAGTTTTTCTTTGATCAAACCATTGGAAATTAGGAGTTGTGTTTGGAAGCAACTTGAAAAGCATGTAAAATCATGTTTTTATGTCTTTTTTTTTTACATTTAGCAAATGCAGACAACATAAGATTATAAAATAAAGCAAATGTGGTAACATAATATTCCTGAACATTAAAATATTAGAAACGTCCCATCCATTGTTATTCCATGGTTGTCTCCCGTGTATGCCAGGATTGTGCACTGTAGTTTGTTCTTTTTGCAGTGATAGTTCTTGGTGTTCATGTTCTTTTCTGGGCTGTCCGCCTGTCTCAGTCACACCAGGTTTAATGTTGATGATCCACAGCTGTCTTCATATCTGTTAACTGCCCTCAATGTATTTAAGGTAGCTGGTTTCGTTTCGTTTTGTCAAGTCGCCTGCTTTGTCACATTTTTGTTTCTATGTGGAGTTTAGCATTTTCAAGTTTATTTATTAGATGTTTAGGTTTCTGCCACCGATCCCGATTTCCTGCTTATTGGGTCCAATCCCACCAGTTCGTAACAATGCATACACTCCAAATGGACAATTAGACATTTGGCTTTCATGGGGATGTCAGAATAAACCAAATATGTTGTCAAGCTTTGTAAATGAACTTAATTTTAGTCATTGCACAAAAATGAAAACAGTAGCCAAATGTGCAAAGAAAGCATAGAGTTCCATCTTCTTTGTTTTCACATTTGTCCTCAGTGTAATCTTCAGTGAATGTATTTATTTTATCCCTGGTGAAAGCAGGACATGTATAGTTTATAATGTCTACACAACTTCAAATATGCAAAAACTTAAACTGCTTACAAATTAAAGTTAGCAACATGTACAGTTGTGCTTATGGACCTTTTAAAGATCATTTACTATTTGCATTTTTACTTAAGTTGTTTCCAGGTATCTCCCAATTTTCAACCATTAGCGCTGAAAATTGGCTGCTTTTCAGTGATGTCACATCTGATACTGGTATCAGCATTCTCATTCTGTTTTTAGACACAGCAAAGGACAATTTTTAAGTTATGGTTACCAAACAAGCATCATCATTTCAAAAATAGGTTAATGCAGTTACAAGGTGTAAGTGCTATGTATGCAACAATTACAAGTCATAACCAGTGCTGCATCAGGGTTGGAAGTCCTGCAGGACTCGATCCAAATCTAACATGACAGAGCAGCATTAATTTCATCATCAAATGAAATACTGTCGTTTGACAATGACCTGTCCCACAAAAACAGTCCTGCCTTGTAGCCGCTTGTATGACAGTAATGGGGTCAAGAAATGATTGGTTAGATTGGTTAATGATGGGTTAGATCATCCTGTATACTTTTCAGTAATGGGGTGTAGTTTAGTTGCACCAGTTCTGATAGTTTCGGGGAGAAATAAATACCTAGATATTTGATATTGCCTGATTTGACTGGTATTGAGATTGTTTGCTCAACATTACCATTCAGTGACAATAAAACTGATTTGTTCCAGTTAATTGAGTAGTCTGAGATAGAGGAAAATTCATTAATAATTGTTGTTGTTTCACTAATGGAATGTGAATTGTTTAGAAAAAGTAATATGTCATCAGCATAAAGACTAATTTTATGATTACTGTATTTTGTTGTAATTCCTTTAATGCTCTCGCGCTGTCTTATTGTTGCAGCCAAATGTTCAATAAATATAGCAAAAAGAGAGGGGGACAGTGGACAACCCTGTCTGGTCCCTCTACCAAGAAAAAACCTGTCAGAAGTCTGTTTGTTGGTTCTGACTGATGCATTTGGATTGTGATATAATATTTTAATCCAATCAATGAAGGATTCCCCAAACCCAAACTTATGGAGGGCAGCAATGAGGAACTTCCAGTTTACTCTGTCAAATGCTTTTTCAGCATCCAATGAGAGTATGGTTGTTTCCTGGTTTTTAATAGTGGCAAAATCTATTATGTTAACAAGTCTGCGGACGTTATCACTTGACTGTCTACCTTTGATGAATCCAGTTTGATCATGATGAATTATATGAGGAGTGACTTTTTCCATTCTCTGCGCGAGTGCTTTGCAAATAATTTTTACGTCTGCATTGATTAGAGAAATGGGGCGATAGCTTGAAGGAATTGTGGGATCTTTTTCTGGTTTGAGAAGGAGGATTATGTTAGCTGAATTCATGTGAGGTGGCAGTGATTGGCTTTCCTTGATAAAAGTAACCATTTTATAAAAAGTTTGTGCCAGCTGTTCCCAGAATTCTTTATAAAACTCAGCAGGAAAGCCATCAGGCCCTGGAGCTTTGTTGTTGGGCATCAGTAACAGAGCTTCATAAAGCTCAGCCAATGAGAGCGGAGAGTCTAAGTTTGAGCTTTGGTCCTCATTTAATCTGGGTAGAGTTACATTATTAAGAAATGAGTTAATACTTTGTTCTGATGGATTGACCTGTGATGTGTATAGGTTTTTATAAAAATCTTTAAACGTTTTATTGATTTTAACCGGTTCGTGAGTGACAGTTCCTGTGTGGTCCATAATAGAGGTAATTGTTGATTTTTCTTTATTAATTTTAAGCTGATTAGCTAAAAATTTACCCGATTTGTTTGAGTTATCAAAATTTTCGAGTCGAAGTTTTTGTATTTGGAATTGTGTTTGTTTATTGATGATGTCATTTAACTGAAGCTTTAAATTTTTCAGATCTCCCAGAATGTGTTCTTGTGCAGAAGCAGCATAAGCAGCCTCTAGATCTTTGATTTTATTTTCTATTTCTAATAAATCTGCTTTCTCTTTGTGTTTTTTATTTGTTGAATAAGAAATAATTTTTCCTCTCATCACTGCTTTTGCTGTTTCCCAAAGAACACATGGTGAAATATCCGGAGTATCATTAAATTCTAAGAAGGTTGCCCACTCTTTTTTAAAGAATTGAATAAACTCTTGATCTTTTAACAGCGAAGTGTTAAACCTCCAGGTTAAGCCAGAAGGTGTGGGTAGATCTCTAGAAATATTTACAGAAACTGGTGCATGATCACTAATGATAATTGGATGAATGTTGGAATCCTTGATATCTTTTAAAAGAGAATTACTGACTAATAAGTAGTCTAAGCGAGACTGTGAGTGGTGAACTGGAGAAAAGAAAGTGAACCCTTTAGTGTTTGGATGACATGAGCGCCAAGCGTCGCAGAGACCCAACTCATCCATGTATTGCTTCAAAATACTTGCAGAACGCCATGTGCGCTGGTGTCCTGCTGTGCTGAGTCTGTCAAGTTCAGGATCAAGGACCAAGTTGAGGTCTCCTCCTATAATTATTGTGGAGTCAGCATGAACCGAAAGTGAGGTGAAGAATCTGTGAAAGAAGGAGGATTCATCAGCATTGGGACCATAGATACTGGCTATACAAAAATCTTTATTCTGAAATGATATGTTAATAATTACAAATCTGCCTTCTGGATCAACAATTGTGTTCTTATGAGTAAATGTAATATTTTTATGAATCAAAATAGCAACTCCTCTTTGTTTGGAGTTGTAACTAGCTGAGTAGATGAATGGGAATTGTGAGCAGCACAGGAGATGATCAGCTGATCTGGATAAGTGGGTCTCCTGCAGTAAAACTAGATCTGCTTTTAGATCATTCAGATGATTGAAAACTTTCTGCCTCTTTGGCCCAGAGCCAAGTCCACGCACATTCCAGCTAAAGATGTTCAGACTGGACATGACTACACTGACAGAGTGTTATGCTAAGTAATGCGCGTGCGTCTGTGAGTCCTGTGCGCGTGCCCGCTGACCAATGCGCAGAGGAGCGCTGTGTGCTTGTGCGCGTGAATGTTTCCTGGCTGTGTGAGTGGCTTGTTGTATGTGTCCTATATGAGCCTATGTGAGGTGTTTGCGGTATGTCGGCGAGTGCGTGCGGGATCGCGTGTACGTGCGCGCGCATGTCTCGTGCATGAGTAAATGGGTACTTACCAGGGATGTGTTGCCTTTAGTTGATTTAAATATGAGGAGGAGGAGGGGGGAAGAGGGGGGGAATAAAAAGAGGAAAAAAGAAAAGAAAAACAAGAAAAAACAAACACAACAAAACAACAAACACAACACAACAAACATGAGAGGGGAGAGAAATAACTGATTTGACGAGATGGAGGTGTGGATGATTGATGAGCTGATTTTCCATTAATTTAAATCAGTTTAGTCGGTTTCATCAGCGCATTATGGAGGTTCTGATCGCAGCATCTGAGGGTCTTCAGCGCAGCCACGGGGTGATCTCGGGGTCCCGAAAGAGCCGTCCATCAATGAAGAGTTTGTCTACAGAAACTACAACTCGAGACCCGGCGGTGAGGTGCTTCCTCCTCAGCGGGAAAAGGATCTTCCTGCGCCGGAGGATCTCCGCCGGGAACTGGTCGTTGACGCTGAAGTGTGTTCCCTTCAGCTCCCGGCCGCGGCTCCTCACCAGCTCCTTCTGTTTATAGTGCTCGAACTTAGCCACTATGGGTCTCGGACGCTGGTTATCAGACCTCCTTCCTCCGAGTCGGTGCACTCTATGGAAGGAGATCTTCTGGACCTCCTCCTTGGGGAGCTTCAGCTGCACCTCCATGAAGGACTTCACCGTGGCCTCCGGGTCTTCTCCCGCCTCCTCTGGAATCCCAGAGATGACCAGGTTGTCCCTCATGCTCCTCGCCTGAAGATCCAGGAGGGTTTCCTTGATGGAGCGGTTCTCCTCAGAGTCTGGACGGTCTCTCTGAGGGCCTGGTTCTCCGCTGCGAGCTCCTGCACCTGCTGCTGGCTGAACTCCAGGGACTCTCGCAGGCCTTGGAACTCTTTATGGAGAATCTCCAGCAGGTTCAGGCGGCAATCAAGGCTGGAGAGCTTTTTATCTATGGACTCCAGGATTTCACTGATGCCGCTGCCTGGAGAAGAAGCGGCCCCGGGAGAGTCTTCAGGACGGCCGCGTTTGGAGGAAGGAGTGGTGGTGTTTGTCTTCCCCATGACGAAGTTATTATAACACTCGTCTATGAAGCTCTCCAGGTCCTCCAGGCTGTCAAGAACTTAATAATCTTTTTAGAGGTTTAGTGAATATTGTTGTAATTATGACTTATATGACGGAAAAAGAAAAGCAGACGGAAATGTTTGTTCAACCGCTTTTCGCGCCGCCAAGTTGACTCACCACACACGTCTCGTCGACTCTCGCGATACTCACAGCATCTCACTTCTCCTCTTCCTCTCCCTCTCCCCAGGAGAGGAGAGAACACAGGAAGTAACAACCAGCAACAAAATAAAACAGGAAGTGGAACCCAACAAAAAAAAAAAAAACAAATGCCTGGGTCCATAACCCCACAGTAGAAGAAAAAGTAAGGTATTATCAATGCTAACATCTTTCGTGCAGCTTTATACTTTTGACATTTTGGTCTCTTTTTATTTTGTTTAAATTTTAACACAAACCAGTCAAATTAAATATTAATTATCTGAAGGTTTCGAGTAAGTCCTAGTATTTTTGTTTGCACCAGAGCAGGGGTTTAGTAAATTGCTATTGGTGAGGATTTGGCACTATAAAGCTTAAATTGTTTTACAACAGAAAATTGGCACCAAAAAGTTCCCTAAAAAGTGTTTTCCATATTTTTTCTTAAGTTTTTCCCTGTAGAAATACAAAAAGAAATAACTTGGAGTAAAGCCTTCACAATATAGAAACTTTTGCCACAACTTTTTTTTTTTAAAGCTGCTGTAAGATTTACATTTTAGACTTCTGTATTTGGAAAAGAACTCCCACAAAATCCGTCAGGAACTGACTAATGGCTGTAAATCCACTGGGAGAAAGAAGACATGGGATAAAAGAAACGCTCCCCAGAGTGCGGTAAAACACATAAAAATGGAAATTCATTCCTTCTTTTGAAGGTGCAGTAATTGACTGTAGAAAGAAAAGCATTAACACACAGATTGAAAAGAATCTGCATCTCAAAAGAGACTTGTAAAGCATCCAGTTTTTTGGGTGATTTTTGCAATGAACATCATATTTTGATGATTCCAACTTTAAAAAAATGATCAAATAATGTGACTCCTGCCATTTGGTTACTACTGAGACTTATAAATACTTCAGTTAATGAGTTATAAAGAGGTCACAGTTGAGAATAAAAACTTTCATCATTCTTGAATTCATTACAAATCAACAGTTGTGTCTGTTAATTATGACTATTCCATTTCTAGGCAAATAAAAAAAAACCTGTGTTTTCTAGGATAGCCTATGGTTTCTGCAGCACGACAGGACCATCAAAATGTCCCTCTGAATTGTGGGTGGGACTGTTGGTTACAAAGTAAGCCTCTGCTAATACCTCATCATCCCTTTGTTTACACTTTCTCCCACTAGCTTACAGCCCAATGTAATACCCATGCTAACATTAGCAGTGCAACAAAAATGGTGAGCAATATTGGAGAAAAAGCAACGTGTTAAAAACACAATTTTCATTGGAGTGGGTCTTTAAAGGGCCTACGTCATTTATTCCTTATATAAATATTGCTGCTGTCGGTTTCATATATTGCAGAAAATATTTATGGGTCATTATTTTGCTTTATTTATAATTAGGCTTTTTTTTTTTTATTCATTTAAACATAAACAGTTGTTTGGAATCTGCTAAAATCACCATTTACACATTGTTGCTTAATCAACGTGGCGAGCTCCAACTTGACTGTCATTCCTAAGGATTTAATAGGATTTATGGCGACTTCTTTGCCTTAGGGGTTGCTTGTGTTTGGGCTGTAAAATCAAACATTACCTAACTAAAAGAGGCTTAAGAGATCAAAAATCTGCTAAGACAGTAATAATCTTTGGAGAAGCAACCTCTTCTTGTAAAGTCACTTCTTGGTTCAGTTTAAAGAAGAAAAAAAAAAGAATGAAGTTGCTTCAATACAATGAAGCTGAAGTTTTTGAGGAAGGGACACCAAAGGATCAAAGGCACGCTTACATCAAAGATGAGACGCATTTATTAGAATGGAGGTTTTATAACAGTGAAAAAGGGAATATGAGGCAAATAACTCTCTGTCTAAAAGCAGAGCTTGCACATCTCATACAAAAAGTGGTAAAAACAGGTTGAGGAGGGCTGTTTGATCCCTGTTATTTTAGATTCAGCTACCTCTGACCTTTGTCACTTTCAGGTACCCTTTCACCGTGTTGTATTAAAGCATCACCCATGATTCTCTCCGGACAATTCTTTTCTTATTATTAGTGGTTTTCATTTACATCTGTGCAATGTTTTGATAATTTGATTTTGAAAATGTTTTTACATGACTTGAGATACATTCACACCGGTCATCTGATGCACGTTCTTGAGCGTGCTTTCAGCTTATAGTGTTCACGCTGGACGAGCAAGAAGGGGATTCTTCTTCTCGTTATTTTGCTACTTTTGACTAGTGCCATGTCCACCACCTACAGTTGGAAGAGGCTTGGCGTGAAATGTCGAAGCGGTGCAAATCTCACTTTTTCTTTCATTTCAATATATGAAAGATTTATTATCCTAAATACAGCCAAGCACAAACTACAGTGATTAATTTTCAATAATTTTCAAACAGTTCGCAGTTAGATGAATTAAAATGAACGCCATCCATACGTCAGTATGAGTCCCTGATTGGTCAAAGTTCAGCCTGGTTTAACTTTAAATGCACTTTGTACGTAGAGCCCGAACAGTCGTAGAAACTTCAGTAGCTAAGCATGACTGTAAGCTTTGAATACAGAAGTCCAAATTACACGTACACGGGCATTCACATAGACTTTTCATTGGAAGTGGTCGCTGGAACGTGCGTTGCCGAGGCCGTGTGTGATCGTAGCTTTAAGGAGTTGGCTTTTTTTTATTATTATTATTATTTTCATCAATTATCAACAACCAAAATGAAGAAACACATTTTCAGTTGGTAATGGCAGCTCAAAGAATGCAAATGTAAGAAAATGTATTTTATGTTAGCTATTATAATTCTATCAGAAACAAAATGATTTTACCAGTATTGAGTCACTGCTAGAAGGTGCTTTGAGTTAATTTTAGACTGTAAACATTTGAAACCTTTCTGCCAGACCGTTTTTTTTTCCCTCAACACTAATGTCCTCTCCCTTCAGTCTTTTATGTGGAAGGGCAGAGCTCTTAGGAGACAAAATGAAAGCAGCCATGACTATGAAAGCGGTAAAAAAAAGTGCATCTTTCTCTGCAAGACTTTATGCACTCACTGTTTTGTGCCACATTGATTAGCCTCAATAGAAATGTAAAACAACTTCAACATGAAATGCCTTTATCCTTTTGCAAAACATTGCATTTTTTATTTGTATAACAGAATGGGAAGTATGAGGGAGTTTTCTTCTTTCAAACAAAATTCTAAATATTTGAAAAGTATTTTCCTATTTTGCTTCCTTTACTCACATTTTTTTTTTACAATAAATCAGCTTAAAGTCACAATGACCACAATTTCAGAGTCATATTCAAGAATCTCTGTCCCTCGCCAGCATTTGCATTTGACAGACAGGATGAAACAAACCGTGGAATTATGGTCCATATAAAGATGATGAAAAATGAGAACATTTATTAAGGGATCCACTTGTGGGAGGGAGCGTCTCCGCTGCACACGGTCATTAATTAAGCCCTCTATTGCAAATACATTTTAAAATTCATCAGCGAAATACCTTCCTTGAGAACTCAAAGCACATCTTGCACTTTATACTATTATTTTTCATCTCGCTGGTCATGCATAACAGTTCCTCCTTTCCTGCCACCACTCTTCCAATAATTTAGCAGAGCCGCCATGCTAAAAAAAAAAGCTCAAATCCCAGCATTTAAACGTCCCGTTTGGAAAACAAAATGACCATAATGTCACTTTAAAAAAAATCCAGCTTAACTGATGTCTTATTTACTTAAAGTTTTTGGAAACGTTTTTTGAATTAAAAGCTCTTTGAAACAAGTAAGTGTCTTGATTTATAGCAGCATTTTTCTGTGGTTCAGAAAACAGCTGTGGAAATTAAGTTTTGTTAAAAGTTCTACCTAAACAAAAGTGTAAAAGATCATTTCAATTACTGCATTTCTATAAAGTTTGAAACAAACCAGACACTAGTATTTTGTTTCAAGAAACTATAAGAAACATAGTTGTCGCTGAGGTAACACATAAGATACTTTTTTAGATTTATTACTTATTAGATTTTTTTTTTTTTTTTTTTCCAAAACTAGAGTTTAATTCTCACCGTATCAAGTATCATTTGTCACTGGTTGGTGAATGACCTGAGCTCAAGGTTATAGAAACATCGAAACATTTCGGAATCAAAATTAAAAAAAAAAAATCCAACTTTGCTCTACTATTAGAGCTTATATAAAAAGTAAAAGGTTTTTGGTAATGGTCAAAAACGAATCTGTTTTCTGTGTTCTATCTTTGGGAGAGCAAAAATTTATATTTTGTTTGTTTGTTTAATTGCATGGAAATGTCCTAACTTAAGTATATTGCGTTGCAAATTAAAGGCCCCGATCATTTGCTTATTTTTTTTAATGCAGTTAGAGCTGCCACAAGATCCAGCACAGTGACTCTGTTTACTTTATTTTTGTTTTTGTCCAAAATTTAGCTGAACATGAATTTGTCATTTTTACTTTAATTGCAGCCCATGCTGCCCAAAATGCACAAGATTAAAATAATAATTTGAAAAAAACATATCACATTAGGAATTAGATCAAATAAAAAACAGAAAGCACTGTGCAGCAGGCTAATGAAGACTTATAAATTGGTTTATATAAAATATGTCTGCAGGATTTCTTATCTAGCCTTGCAATCTCTCAGCCTTTCCTGGTAGAAGCATTAATTTCTGTTTTATGCACTAAACCATCATTTTTCTAAACGCATCACAGTCTTATTTTATTTCATAACAGACAGTTTGGTGTCAAAATGATTTTTTTTTTTTTTAAACATTCATAAAGAGCTTCTGGAGTACTGATCAGCCATTTTTGTCTCTTTCATGTCTGGCATAATTGTCATTCTCTTATTCCCTTAACTTTTTCCCTCCTATTCTTCATAGTGACACATTTTGGTGTGAGCTTGTAAAAATAACACCTCCAGGATGCATCAGTGGGCATGTGAATTCCATAATAATACAACGAAAAGTCAATGATGAATTATTAACTATTCGTTATGTAATATTTCATTACGTTTTTTTTTTTTTTATCTCACCTATTATGACTTAAAACTCAAGTGACTTGCATAATTCTCAGGTGAAAAGCATTGATGTTGAGTCTGTTGGCATATACTAGATGTTCTTTATTCATCACAGAAGACTGTTGGAGCCTGCTCCTGTCATTGTATGACTTCTTTTACAGAACTAAAATTGAATATATTTATTCTTAAAATAACAGATTCATTTACACTACACATTTTTTGTGGTCTTTAAACAGAAATAGACTATTTCTGTCTAAATACCACAAGAAAGTATATAACGGTATATATATATAAAACTGGTTTTGTGACTCACTTTTTAAAGCAAACTCAAACATTGCTTCTTTTATGCACAGCAAATCTTGAAAAAAAATATTCATCTATTGAAAGATTGATATAGCTGATCATTTTTGCTTTATTTCATATGTATTCCAGATGTCAGTGGTACTTTAAGGCCAAGATTACCTCAGAAGAAAAACGACGGACTAATTATCAAAATGGAAGTGGTAAGCCAACCAGAACACATTGGTTACCCTTTTTTCTTTTTTATTTTGTGTAATTATCTCTTCTTTTTTTTTTGCTAGACTGTTTGAGTTTTGAAGTTTTGTGTATGATGTGCTCTTCGTCAGTTCCTCTATATTTGCGTTGTTTAGAGTTCAGTCAGAGTAGGTGGTATGAGCATCTGTGCTCCTGTCCTTCTGTATTGGAAGTTTGCAAAGTTCACCAAGTTTTTTTGCAAAATACAAAATCACAGTTTTGCAGTTCGGTTGTTGTTTTTTTTTTTTCAACCAAATGGTGCCAAGGAGTGAGATGTCACACAAATCTCAAAATTATAATAATCCTATGCTCCTTTTCAGTTTTGTATCTAACACCTACTTCTTCTGCATCACTTTCTCTCTATTTCAATGTGATGTTTTCACTTGCTGAGACTCCCATGCTGCAAAATAAAAAAGTTTAAATGAGTATAAAGCTAAAGACTGATGCAGCTGGTGGTTTAGCCTCACAGACATGCGTCCATGCTGTGTACAGTGTAAGGACTTTAGAGTGTGGCAGACTTTAACAGACAATAACATGGATAAAAAATATGTATAAATGACCATATAGTCAGATCATGTCGACTTCTCAGTTAAGTAGGAGAAGTAACCAACAGACTAAAATACAATGTTTTTATTGTCAGAGTTAATAAAAGTTGTTTGGCAGCTCTCACTTGCGTCAGCAATAAATTGGGCCCTATTAATTTGGGGATGCAGACACGTGCATTGTGTGGCATAATTTGACAATACACATTATTTGCTTGTATTTCTATGTTCATGACAAATAATTGGTGGAAAAAAGTTTAAAGAATGAACTTTTTTCCATGGTTTGCCGGTATTTTAGCTTGGTCTGAAATAAACCTAACAAAAACCGCTCTGTCTGAAACACCGCTACAGACAAAGTGCAGTCATTCAAAGGTCAGGACGTTTCAAATGAAAAGCAAATGCCAACTTAACGCAATTCAAAGACAGGGATTTGATTTAGAATGTTGGCATTTGGCACCTCACGAACAATTAGCGTGGTAAATTGTGGTTAGTTTGTGCATTTCCATAGGAAACAATGATGAGTGCAAGGGTTTCTGTGTATATCACACATTTCTGTGTGTGTGCGGAGAGCTTGAATTTAACTTCAGTCCAATAAAAAAATGTAACTTTTTTTTTTCTTTGTCCGCAGTCCCTTTTCCTGGAATAAAGACATATGTGGACCCCGACACCTATGAGGATCCCACACAGGCCGTGCATGAATTCACCAAGGAGATTGACCCATCCAGGATCCACATTGAGAGAGTGATTGGAGCTGGTAGGAGCACACAGCTGCACTCATGTCTCCCTGACTCCCGCAGTCTGCCAGAAAGCTGGAGCGTCGCCTTTCACGTGGACCTCGATAGCTGTAACTTAAAATGTGCATATAAAACGATCTCCTTTCATTCTGCTCAAATCACTTCAGTGAAGACTCTCCACTCCACACCTTCCAAAGGACGTCTTTTTCCATTTCTCAGTACTTGACGGCTGTTTTCTCACCACATTGTGTTGTAATGTTTGATAAGTTGAGAGAAGGAAAGAAAGTGTTGAAATACATGTTGATTTTTAATTTAAAAAAAAGATGAAGTTTATCTAATCAGACAAGACATTATATTAACGGAGTTTAGATGGGAATCACAACACTGCCCTCAGGTGGTCTGATAACCTACCTGCTGATCGGAAGCACAGTTTACATTTGTATGGGGACCCTTTCTCCTCATGCAAGTGACAAAATAAGGGTTCGGTGTTGGTACAAGGACAGATTCAGGTTATATTGATGAAAGCTGGTGTTACTAGACATTTAAATACCCCTTTAAGTGTGGCCATGTGCTTGGCAGGTGAATTCGGGGAGGTGTGCAGTGGACGCCTGAGGACACCAGGGAAGAAGGAAATTGCAGTGGCAATAAAGACCCTTAAAGGAGGTTATGTTGAGCACCAGCGGCGGGACTTCCTGCGCGAAGCATCCATAATGGGCCAGTTTGACCACCCTAACATCATCCGGCTGGAGGGTGTTGTTACAAAAAGTAAGGGGTCTTCACTGATTTATTTTATGAATCCATGTGGAATTGAACTACTGCTGACCAGATGAAGTCCAGTGGAGAAGGTGCTTTTGCACTTCTGGTAAATGGCTGTCAGGTGCTTTGAATTTATATTTATATATTTAAAGTCTAATCAGTTCCCACCTTTTTGTTGTTTAAATGCCACATTTTTCTAAACACCCCTCCGTGCCTCAGCTGTTTGTGTTGATTCTTTGTGTTTATTTAAAATACAATGTTTTTCAATAGTGTCACGAGTGGAAATGGTGTTTGGCTGTTTCAAATCTTTGGGCCACAGAAGGTGTGTGACTGTACGTGACAGAGAAAGTATGGACTTGTTAACGAGCTCTGCTATCCAGGGATCACCGGTGTAACATATGGTTGCCTTTACAAGCAGTGTAAAAGCTGGGACATCTCTGTGAATGTTAATCGTGTGCCTCCTGAAGACGCTGAAGGCAGATGGAGAACACTCCACAGTTCAAACATTTCTGCTGGAGACTCATAAAATGAAGGTCACTAAAGTGTCAAAGCTCCCAGTATGAAAATCAACAGGATGTTTGTTGAGAGGTGGTTTTGCTGGTTTGTTTGCATGAGGCGGCGTGAATGGAAACAAGCAACTTTATCTCACGTTTCTTGTGGTCTGCCACAACATGAGCAGTTAAACAGCCTGCTGAATTTTTTTTGACTGATTCGCTATAGTATTTCAAATGAGATGCGATGCAAAAGACTTATAAAAAAAAGAGTTTTATTGTAAAATGTTCAAATTTGAGTAGGTGCTTTTCTTAACTTAGTCTTTGTAATCTTTTTTTTTTTTTGTAAAAAAAGGCCTTAGAATGGTGGACTTGTTTCATCCAAACTTAATTGCAAACATTAATATGTTACCACAGCTTTTGAGACTAAATTGTTTCTTCTCAAACTTAACCCAAATGTATTTATGTGCTTAAAACAAATAAATCTGCCCATTCTGGCTTCACTTGTTTCTTGTTTTTCTTTAAAATAATAAAAAAACGGGCAATTTATTTATTACATAAATCATACTTTATCTAAAATCTGCAAAATACTTAGAAAGCAGAGCAAATCATGTTGGGTTACTTCTGTGATGATGACTTTGTATTTCAATTATAACTTTTAACCAGGATAAATGCAACTTTTATCATTCAAATTAAAATAAAAAAAATGAAAGCTTTTGTTTCTGAAAATCTCCTTCAATTAGAGACTTCAGCAATTCACTGGAGGAAGGAGCACTTTCGCAGATCTTTTCAGATTTTAATTTTTAAAATTTACAACGCCTCTTAGACACTGGACAATAAATATTGCTGCTATACTTTTTTTTTTTTTGTTTTTTTGGTGTAGTTATCTTTCTGCGTTTTTTGGGGGTTTTTTTAACCAGAACTATGGTAACAAGGTAATTTCCTCTTTGTGGGATCAATAAAGTTCTTTTCTATTCTAGTTTATTTTGTTCTATTCTGTTTTTAACTCCTTACTTCCTTTTCCTAATATCTGCCCCATGGCAGTAGTCTGTAAAAAAATCCAAAACAAAATGTAATAATACTTGTACTGGCAGTCACTCACTTATGTCTGTCATTAAAAAGAAAGGATTTAAAATGACTGGACATAAACCTGTTTATGTATTTCAATCAGTTTCTGGAAAGAGACTGTTCATTTTTATCAACAGGAAAATTAAGCTTTGGAGAAACCTGTTTTTCTTTGCTGCTTGATCAACACACACACAAACATGTGTACACTGTGTGTGTGTGTGTGTGTGTGCACACATCAAATCAAGCAATCAAAAGCCATTTGTGTTTGACAGTTGGGCTTCACACTGTGTTTATTCTAGGAATCTTCTCCCAGCCTGCCTTTCTCCATTTGTCTTTTCTTCAATTTGAATCTATCGCTCTCTCCATCTGTTGATGCTCTTCAGAGACTAATTATGGAAACTATTGTGGTGTGACTGACTGCTATACCTGCGCTGGAAAAAAGAAAAAAAAAAGCAGGTGACACGTTAGTTTGTGGTAAACAGGTGCGTTTGTTTTTGCACAGGCGCTGCACAACAGAGCTGCATGTTGTTTTCGGATCTCTCCAGTTAACTTGAGGAAAGCCGAGCTTGATCAAATCATTTCATGTTTGTGTGAGTGCACATATCACGGAAAAGGACGGTGACTTGTTGTTGCACTAAACATGCATTTGCCTGTTTCCCAACGCTAAAATGAGTCATTCTGAGTGAAAATAATTACATGCTGAGAACATGAATTGGTAGAAGACGTGGATGTGTCAGTCCACCGGAGCAGGGATACATCGCTGCTCGAGCCACCGCACTCGCACCATCTGGTTTTATAATTATGTTGTGTTTTGGACGGTGCCATATGTTACAAATTAAAAGGCTTCAGGAAAAAAATTAAAAATTTGGATTTGGTCAAAAAAAACTGTGAGTAAATCAACACCCTGGAGCATTAATTGAACCAGACGTCAATCTCATCCTTCAAAGATTTGTCAAGAAAAAGATTTTGAAGTTGTGGTGACACCTTTTTCTGATTATTAAAGGTGAACATTGGCCTTAAACCAGTTTGCTGTTTAAAGAAAAAGGCACTAAGACAAAGTGTCAAACATATAATGTACAGAAGAAATGAAATTGAGGTTTATTTGTTTATCCAACTACTTTTTATCCAAACATCCCCCAAAAACTTTTCGTGATTTGCTTCAGATTTGGGCTTATCCCTGACTTTGTGGGACTATGTGACACAGTTTTCAGCAAATCAGATTATCTTGCTACTGCAAATTTACTTGTAATAAAAATGCAAAAAATAAAAAATGGCATTTTCTATCATTATGACTTTGTGCACCATCATCAATTTTTTCTTTTTCTTTTGAATAGGACTACATTAGTGTAGATCAGATTTTGTTTTCATTTAAATCTTGATATCTTTTAAACCTTTCCTAATAATAAATAGTACATTAAATCTTTTGCCATCATTTTACTCAATTATCTGATAAATGACAAAACTATAATATGACAAATGACAAAAAATAACTAAAAGTATGTTGGTGAAGGTTTTCATTCATCCAGGTGATGCTGTCTTGAAGTGGAATCATAGCGACTGGACTTCTAATTTCCTTCTTTGAAGTAACTAAACTTATTTAACTAAAATGTATGTGTATATGTATATATATATTGAAATTGTTAGCATTTTCCTTCAAAAACAAACCCATAGAGCCTCAATGGAGTGAAAAAAAGAGCTTCTGTGGCTCCACAGTCTCAGGTGACCCCAACCCTATCATGCCATCATATAACAAGGAGTTTACAACCAGATAAAGAATGTGCACTCATAAAGAGATTTTTTTTTTCAGGCCTAAAATATATGTTGGTGAGATGTTTTAGCTTTTTTCTATCTTCCTTTATCCTGATTTTGTGGAAAGTAGAACTAAAAAGTGCTAAGTAGTGCTAAATCACCTCCTTATGATTCAAATTATTAGCCAACATTTACAAAGTCTCTTACTCTTCTCTTTTTTTCTCAGCTCCTTAAATCTAGAGGGGTTTTTTGTCTATTTTTGTTCATTTTGGCAAACGTAAAAGTACCGCTTTTTAGGGAATTTCATTCTAAACTTTTTAGTCATTTCTAAAAGTGTACACATTTCTTTCAAGCACGATCATAATGAAGACAACATTCATTCCAGTTTGATGAAATATTAATGAAAACATTTATGTTGATCCAACAAATATTTAAATTGAATTAAACAGAAAAAGTAAGCATACATTCTATGTAGTTGATCTGAAAAAAACTCTGGACCAATAATCAGTCAAAACAGACTGATCACCTGCAGGAAAAACAGATGCATTCAGGAGAAAATCTGCACTTGTTTGCTAACTTTGGGTCTGAAAGTAGCAGGTTTGACATGTTGAAGAGGAAAGCTTTCATGAAGCAAACATCCTCACTGATGTTTCATTCAGCCACAGTCTGTGACACTCTTTTCTCTTCAAACCGTCTATTCTATACAAAGACACACTTTCCTTTTTGTCTACTTGACTTTTTGTGCTCAAACATCTTTGTGTTGGTGTGTGTGCATTGCAGGCAGCCGTCTCCCCAGCTGTACATTGTTGATCAGAGATTATAAAGTTATTCTAATAAAATATATATTAATGAATCTTGCTCTTTTAGTTTTCTTCTGTATTGTCTAATGCTTTGTTATTTTTGTTGTTACAGCCTCAATGACCAACTGAATGCATGTCGCTTAATACCCCATTTAAAGACTGCATTATGTTTCTTGTGCCTGCAGGTCGGCCTGTGATGATCGTCGTGGAGTACATGGAAAATGGATCCCTTGATTCTTTTCTGAGAGTAAGTGTCAGATGTGAGATTATGTCCTCCTGATTATGGCCTCAGCAGTAAATATAGTTTAGGAGCTTGGCATGCCTGTTCACTTAGATCGTTGCATCATCTTGAGGACAAAAGATCCCCCTCATTACTTTTATGACTTACGACTGGTGCATTAGCTGAAACGCGTTCACTGGCACACATGCTTTTTTTGTGTGTATTTTATTTTACCGTCTGCAGCATTCTAAGCAAACTGTTTTCTGTCAGAACTACTAAACCACATCCTTTTCTCATCGCAACCTTTTCTTTGAATGTCTATAACACTTCTGTCCTTGTATACTTTCTCTTCTCTTTTACTACTGTTAGCAACACGATGGTCACTTTACGGTCATCCAGCTGGTTGGGATGCTGCGGGGCATCGCCTCAGGCATGAAGTACCTTTCAGACATGAGTTATGTTCACCGAGACCTAGCAGCTCGAAACATCCTGGTAAACAGCAACTTGGTGTGTAAAGTCTCCGACTTTGGCTTGTCCCGAGTGCTGGAGGACGACCCCGAGGCTGCATACACCACAACGGTACACCTCAACATGCTCTCACTCATTCAACTCAGCTTGATGATAGCTAGACATTGATCCACATGTATGGGTGCTAAGACGTTTCCTTTTTTTCTTTTTAAAAAATAAACACGTTGAAGAAAGAAAGTAAAGAAAGCTGAAAAGCTGCTGTCTGTCAAACAACACATTTTTGTGCTTTAAAAGCAACGTAAAAAAAAGTTGTATTATTATCATACACAGTCACATTTCTTTTTAAATATTCAGTAAAAGACAGATGGTTTGGATCTGAAAACACATTTTTTTTTGTTTATTTATTTATACATTTTCGCCAACAGGCCGAAACCCATTCATAGGGATTTCACCCACTAAAAAAAAATAACTTCACGTAAACATACTAAATAAGATGCAATTAAACAGAGAGATGCATTTTTTTGATATACGTTAAAAGATAAGATTTTACCCAATACATGTCTATTAATGCAAATATGCATCGAACGGCTTCGGTTCCATAATTACCTTAATTTAGTTTCTACTGAAAAGCAGCAACATCACTTTTTTTTCATAGCTGGAAATAAATTCAAGCATCAATAGGTTAAAAGTGCAGGAGCCAGTCAGCAGTGAGAAAGTCAAGGTGAGGATAGGAAGGCATAAAAGTGTTTACCAAAATACAAATATTGTAAAAGCACTCCCAGTAGTCTGAAGATTAGAGATTGAGGCAATACCAAAATTTAGCTGATTTTTCAGAACATAGCCAGTATGACAGGAATGGGTTTTTTTATGTTTTGTGAGTTAAGATACATATCTGTAGATTAGTACTCTTTTATTCTAGGTTCTATCATCCCCTCTAAATGTTGATCTGGATTTGAAAGCTAAGTATCTGTTGTGGAAACTTCACTAAACCCTTTAAACCCCTTATGGCCGTAGACTTAAGAGTTTCCAGGGTAAACATTGTTTGCCATGAAGTGTGTATGATTTCCCAATCTGGAATGACAGACCTTGAGTTTTCATGCGGGTTTTCATCTGTGTTTGCCTTCAACTCTTCTTATTTGCTCATGAACAGGGTGGAAAGATCCCTATCCGATGGACCGCTCCTGAGGCCATAGCATACAGAAAGTTTTCCTCGTCGAGCGACGCGTGGAGCTACGGCATCGTCATGTGGGAGGTGATGTCATATGGAGAGCGGCCATATTGGGAGATGTCCAATCAGGATGTGAGTGGCTATTTAAGCTATTTAAGTTCAATTTAAAAGCATTTTTTAGAGTCACAACAACCACAAAGATATGTAACAAATTAAAGATTTGAAAATTAAAAATAAAGTACAAAGGGTCGTATTGACTTAGAAGGGAAAAGTAAAAACAAAAGCCCCACAGCTATGTTTTTATCGGTCAGTTATTGAGGATTAGTTTGTGTTCTGCTCGTTGGTATTAAATGTTACTTCCCAGATTAGAGGTTTTTCATTTTCTGGTATATCTCCCTTGTAACCTTCTCCACGACTGTTCTCTCACATCAAAAACACACCTCTGAGAGGAGGCAGCTCAGGAACAGATAAACCACCAAAAGGATGAAAAAGATGAGTAGGAGGGAATGAAAAAAGCTCAGAGAAGGTCAGAGGTTCAGAGGACTTGGGTCCAGCTGAGGGGAGTTTAAAGCCGGGGATTCAGTGGGGCTGAGCAACCCCGCTGATCCCTGGGCTGCAGTCGGGGATTGGAGGGACCACGGTGAAAGGAGATCCATCCTTCTTTCTGCTGAGTATGAAAGCTGCACGGTAATCCCTTCAACCCCTCACACACAGATTCAAACACATCTGTACACAGACGTGTTCCCATGTCGCGGGTTTTGGGGGGGATTTATGCTGTTTGGGAATTGCTTAGAAGTGCTTTCCAAGGCAGAAGGCCAGCCAAGCTACAAAACCAGCGCCACGCTATCTCATCCGGTCAGTGACTTACCACTGTGCCCTGCATAGATGCATGCAGATACGCCACTGACCTACAGAGATTTGAAGATAGTTTAGAGGTAAATGTGAGGGAGAAACAATGATTTATGTAATAGAAAATGCTTTAGATTTTTAATAGGCAGAAATGGCATGTTTTATGTAAAGCTTTCACTTTAAAAGTATCAAAAAGGTCAACATTTACATCCAATTGACCTCTTTACTGCTTTTTACTGACTTCAAATATCAAAGTAAAAAAACCTAGCCAGCTATTAAAACTGTAGACGATTTTATACGCATTTACCACGTTAGGCTACAGTCACATACCCTAAAATGCCACAGCACTGCAACCTAAATGCAAGTTTTTCAGCAAATTTGGCAATCATGAGGCGGCAGTCGCATTTTTACACGCCGTGCGGTGGCTGAGATGGTTTTCAGAAAAAGTTCATCAATCAATCAGTGGCCGCCCAGGCACATTTTGAGGCTGCGTCCATTTTGAGGTGGCAGTCCATTGACAGGTGGGAATTACGCCATTATGAAATCAGGTTGGTGGCAGTCGGATCGCCGGCCGGCTGTCAGCAGCTCTAATTGGACGATGTGTTAAATTCTTCGAACAGCGGCTGACCACATCCAGTGTTATCAGCCACCAGCAGCCCGGTTGTATATAGAGTGGGCCATTTTGCACGCCTGACGGCCGAGTGACTACCACCGTGACCACAACAACAATTTTCAAAAATATCGGTTGGTGAAATGAAATCTTGACGCTTTTGTTGAGGCCTCCCCATCATGCAGTGGCAGTTTTATTTGTGACTGTAGCAATAGAGAACAAAAATCCAGCAAGCTTGGCACTTTGAGCTGCAGGAAGTCACTATATTTCCCACTAAAAACATCCTTTTATTTCAAAGTAACTTTTGCACTCTCATCCAATCTGCTTCTTCAGGTCATCCTGTCCATTGAGGAGGGTTATCGTCTGCCAGCACCAATGGGTTGCCCTGTGGCTCTCCACCAACTGATGCTTCACTGTTGGCAGAAAGACAGGAACCATCGACCAAAATTCACAGACATTGTTTCCTTCTTGGACAAATTAATCCGTAATCCCAGCACCCTGCTGCCTCTGGTGGAGGAGCTTCAGAGGTGAATTTAAAGTCTCTGCAAATGAAAATAATCTTCCATTTATGTAAAAAAAAAAAAAAAAAAGCATGTAACCAGTTTGAGTTAGCCTTCAAAAGCAAGAACAAGAGCAATAACTGAAGTGCTGTCTTCCTTTCTGTCAAATTTATAATTCCATGCCCTGAAAGTCTTCAACTCCCACACTAGGGGAACTAAATTAATCACTGAGTGACTTTTGTGTCTTCTCCAAAACATTTGCAGCTTTTTAAGTTGTTTAAGCTGCCATTATCTAATAGGAACTGATTCATTTGTTATTTTCTGGCATTAGTCTACCGGAATCTTCAGGAGAAGAGATGGACTACCCGATGTTCATCTCTGTCGGCGACTGGCTAGACTCCATAAAGATGAGTCAATACAAGAGCAATTTTATGGCAGCGGGCTTCCACACGCTTGATTCTGTGGCCAGGATGAGTATTGAGTGAGTCTTAATATATCTGTGACCTAATGACCTTTTAAACTAATCTGAAGCTAATTCTGCAAATGAGAAAGACTGTTTAAGGCAGAGGTCTGCAGCCTTTTACACTTAATGAGCCACTGACAGCAACTCAGTAGGAGTCACCAAGTTTTACCTCACCCATTAAAAAAAGAAGACACTTTGTTATCTGCTTTTGACCCATTCCCTGGGGAGAGGTGAGCTGCAGACACAACTGCACTTGAGAACCATTTAGTGGTTAAATAATAATTCTGGTTGTCCTAACTGACTTTAAAGGGATTTTCTGTGGTACAGGATACTCAAATCTGTCAGAATGTTTTAGTCCAACTAAAACTACCAATTGATGGATTATTGTAGCATTGTGGGTAGGCAGAGTGATACGTACTGTCCTTTAACTGTGACAGGTGAATTAATAAAGTTTGAGTTAGTTTTTACTAACTCAAACTTTATTTTTAGCTTTACTACTTACTTTCTTTATAACTTTTTAGAATTAAAAACTGTCATTTTTCAACCCGAGAGCCACAATGGAAAGGTAAAAGAGCCAGATGTGACTCCAGAGCCTGAACCAAGCATCAACTTGTAGTTTCAGTGTGTTTTGCAAGTGTGTTTACATGTCCCCTTTTGGCCTAGAGATGTGAGGCGTATTGGTGTGGAGCTGATCGGCCACCAGAGGCGGATCATCAGCAGCATACAGACCCTTCACCTTCAGCTACTGCACGAACAGGAGAATGGCTTCCATGTATGAGGACACTCTTGAACACAGCCAGGGATGGGCGCGACGACGGAGCAGATGGAAGCGAAGTCTAAGCCGTGCGACGAAAGCCTGCAGCCTGTGCCTGGGTCTTAAGTCCTCATGCAGGAGGTCATCAGACAGAAACTCCAACAGACCTCTCCTCAGTCTCCCACTCATTTTGTACAACCCCTTACACCTGTATGCCTGGCTCTACCAGACTGCTAGGACAAGCACAGGTCCTCACTTAGGGGAAAACAATGCCTTGTTGCAACAAGAGTATCTATTGAGTGGAGCAACAATATCTAGAAACGAAGATTTGCAAATGTAATCCACTGACTCTTTGGATTTTTTTTTCTTTTGCTCAGAGTTATGTGCTCATGTAGCTGCTATCAAGTGTGCAATTTATAACAGTTAGTCCTTAAAAATTTAATATGCTGAAAATATTTTATTATTTCGCGTTTAATAGTTTATTCTAATAGTTTATTTATATTGCTTTAGCACTCTCCAGAAAAATGGTACAATACTACTTGAATAAAGAAGAAAGTTAGGCAGATTCAATGAATGTTTAAGTGTATAGACAATTAAAGTTATGATAACCTAATATGAATATATATGTGCAGTTCTGTATGTGAAAGCCCTTGTAAATCTGGATATTACTTAGGATTTTTTTAAATGATTTCTGTTGTCACATTTAGCAATACAGTAATATGCAGTCACCTCAGTAGAGAAAGATGAACAACAGATCACCAAGTCAAACGGCGTGCTCCTGTATGTGGAATCCGCCTGGTTTTACGCAGGTTTCCTTCTTCTGTATTGATTCCGAATGTCAAGCATAACCAGGGGCAAAAAAATACACAATTTCCACTGTCTTAATACATGAATGTTCACAGATTTTTAGATAAAGATGGGAAATGTTTCCTATAGTTTGGAGACGTAATGAGGCTCCACGTGTCTTATCATTTGTTCATGCCTGGACATACACAAGCAGAAACACCACCTTATAACAGGATGCAGGATGAGGCCCTGGAAAAGCAGGAGATAAGTGTGCAGACCTTAAGAGATGTTGGCTGTTTGTGCACTGTGGTCACATGACACATGGGCAGCCAGCATTTTCAAGTACGGTGTGAAATGAAAACTGCTTGTCTGATGCGCGTCATGGGTGTTTCTGAGTTTCTTTATCTTTACATCTGAGGTAAATACACAGTGGTGCAGGATTTAGTCTAGTTAGAGACGAAAAGGGTAAGCCGCCTGAGAAAAACCGAAGTAGCTTAGTGCAAGCCTAAAGTTGTGAGAATTGTAAAGAGGAAGCTGACAAAAAAAAAAAAAAAAAAACCAGCATCATCACTTATGACGTGCCGTTTCAACATCAGCCGTTATGTAAAAACAAAGCAAAGACACAGAATGCCTTAACGTCTCTTTCCATGCAAGACAGTGACACGTTTGTGAGCTTCAGTGCAGTCACAGGACCTAGCCATTGTTCCGATTGTATGATACCCGACATGTCGCAAACTGGAGCTTGGCGCTCAATTTCCGACCGGATCTGCAGATCTGTGCCTTCCGGTCACGGTGTAGTAGCGCGTCCAGGCCTTTAGGAATGGGAACGGTGCACGCACACACATCCAAACTTTTCCACCCATGCTCCCTGTCACCACCCCCTTTACAAAATCCTGAGATTTTCAGATGCTGTTCGTTTAGCATGTTCTACTGCTGAGCAATGTTAGAACGTTCTTTTGTACAAAGTACAAGTAAACCTATGATTCTTGTATCATTATTTTTTTATAATTTCCAAAGAGATGTAGTACATCTTGCACAATATAAGAGGAAGATTCCGTGAATATTTATTTGCAAAATAAAGATGAACTGTTCTGGTGGTTGCTCATTTTGTTTTGCTGCAATTTTTGAGTTGGGGAAGCAAACATTTAAGCTGAGGATTTAAATAAAGAAAAATAATTGAAGTGTTTGTGAAGTTTTAAATCTAGTAAAAACCAAGGTGTCTCACACTCAGAGATCAGCTCTTTTTTTCTCTTTTGACTCAGTTTTATGAATCCAAATTTGTTTTTTATAAATTTCATGATAGGCTTTTTTTTTTTTTTTTGTCAACTGGTAAAATGACATAAAAGTCTCCATGGCACATTTAACCAAAAGATGGAGCTGTTGGACTCCAAGCATGATAAATTCTGGAAACAAAATGACATTTTGGCACTTTAATTTGCTAAGATATCTCCCTATAATTTAGTTTGGGGCTAAAACATTTTGTCTTTTAAGCTTATGATAACCAAATTTGACATTTAAAACCTGTGTACACGTGTTCCTTTTTTTTTGACATGTAGTCATTTAACGTTAACAGAAATAAGTGGTTCCGCGGTCTGCAAAAACCTAAGTTGACAGCTTAACTAGTTATTTGTACCGCTGTCTTTTTAAAAATGTCAAATAAGTAAGTGGTGTTTCCGAAAAGAGGGAAATTGTTAGAGTTTAATAAATCAAATGCATCAGGAGCCTAGGAAGCTCCATACTCTGTGAGCAGGTCAACCAGTGGTTCATTGGGCTTAATTCGCCCTAATAGGATTACCAGGCACAAGCTGGGATGGCCAGGCAGCATCTCATCTACTCACAGCAGTAGCTGCACAGAGCTTTTCACAGCTATATTTTATCATTAATGTTTGCTTTCATGGGAATCTGCAAATCTTGCACGCTTGATTACCAGTAATCAGACCACCTATGGGGTAATGTGTGGAGAATTTCAGCGGTATAGCGAGTCAAAATGGGTCTGCTGGATAAACTGTCGGGCTGGCTCGGCTTGAGGAAGAAAGAGGTCAATGTTTTGTGTTTGGGACTGGACAACAGCGGCAAAACTACCATCATCAACCAGCTGAAGCCGGCAAACGTAAGTTTGTGACACCGAGCGTCACCTGTGGGGCAGCTGGCAGGTTTGTAAGTGTTATGCAATGGAGAGGCCTCAGTTTCTGAAAGAATGGGGCACAAACGTATTCAACAGATAAAGCATTTAGTGCCATTTCAACATATGTTCAGATGCATATAGTCAAAGATTTTGTTAAAAACCATTGCAATCATTGGTTTCAGCATCCAAATCACTTAGGTCCGTTGTCACCAGAGTGGAAACATGTTAGTCAGGTAAAGTCCGTATTGCATATTTTCTCTTTTCCCCTTGTTGACATGCTTTTGCCATTACTTGTCTTTTTTTGTGTGTTTGTGTGTGGTGGTTGCGTGCAGACACAGGCACAAGAGATTGTCCCGACAATTGGCTTCAGTATTGAAAAGTTCAAGAGTTCAAGGTGAAGTACTTTAGACATAGAAGGGTTTAAGTGTCGAATTCTTTCAAATCAGTCGTGTTGTCTCAAATGTGTTGTTTCTTTCTGCTTCCTTTGAATGCAGCCTGTCATTTACAGTCTTTGATATGTCCGGACAGAGCAGATACAGAAGCTTATGGGAACACTATTATAAGTATGACCCTTGCCGGAACCATAAGTATGTGTTCACATTATATTTCTAATATTTGATTTTAACTGAATTTCTTTATTTTGTAGGGAGAGCCATGCTATAATATTTGTCATTGACAGCAGTGACAAGCTGAGGATGGTTGTAACTAAGGAGGAGTTAGACACTTTTCTTAACCACGAAGGTACAAACATGCTTTAATTTTCTCATGCAGTGTACGATTTTCACCAACAAAAATGTTTTATTTTTTTCTAATATTTCATCAAACACAAAGTACATCTGTAGTAAAACAAGATAAAAAGAAATATTGATTAAACTTAAACAAACTGAAGAGTATTTGAATTGCTACATAAGCTGGGATTTATCACTAAAAATAGCAATACATGACTTTTAAGAAACTTTTGAAAAATGAACAAAAACAACACAATTTACAAAGAAAGAGCCCTACCAGGAAATCTCAACAAAATAATTATTACATAAATGCAAAAAAGTAGAGGGAATAAAACAAACTTGATCATTAAATCTGCAAACTGGCAAAAGTGTAAAATATGTTTACAGCGAACTACCTAATGCTATTTGTAGGTAGAAATACACTCTTTTCTATCACTTTCATTTGTTTGTTATTAAAATCTGTCGATTTAGAAATAAGAAATATACATCCTTTTTATAGAAGGTGATTTAACACTAAATGTAAAAAAAAAAAAAATTCACAGATGACAATTTATTGCTTGAGCTTGCACCTACAAAAATAAAAGATTATGAAAAGAAAGCATGTCGAAAAACAGTCAAAGATGTCAATGCACCAGGATAGAAAAGTAAACACTATTTTCCATAAAAACATAAAATTCAGAACAAGAGTTGGTGAGTGAACTTTGTGAAATCCACTGACTAGAACAGTTTTCAAGCAAAGGGGTCTTTGATGTACCATCATTACCGGCTCCATAAAACAAAGCAGTGCCAAAGCCCTAAAATGAATAAACTATAGGTTAGAAATGACTTTAAACAACAAATTATACTCTGATTTTAATAAAAAGAATGTGGCTGAGAGTTTGGAGGTAAACTCTTTTAATGACACTGGCTGAGGGAATCCAGCACAGATAAACATTCTTTAGCTATAACGGAATCCATGTGAAAATCCGAGGTGACACCACGTATTAATTTACGGTTCTTTTTTTAAAATAAATTTTCTATAACATCTGTGTATCATTTAATATTACTGGGTCTTTGCCTTGTAAAAAGAGAAATAAACTGCAATCTCTAATTTGGAAATTAACAGATCTCTACCCAAGTCAAATTTTATAATAAAAGTTAAAAGAGTTTTAGAGAAAACTTTTTTTACGAAACAAAACAAAAAAAACATATGACAAAAGTGTAAAAAAAAAGAAAATTAAAATTTCATTCATACTCTTTGGTGGAGGTTTAAAAACTACATCCTAACTTTTTGAAACATCACTTGTTTTGTTGCCAGCTTGTTTGAACCTCTTCTGACTTTTCTTCACAGACATTCATGGGAAAAGGATTCCTGTATTGTTCTTTGCCAACAAGATGGACCTGCAAGATGCAATGTCCTCTGTCAAAGTCTCACAGATGTTGTGTTTGGAGAACATTAAGGACAAACCCTGGCACATTTGGTAATGTCTTTCCCTTTGCTATCATGTTTAATTCTAATGCTTTTATTTTGTAAGTATCTACAGCCTTAAAAATTAGCTTGGAGTTAGAAAGCACCACATTCTTACTTTTCAAATCACAAGCTTTTAAAGTTGAGTGAAGTCTTAACAGAGGCGGCATGTTTTGCAGATGTTTTCACGTAAATGTTAGAGGTGCCAAGCAACACGCTGTTGTTCTGCCTCTCTAAAAAGACGTTTTCCTTCCCCTTCACTCATTAGACAGATGGAAGGCTTTTGGATTAGGAGTTTTACAGCCATTAACATAAGAAGTAGAAGAAAGAACATAAAGTGAAATGTGAGCAACAAACTATTAAACTGCTTGCTGTTTATTCAGTGCCAGCAACGCTGTGCGAGGAGAAGGCCTGCAGGAAGGCTTGGACTGGCTGCAAGGTACCATGTCTGCTCACCACACAAGACACATTACAACAAAAAAAAGAAAGAGTTTTCTAAACATTTTTCTGTTGTTTATTTCATACCTGTAGATCAAATTGCACAGTAAGTATATTCACGGTCCTTGACTGTTGTTCGGGATTTGACCTGAGCTTCAGACTGAACAGGATTTTGATTAGGAGAGGCCACCAACCTTTCTAATTCCATCAGTGACGGACACCTGATATTAGGATTTCTTTATTTTAACAATCTTCATGTAGGAATTACTGATATAAGTCTAACAGCTACTAAAGATAAAAGTTTAAAGTTCAAAAACATTTTTTATAATGTTCATAGAATTTGATCCACAACTGCCATCCTTCTATTCAAATAGATTAGTCAGTTTTTAGATACAATTCTTTTTTATTTAAAATAACAAGACAATAATAAGTACACATATTGCTTAAAATAGTGAATTAAAACAAATAAAGTTTTGTTTTAGAATTTTAACAAGCGTTACAATTGTCTAATATTTGAATATCAAATCATGTCATTCCTAGCCTCCACTAGAAAGAATGAATCCTTTTCAGATGAAGCTCTGACTGTAAACTTGTTCAGAGCTTTTCAGTCAACATGTTGGTGTGAGTTGTGTCTGTGTTTGCTGTTTGCAAAGTTACTTTTTTGACACGTAATGTTGAAACTGTAACCATACAATTTTTCTTGCAGATCATATCAAAACGGCGAACAGATGAATGACCCTGCCTGATGATGGAACCTCTCTCCTCGCTCCAAAAACTCCTCCCACGCCCTGTTGTAGGCCTTAAAGCTCGATTGCTCAGTGCTTCCTGTTCTTACTACTCTTTGAAGACACCGTTTATAAAATCTGTGCATTCACTGGAGCTGTGATTACTCTGAATGATACCCTTATAGATTCCCTGCTAATGTAAAATGTCAAAACCATCTAGGTAGAATGTGCACGCTAAATATTTCTGCGTTTGTGTACAGCAACACTCACTCATTTTGTATTTAAGGCATTTTTTTATTCATTTCAGTCCCAGAAAATTTTTGAAAACGCTGTCAATGCAAACAATTGCACTAACTGGACAATAAAAGCTAGTTTGCTGAAGAAACTGTTTTTGAAAGAGTGCAGTAAAAGCTTTATTAAATTAACAACAAGCTCGTGCGCATTAGGAATCATTTAAATAGAAAAGGACAGTTAAATAAATTATGCAAAGAAAAAAGTACACATCAACCACATGTATAATTCCAGGTAAAATAAAAAACATTACAATAAGTATGTTGTCAAATAAATAGTTTCCATCTCAACAAACTCTCAATAAATATTAAATAATAAATACTGTTTTATAAAATGTCCTTGTTAAAAGAAAACTGGACTTTTTAACTTTGAAACATATAGAATTTGCATAGAAAAGTATTAGTGGCATAACATTTAAGCAGCTTTGTAAAATGTTGATATTTTTAATCTGCATAATTCCTATTTCAGGAGTGTGTGGAGGAATTTAGTATGGAAGCGAGCGCTGGATTCCAGGAGAGTGAACAGCACCTGAAAAGACTCTCTGTCTTCAGCCCGGTTTTCTGGAAACACATAATAACATGATAAAGTTTTTGCTGTGGTCGATAATGCTTTAAAACACTTCCAGAGGTTCTCCAGCCTGCACAGATACTCAATTAAAAGGAAAGATTTTAAAAATAAATGTTGAAAGTCACAAACTCAACAAAGAATCTGTCATGAAGGTAAAAGGTGAAATAATTGAAAGGCAGATTTCAGCTCCTCACACCCCCAGCATGACTTTAGCGGTGTAACCTAAATGGCGAGCAATATTAGAGCTACTCAGGGGTACAGCTTTGAGCCACATGCCAGCTCAGACAAGAAAAACAAAGACGTGCATGGATCTATTTGTCTGCAACTGGATGCATCAGAATGGACGTCGCAGGGGGCTTCTGGCCCGCCCATCATATTTTCTATGTCACATCTACACACTTTTTCAAAGGAAACGGTTTCATCCACTCCTAATTCACAACGACATACTCAGAAATGCAATTGTAAGCTTAATTTTCTTCATGTATGTCCTTCATCTTCATAAAAATGCCACAAGAGCATGTTTAAAAACACCAAAGTGGGTCTTAGAAAAATAACATTCCAGTAACCTCATAGACAACAAGTAGTTCCCAAACGTTTAAAAAAAAAAGTTTAAAACTTTTAATTTCACTTCCTAATGCTCTATCCCAATTTCCTGTCAATTGATCCCCAGCTCCACTCATTAATATGGCTGCTGAGCGTTTGCTGAATTATTCATACACACATTAAAAGAAATGAATATGGCCTTCCAGTGGAACAAGAAAAAATTAGCATATGCATGGAAACAATGAAAGCTAGGCTGCAGTCAGAAACGAATAAATATGGGCGGTAGCTGGCAAAATGGAAGCAAAAACAAATTCACCTGAACAGAGAGAGCTTTTACAAAAATGATGACCAATGAATGAATGTCGCCTGTCTGAGCTTCCTCACAAACACACAGCAACTGCTCTTTCACTGGTTAACCCCAAACCCTGACTTCTAATTTAGTCATGGCCAGTTAATACCTCAAGCTTCTTCTATATTTGTACACGGCATACTTTTTACTGCAGAGTTCACCAAAAAATGTAGAGAAAAAAATTGTTTAAAACTGCGTCCCTTGTCAAGTAGCCAGTAGTTTGGTATGTTTACATATGATACCAATATTTTTTGTACAGGAAAAAATATTGATGAGTTGCTGAATGTAGTTGAACAAGAATTTAATTTGATTTTTAAAAAATAGTTTGATTATAACAAGTTATCTCTAAATGAAAGCAAAACTAAATTCATGATTTTTCCGCCAATGGAAAGGTAGCAGATGTTAAATTATTTCTAAATGGAACAGAATAACTTTGTAAAAGAAATAACATTTTTAGGTGTATTAATTTACAATAAATTGTCTTGGAAATCTCATATAAGTTATATAAAACACAAAGTTTCAAGAACATTCCGCTGCACGGCGCAAGCTGGCGCAGAGGTCCATGGCGCTTCCGAATTACACCATAGGTTAACAGGGGCGCCGAATAGAAAGGCAATCCATTCCGCAGCGCTTCCGCGTTCAGTGTGAACCATTCCTAACCCTCTAACTTTTACTCGCCATAGAGGAGAAAATGCTTGCAACTGGCGAGTGTTAATTTTGGACCCTTCAAAATAAAAGTCTGTTGCGATAGACTCATTTTACTATTGAAAAAAGTACTGTTTTATCGCCCAGCCCTAAATATTTTAAAATAAAGGACATTGTTAATGTTAAGGATTAGACATTTTATATGGAGTTAAACATAATTTAGTTCCAAAAAATATACAGAGACTATTAACTTTAAGAGTTAGTCAGTGTAATTTAAGAGGTCTTTATTACTTTGAACAGGTTAAAGTTCAAACCAATGTCAAGGCAAGATGTGATTTGATTTACTCATATCTATTTGTAAAGGTTTTGTATAGGAAAGACATCAAATAAGCTTCATATGCTTCTGTGTCTTCCTATTTCATGCTAAGAGCACAAATGGCATACTAAACTAAAACCAATAAACATGACAGTAAACCAATTTCAAAAAAAGTAATTTGAACTCACCTGCAATGGATTCAAATATCTCCCGGGTTATTTGTGAGAAAGAATTCTCCAGATGTTGGATGAAGAAAAAGCGTTCAGTTGCTGTGGTGAACACCTTAAAGATCTGCTGAACCATATTCACCACCCAGCTCATGTGGTAGCCATCCTTCTCACATACCTATGCAGGACAGAATACAAAAAGAAATTGTGCTTTTCACAAAGAAGATGCCACTAACGTTGTAGAAATAACTTAAAATAATAATAAATTATATAAGACCAAATTTGTTAGGTTTTGTTATGTTTGTTACATTTGTTTTGTAATTTATAAACAGATCTCTAAAAAATCCATTGAAACTTAAGATAAAGTGACTCAAAGAATCAAGTACTTAAACAAAATGCATCATAATAATCTAATCCTGTTAAAGTGCTTTTTTACATAAACATAGCACACAAGCACTTCAAAATGCCAAAATCAGCACCACGGACAGCCCCGATATTTAGGATTTTTTTTTTAAGGTAAGATGAAAAGTATTAAAATTATAGGAGCATATCACATTAAATTAAAAAAAATGTAATCTTCTTTCTAATTTTTTTCTGTATAAAAAAAACTGGTGAACTTTGTTCTAATTTTTTCACGTGTAAAAAAAAAGGCCACAATGTGTCCGTGCCATAGACATTACCCGTGTCTGTTTGGTTTATGTGCTTTGAACTGTTTATTTGTCTTGCGGTGATGCAGAAAATGAAGAAAATGAGTTACAGCTGGAGTTTTCGATAAATAGGATCTACCTGTTCTGAGCTTTAAAGTTTGCCTCGACGTTGACGCTTGTGAAGCTGCAGAGGCTGGCAGACTGGCAATATTGTAACGAGCACATAATGTCAGATGCCAACTGGACACTGTGGCTTTTCAACTTTTAACTGCAGGTCATCTTATGGTTCTCATGAGCAAATGAAGTTAGTTAGTATATATATTTTTTGTAGCTCTTGAAAATATTAGAACAAAAATCAAAGAAAAATCTGAATGAAGATCACCCTTTTTTATGCAATACACTTCCACACAAAATAACTATTAAAGGTTTTCAAACTTTCTGCAGCAGTTTTTACACTGATTAAAAGTTATAGTCTGTCTTTATATTCCAATTTTTTCTTTCTCTAAATACAAACTTTTCTTTTCTTTTCCATCTGTGATATCTTGCTGAAATCTTAATCGCTTCCTCTTGTCCCCAATGTGCAGCTTAATAGAAAGTGATTCTCTTTTCAACCGGAGGTCTCACCAGTATGATGTAGATGATGAGTCTCGAGACCTCTGTGACGTGTCCAAAAAGGGCCTTGCTGGCCAGAACAGTGTAGCTGACATTGTTGCCGCACAGTAACAGGAAACGAGCCAAATTCTCCAGGTGCCATGGTTCAGGAACAGCTAAAGGCGGGGAGAAGAAAAGCTTCCAAAAAATAACTGTAAAAAGACAGACAATCTTCCTTGAAAACTGCAGGATTTTGCCTCAATGAAGAAGACTAAAGTTGTCTTTGGATCTTGTAGCTCATTTGTGCATGTGTGTTTTAAAATGATTTCGTAAGTTACCTGTTAGCTCCATCACAATAGAAAACATCAAGTGAGTGGTCCAGCCTTTCACTTCTGGTTTGCCAAAAAGAATGGAGATGGCCTCAGCTAAGCCCCATAGAGAGCCAGGTGTTAGAGCTCTCTCCACCACATCCTGCCAGCCGAGAATGCCTGCAGAGAGAGCAGTGAAAAACAGGCAGGAATATATCATACAGCCACCATTACAGTACCATTGTACATTTATCTTTTAGAGGGTGTTTAATCAAAAACTTTGAACTTTTAAACTTTTTTTTTTTTTTTTTACTAAACATAATTAAGGCAGTAATACTGGCAACCCAACACTCTGTCTACTCTGTGAGTTAGCTTACCTCCGGTCTGCATTGGTCCATAGAGGATGAACAATAGATGGGCTTGGCTCACCATTGGCCATGGCTTCAGCAGCTGTGTTAACCAGAACTGGCACTCTGGTTGGTTCGTCCAGGGGTCCAACAAAACGCAACGACAGAAAAGTCGAAGCTGTAGCTCCTGATGCAGCTTCACTCCTAAGGAAACATCACAGATTTAGAACAAATTATGGACATTTTAGAGAAAAACATGACTGTATTTTTTAACCTGATATCTGTCAAAAGTTCATTTTTACTGATAAAACATCAGAATAACAGCATAAAATTGTACACAATTTTAAGGTCTTTTTAAGGTTTTTAGGTCTACAGTTAATTCCTTTAAAATGTGCAGTAGAGATGGGATTTTTGGCTCTTTGGAGCTAACCAAATCTTTTGGATCCTTTGATTTCTAAGAGCCATTCAAAAGACTGGCTCATTTGACTCTTTCTATGAATTATTCACTTTTAAGAAGATTTCCCAACAATAACTGAATTTGAATTAATTTTAAAATTTCAGTTATAATTTCATTTGACATCTGTGGACAATATGATAAATTCTGATATTATTATTTTTTTTGTTTTTCTTGTGCCACAAAAATAAAGAAATCTTACAGTCTGATTGCCATCACTGATCATTTGAAAACTCACCAACTCCTAAACTTGTTGTATAAGGCAAAAGTTCTTGAAGGCAAATATTTTATATTTTTATTAGAAAATTATGAAGTTTTATTCCAAAACTTTGAACAATTACAAAACATTTTCATGCAACTTAGGACATTTTTATGTCAATTTCAAAACTGTGACTTTTGCTCACAATATGGCGGCACGAAAAATCACTTCATACCTTACAGCCACGTTTTTGTTACATTTGAAGCAGCACACGCTGTATGTATCTACTTCAGAAAAATACACAAACACACTGGACCTCTTTGCTCGCAGCGTTTGTTGTGTATGTGAGAGACAGGGTGAGAGTGTGTGCTGCATGAGCCCCCTCTCCCCTTTACATTGCAAACCAATGACGAAAGAGCAAAAGTAGAAGTGCACGCCGTGTCTGCATCACAATGCTGGCACAGTTAGCAGTACCCTTAAGGCTAAAAACGTACTGGTCTGGTAAAAACTGATGACGTTGCATCGGTACTGAATCTCTACACTTCACTGTCATGTTCATTAGACGCGCCCCCTGGTGGACTTACATGGCATTATTTTAAAAACCAATCAAGGAAAAGAGGGGACTGAGAATCATTTGTGAGTTGAAATATTACGATAGTTCGCCATGCCAATATTTTGTCCCACCTCGATTGGCTACTGTCGTCAGAAGTTACATCCACATATTGAAAAAATTATCTTAACTTAAGCTGTTTTGATTTGTTACGTCCTCCTGACCTGCAAAGTAACTCAACATAGTAATATTTCACAGTTCGATTGATGCTTTGAGGCTTAAGATAGTTTTTATTGTGTTTTTCTGTTTAAATATTTTATAAAACTATTTGACATATTTAGTCAGAATCTTAAGTCTTATTGTATGCCATGAGCTCAAAGGTCTGTAGCCTGAAAGGCGGTTTTTATTTTGAACATTCAATTTTTCCCAGAGTGATGTCTTTTAAACAATTTTTACCAAAATCCTTAGATTTAAAATCTGTCTTTTCTTTCAGGTTTTACTTTTATAAATGTCACAGCTTTAATCCAAGTTTCTAAAAGTGTGTGAATTTTGTTTTCTGTTCTCAGCTGCATTTCTGAACACGAGAGCACAAACCCGGTTTTCCAGTAATAATTCCTTCAGTCTTCTGCATCAGGTTTGTGATGTCGCACAAGCAGTTGAACACTCTGTGGGACTCCAGCTCATCCCAGCCTGCAATCAAAGTCTGAAGAAGAATGTTTGACTGTTTCATCTTTTCAGGTCTTTGGTGCGAGAACATTTTTCTGGGTATCAGGATGGAAAGAATACACATCAGAAAGTGAGCCTGAAATTATTGCAATTTCTTTTTTGTAAATCTACAGCTCAAATGCATTTTAAGATTTAAAAAAAATCTGCATGTATGATTTACATTATTCTGAATGTTTATCTTGTATTAGTTGTTCCTTAAATTAAATTTCTTTTTATTACAGTAATTTTTCTTAATTCACTGCAGCTTTATCAAATGTGACCGACCTTCAGGAAGACACCAAAGCTGACAAACGCAGTGCAGCCTGGCACAAGGCACTGTTCCAACATGAAGCAGGGAATCTGACACAAATCACAGACACAACTCAATTTGAAGGTTTTCTGTGACTTCACTGTCAACTGCACCCAACAGTTTAGGCAAAAATTAAACATTTGTAAACACTGAAACAAGATTTATTTCATTTTAATTGTTATCTTTTTTCTTTTATCTTAAAAATGCAAATTTAAAGAAACAATCAATTCCAGATTACAAAAATCCTATAAAGGGTTTGACTAAACTTTAGATAAAAGCATCATAATTTCCTTTCCTATTTTAAGCCCGCTGCCACAGGCAGGCATTTTTAAAGACTGTTGTAAATGTGCAACTTAAATGAATGTGAGCAATTTTGACAAAAAGTGACAACAATTGCATATCAAGACTTAACCAAAGCTTCTCTCTGAATAGGGAAATATGAGATATTTCATTGGTTTTAAAATTGAAAGCAGGAAATGTTTAGTTGTCTATTTTTATTCCTTGAACAAACAAAAAATCTTACAAGCTTAGTTATTCACTCTTTCTTTTTACTTGTATTTTAATTATTTATCTTCCTTACCTGTGATAACTTGCTAAAGATAAGCTTCAACCTATCCTTTGTAGGGAGCAAAAGTGTACATCTCTTGTACAGCAAGCCTAAGATATAAAGCACAAAACAGATTGTCGAAATAAAATAGAACACAGTATATAGAAAAAAGACATTCTAACTCAGAGCAATAGGAAAAGTTTCACAAAAGAAAGTACAGAATAAAATACCCAAGTGTCTGTAGTGTTCCACGATGGGTTTTTGCTCAGGGCATGCAGAGGGATGAAAACTTTGGATGATGATGTTATTTTTCCATTTTTGGGAGGACATGTAATCCAAAATGTGTTTGGTGATTTCTTTAGACACCATGCTGAACACACTGATCTCCAGCACTGGAAAAAAAACAACAGATTACATCAGTCATGTCGCAAGAGTCAAAAAATTAATTTTGGTAATGAAATGTAAATATTTCAAATAGGAATAATTTAGGGATCTGTCGTAAGACTGCAAGTACAGAAGTTAGTCTTTACTAATGCTTATTATTTTTTTATATTAATTAAAAAATGTTTTAAAAAATTAAAATTCTGTACATGACACCATTCTATATACCTGTCTGTTAAGATAAAACTAGATTATATCCGTGTAATAAAGATAATTTTTAAAAAGACAAAAACTGCCTGTCATCCTCTATCCTTTAAAATCAAATCAAACTTTATTTATAAAAGGTGCTTCTCATGCAATGCACAGCTTGAAGAACAATGTTCTGTCTTTTTGAATACAGTCTCTTACCATATTTAAAGTTTTAAGAAATAAACTTTTTCCGACTTTTTAAATTCCTTTTAAATGTTTTTACAGTTTTTTGTCAAGTTTTTCTTTTCGATCTTTTTGATCATGTTTAAAGGAAAGCTGAATGCATTAAAATATTAGCCGATGCTGTATTTTTTTCATTGGTTTCATATTCTAATCCACTCATTTAAGACACACTCCAATCATCTTTTGATAAAAGTGTTCCCAGTGGTCTTAATAATGGTTATGCCGTTTTTAGCCAAACTTAAAAAATGTGTCATTTTCTAGAACACAATTTGTGCAGAGAGGCAGTAGTTCATCAGAAATTCACCTCTGGGTTGGCGTGAAGTAAGCCCACCCCTTCCAAACCACACATCTGCTTTCATGGTCTCCGCTACCTTGCAGCCCATCACATCTTAACCTAACATTAGCATTGCAACAATAATGGCGAGCAGTTGTGGATCTATCCAGCCATACATTTGGAGCCAGTTGTCAGCTCGGATGCTGAAAATAAGAGACATACATGGAACAAAGCAGGGAGTCTGTGGCCCGCCATAGTAAGTCAGACGCTGCACTTACAAGCTTTTTTTCAATGGCTTTTTTTCATCTGCTCCTGATTCACAACAATTTGAATAAAGAAATTCCAAGAAATACAATTTTAAGGTTATTTGCTTTTATACATGTCCTCCATCACGAGAAAAATGCCACAAGAGCATGTTATAAACACCAAAAACACAGATCACTATGAAGTAAATATATTACAGCTTCTTAAATATAACTGTCATCAATTATCAAAAGTTATTTAACTTTTTTTTTTTAAGTACAAACAGTTTTTCAAACTCTTAGAAAATATAAGTCTTACTACAGTAACTAAATGTTTTTTTTTCTGTATTTTTTTTTATTTTTTATTTTTGCTAGTTTTTGTTTGTTTTCTGTTATGACTCCGTATTTCGGCATCAAATCAGTCTCTTACAGGACAGCCGGTCCAAAATCATATGGAGCACTTCAACTGGAAGTCTGTGGAAGAAGCTGGGTCCGCTGGTGCCGTGGCTGCGGGTCATGACGGTTCTGACTGGCTGGTTCTTCACAAGTCGAACTTCATGTGTCTGCTGCCCATTGCTTCTGCATGTCCTCTTGCCCATTGTTGTTACTAGTGAACTATAAAAAAAAATGAATACAGAAGATTCAAAATAAATTAACAATGTAGTAAAGTCCGGTTAGAAAAAGTCAACAACAAAAATAAACTCTCCCCTCCTGCTTTCCGCGTGCTAAAGCAAGCTAAATCTTTGTTAGCAAAACTATCGATCCTTTTATGCTTTTTATTACCGTATTCTCGCTTCGAGCTTTAAAGTAGCTAAAAGTGACGAAATTCGCTCCGCAAAATGTTTTAAGGACAAAGAACGTCTTACCTTCTACAATGAAAGGGTTAAAATTCTATTTTTAATCAACGTAAGAAGGGCTACGTCGTAAAAAATGTATCGACCCTACAACACTTCGCCGAACGGCGCGAAATTACCCAAAATACCTCGCGTGTGCGGCATGGATCAAACGAACCTCAAAGGCGGGGGGGGGCAACAAAAGATACCGCGAAAGAAAATGTGTTTCGGTGTATTATTATTATTTTTATTTTTATTTTATTTTTTGTTTTGTTTTGTTTTTTTGTTTTATATCTTGAATTTGACAGCAGGTTTTAATAATAGTCTGAAAAACTGACATTTATATTCTTCATTAACTGTGTAAAAACCTTATACAGAAAGTCACTGATAAAGTACTTCTTATAGTTTTAGCAGAAAACTGCAACACTCTGCTAAAAATTGCATTCAAATAAAATGTAGCTTACCGGTATTAAAAGTAAGGAAGAAATGTGAAATAAAAGCTGGATAACATAAGTCATTGACCTGAATTTCATTGCAACATTCTTCAAATGTTTTTATTCTAAATATTAAATAGTTTATCATTTTGGACAGAAGTTTACATTACTTCCTTTCAAAATAAAAGACACCTTGTACTATATAATTTCAATGCAGTAATTGGTGTTGTAAGGTCAGCAGTGATTAAAAAATGCACAATTTGTTTACCATTGTTGGTGCATCTCAGCCAGCCAGAAGACACTGCTGTATTTTGGACCATAAAGTACACTTACAATCCTTAGATTTTTCATCAATGGAAAATCTGCTTTATAATCAAATGCACCTTAAAGACCCACTCCAATGAAAACTGTGGTTTTTTTGGTATTTTTAACATGTTTTCGTAGAATTGTTTTCCCATGATGGAGGACATATCTAAAATAATTTCAGATTAAAATTGTATTTATGAGTATTTGTTTATTTAAATGAATCAGGAGCAGATGAAACCATGCAGTTAGAAAAGGGTGTCTTTTGTGACGCAGCAAGTGAAATGGGCAAGTTAAGTATTGCTGTGCTCCATCCTGATGCATCCACTTGCAGACAAATACGATAATGTCTTCTTTTACTAGGTCTGAGCTGGCATCTGGCTCAAAACTATATGTCTGGATTGTTTCAATATTGCTTGCAGTTTTTTGTTGCACTGCTAATGTAAGGCTGGAGTTGTTAGTTAGCAGGAGAGTGTGTAAACAACGGAATGATGGGATATAAGCAGAGGCTTACTTTCAGTGCCAACAGTCCCACCTACAACTCAGAGGCGAACCGCCGATTGACTCCTGCTGAACTCAGGTTATGTGGGGATTGGGAATAACCTCCTATAATGATAGAGTGATGTAAAACCATCATGCCCATTTATATGGTATCTCAAGTGTTTGCAAAGGTGTTAAGGTGTTAGCAGATTGAAAAAAGAATGCAGTTGTTGTGATTTTGGATGACCACAAAAAAAAAGCATATGTCCTGCACTCCATGCATTTAAGTGTTCCCCTTTAGTAAACCAACAAAGCTCGGCTGCTCGTCACAGGATTATTCTGCTTAAGTAAGACTATTAAGTGTGCCATTTCAACTAGCGTCTCCCACTGGCAGGTCTAGAGGAGGATCAGCTCTTCAGTCTGCAGCTCTCACAGGGAGCCGAGCACTGCCTGCAGGACCCTGGGGAAGAGCCTGAAAAAGGCTCTTGTGTGCCAACAGGATGTCACGGCAGGATAACCTCACGACACAAATGAAGAAGTTGGACCTCAGAGGAATTAAATAAACTGTCATCTCGATGGACTTGCACTCCCCACAGTGAGTACGACACATTCAGCTGAATATGAAGGCAGGATTACATGCTTTTATTCCTTAAATGCTTATTGACACTTATTGACAGCCTAGCCATGAAATGCTTTTTGATCAAAGTACTTTCCTTTTATTTGTTTGCTTTAATCCTCAGTGGCATGGCGAACACATTATGTGGCTACAAGCTGAAACGCTGAGTCAAAAATGTCACAAGTGAGGACAATACATCTTCTGTCTGATCTGTTTAGTAACCCAGTTCTCCCTCTGGCTCCATGTTAGATATTAGCCTGCTTGTCTACAGAGCAATGAGCCAGGAGTTGGACTGCTATTCAACCATCTTTTTCATAGGATGTTACTAACATACACACACCCCATGGCCTGTAACACCCCTGACAGCCCAGAGATTACACACACCCATCTCTTTGTTTCTCAAAAAAGGAAGTGGAGGCAGAAACATAGGGTCATTGTCAGTGCCCCCACTCATTTGAAGCTCATCCAAGTGTTTTTCTCCGCCTATGAACAAATGTGCCTTCTTAACTCCAGCAATTACAGTCACATGTTTTATTGGAGTTATGGTAGCCGTAAACTTTAAACTAAATATTAGCAACACAGAGATTAGCAGGACCTTAATCTGTATTTCATAGCAGACGTGTCCTATAATTTGAATCTAAAATGACTCTTCTATGGTACCATGGTAGAATCAAAGAAAGATGCTGACAACAACTTGTCTTTTGTTCTTGTTGATTCCTTGTCAGACCAGCAGAGTAGTCAGTCATTAAGTAAACAGTGAGGCTTGTTTCATAGAGTCTTTAAGAGGACCAAGTTGTGCCAGATCTGACTCTGCACACTAATTTGCTTCTATCAACAGCCTGTTTGCCTGTTTGTATTGTAGTTTCTTAATATCTGTAGTTTTGAAGGCAAACTCCTTTTGATCCAAAAGTGATCAGAAAAGTGAAAGCATTTCATTTGCCAGATTTTACGTTTGACTTGTTCAAGTTCCAGATATTGTTGGACTGAAGAGTAACCAACTTAAGTTCTTAAAATACTTCTGACTTAAACTATTTAGAGAAACTGTTTAATATGCTTACAGATATTTCCCCCACAAAATGCAAAGTTGGGCAAAAAAAACCTAATGCTGTAAAACTGCTAAACACTAAGAAAGAGCAAATGTTAATAATTAAATAGTCATTGAATCTTTAAAAAATAAATTATTACTTGATGCCTTGAGCTACTGGTTCGTGTTTTTATGATGTACATAGCAGAATTTCAGCTGCTGAAACTGGGCATCATTTATTGTGGCCTGTTCTTACATCAGCCACCTCTTCTGTCTTGTCTCCATTTTTAGTGCCCGGCAGCCATAAGCGACACCAACACATCATTCACTTTCAAACACCCTCCAGAGCTGTGAAATGTTTCAAAGTTAGTGGTTTATGGCACTGCTCTGTGCTCGGCTGGTTTCTGTAAATGTTTAATTTCCTCTTTTCCTTCTTTTCCTGAAGGGGTGGCGAAGAGCTTAACGAATAGACTTCTGCAGTTTTGCCCTCCAGAGGAGAACGTTAAACAGGTGAAGCTGAACACTGCTCTCATTAGTCACACATACAGTCACCTGCCACTCACCAGGGACTGACGCCACAGAGCTGAAAGTTTTCGCAGCTTTTTCTACCCAAACTCGGGAGACTTTAGGGGAATGGCTCAGCTTCTGTAACTGGATGTGAGCTCAGTGGAATGGTGGGGACCCTACAGATGAGGGGACTGCTTCAACTGCATTTCAGCCTTGGGGAGTCAGTAAACCTGTGTTGAAAGCATTTATAACTTTTAACATTTCCAATACAGTGTTTTATTGTTTTCCTCTCAAATCCAGTCTTCATCTATTTTCCACATTTGCACGTTACAGTTCAAGCCTTTTTCCCTGTGATCATGGCCAGCATGGGAGTCGAGCTCCTGGGCTTCTTCTTAGGATTGCTGGGCTTTGCGGGAACTGTGGTGGCAACCCTTCTCCCCCACTGGTGGAGCACAGCCTTCGTGGGCTCCAACCTCATCACAGTTACTGCGTACATTAAAGGCCTGTGGATGGAGTGTGTCTGGCACAGCACCGGCATTTACCAGTGTCAGCTGTACAGATCCTTGCTGGCGCTGCCGCCCGACATGCAGGTACTGCAGCTGCACAGTTTGAAGAAGCTTTATCCAATGCTGGAGAGGTACAAAATAAAAGAAAGTACTGTCACCTGCTGATCTCAGTCATTTGGGAAATGTCTTCTGGAATTGAACCTTTAAACTCCTGAAACGCTATAATGTAAAAAATAAAATGTTTGAAGCTAGATTAGCTTGAAAACATATCTAATAATCATTAAGACTTCAATCTGCTTATTTACATTTTTTCACTTCATCTACTGTAGGCGATCTATTGGTACCACATTTGCTAAAATGCACCTCTTTTTTTAGTTTTCAGGTAGGTGTTTGGACTTCCATAGTTTTGATGAAAAGTGTAACTCGAGTTTTTTTTTGCACATTCATGACATTGAATTAAAATATAGGTTTTTGGCCCACAAATTTTACAGTAGCTGGCTTTAAAAAAAAATCTTTAAAGAGTAAAGCTGCTTTTGGGCCTTCATATGTCAGTAATTCACTGTACACATTTGCAATATATATATTACATAATTCGCGACACACGTAGCATTTAATCCAGGACGCCACTTGAGTTAGCATCACCTGAAAAGGAAAAAAATACTGAAAATATGTATTTTTATAAAAGTGAGAACAAACAGTATTCCACTACTTTCATCACTTTTTGTTTGCTGACAAAAACTTTGTATTTACAATTAATTTTTTCTTCATTTTGAGGATTGTTTTGTGCTATTATTGTAAAGCAAAATCAAGAAGCACAAACATTGTAAAACAATAACTTTGAATTAAGAACAAAGAAAGCTGAAATAATATTACAATTGTCCTAGGAAAGCATGGAAATAAAGCTAAAAATTGTTACGTCATTTATGCTTGATCCAACTCTCACTTCTTGCCTTTGTTCAAACCAACTATATAGCCCCTCATGTATGTTTAAACTGCATTTAAAGCATTTATTTAGATGATTGCGAGGACGTGCCTGACTGATGGATGACTTTGCAGAATCAAGGTCCTATAAGTTGGACTTTAAAAATAATATTGTTTCTGTTCTCTGTTCTTCTTTAGGCTGCCCGGGCCCTCATGGTAGTCTCCTGCCTCACCTCAGTTCTTGCATCTGTGATTGCTGTGATGGGTATGAAGTGCACACGCTTTGTTCAACGCTCTCAGGTCAAAACTCGTCTAGTCTTGAGTGGTGGGATTTGTTTTCTCTGCGCTGCCTTTCTATGCCTGGTCACTGTGTGCTGGACCACCTTTAGTGTCGTCATGCAGTTCTACGACCCATTCATTCCAGGCGGGCTGAAGTACGAGGTCGGCTTGTCTGTGTATCTTGGCTTTGCTTCGATCTGCCTCAGTCTGACTGCTGGGCTGGTGCTGTGCTGGAGCAGCAGAGGTGTAGACTCACAGAGAAGGCCATCATCAGTTCCTTCTTCTGACAGACATGCCCCCGCTCCACTCTATGGGACTCCAGAGACCCTGAAGGACAACCACACACCTCCATTTTGCTGCTTCTCAAACGGTGGATATAATCTTGATAATTACTTCTAGGAGATACAAGGAGAAACTAACAATAACTAAAACAAATGTACTGAACATTTGATAGCTGTTGTGTTTTAAATAATTATTTACTACACATCCAATGAAAATAACACTAACATATATTTTATTCAAAGTCAAATACTTTTTCTGAGTAAATATATTTACAAGATGTAAAACAATACATGCTTCATTGAAGCAGGACAGAATTGTCAGATTGTTGTTCAGTAGTGCTCACAAAAGTCCAGAAGGTGGCGAAGTTTTTCAATAAACAGCAAAAATACACCAGTCAAATACATTCATTCATTCATTCATTCATTTTCCAAACCGCTTTATCCCTTTCGGGGTCACGGGGTTGCCGGAGCCTAACCCGGCTACTCATGGGTGAAGGCAGGGTACACTCCCGGACTGGTCGCCAGTCCGTCGCAGGGGCCACAATCACACACCCATGCACACCTAGGGACAATTTAGAGTAACCAATTAACCTATGAAGCATGTTTTTGGACGGTGGGAGGAAGCCGGAGTACCCGGAGAAAACCCACGCATGCACGGGGAGAACATGCAAACTCCACACAGAAAGGTCCCCCAGCCAGGACTTGAACCGGGAACCTTCTTGCTGTGAGGCAGGAGCGCTAACCACTGCACCACCGTGCAGCCCAGTCAAATACAAAAATATGAAATAAATAGAAAGTAAATGATTGAGATCATTACAATGTTTTATTAATAATTATTAAAACTGTATACAAAGTAAATCAATCAAATACAAATTAAGTACACCCTTCAAATATGTCATCAATAAAAAACAGCATCAAATTGGAATTATTCTTTCTGACACTCCTGCTAAGCAATTGGGCTGAAGCTGTTAAAAAGTGACCATCATTACTGATATTTCAGCAACAATTCTAATGTTAGATTCATACTACTTAGAACAATCTACCTGAGAATTATTCTTTTCTTCTGTTTAGTGAAATTGAGTACAAATAAAACGCACATTTTAATCATTTTCATCAGATTGTTAAAATAAATGTATGTACACTTTGATTAGTTTATGTTTTATTTGTGTCAAATTGACTTGATTCATGTAACTAGTGACTAGTTTGACTTGACCAATATTGAGGTTTAAAATGTGATTTTTAATATCTAGATTACTACAGTAGCTATATAAGGTTTTACAATCAAGATCTGTGTAACTAGTTTATATTGCTTTGCTGCAAATACAGCACTTTGATGAACATTAAGAGGGATCAAGGTTAGACTCCTTGAAGCCACTAGATGGCAATAAAGTTCTTTTATAAGGTTAGATTTACAGATGCCTTGAGCACAGGTACAGCACAAATCTTGCATGTTGCTTTTGACACTTACATTCTTCATTTTAATGGAGACAAATGTTCAACTGTCTGTTAATATAAAAGTCTCAGAAGAAAAAACTCTGCAGTTGAGTTCATTCGGGCATGTAAACAAAATGAGGCAAACCAGAATTTTAATGCCTTTTTTTAACTATGACTACATTTCTGAATACACTTAACTGTTAATGTATCGCTTTCAGCCATGAATAATGTAATGTGATTACATGTGATATTGAGGCAGAATTTTATAACTAGCTTTTCACCTAAGTGTCTAATTTAATAAATTCTTCCAAAAGAATAAGATGTACCAAAACAATTGGATACTGTGTTTATTTGTCTGTCAGAATGAAAGGATTGTTTCACACCTGGCTTGTTCTGTCGAAGAACACAGGTACTGTTGTGCAGCTGTGTTGTCGTCTCTTGTGACATTATGTGTTTTGAAGCCTTAAAAAAAAAACTCCAATTAAAAGTGCCCCTTAATGTATCACTGTCAGCCTCAGAGACATTAAACCACAGCACAAGTGAGCTTATTTAGGCATCATAAGCTAATAAAGTGTTTACATTTAAGGAGTACATAGTCCATGAAATTTCGGCTTTGACAGAAAGGAAGACTGTAAACATGGAAGTAAACAGGTGATGCTAATATTTTGTTCATAACCAGAACTGATCATCAGCAGGCGTGTAGACCTCTATAGAAGGAGTTGATCGGGTGTTTTGTGCCACACTATGAATGAAGACATACAATGATGCTAAAAACCAAGAAGAAAGTCTTTGGGAAGTTTTGTCAAACAAATCAATGTGTCCACTATTTATCTACTGAACGAACAAGTTTTCACTGTTCTAAAACAGAGGGGAAAGATGGGGGTTAGGAGTGAAAGCGGCAACTTAACTCTTAAACTGAAGCGCAAGACTTTTTAGAGATATTCACAAGTAAAATAAGTCCTGTATCAACATGAGGTTAAAGGGGCCTCACAACAAAAAACTTTTCCAAACCACCATTGGGAAAAAAAACATTTTTAACTTCATTAGTTGTTTTTTTTATTTCTTAATTTCTTTGGAACTTGTACTTATTTGAGCTTGCAAGTCTCAAAACCTTGATTCAGTGACGGCAAACACCAAGGACCCAAATTAAGTAAGTTTCCACAAGATGCTTTAATGACAGGAATTTGAAGAATGACATGAGAAACTAACACAAGATTCCAACACCAATGACATTTTGAGGGCTGCCAAATTCCTGTGACATAGTTAACCAAATGACAACAGCTGCACTTAATCAGGAGAAGGCAAGAGCAGCCTGCAAAAAAAAAAAACAACAACAACACAAAAGCACCCAAGATCATGACAGATTCAGGTAATATCATGACGTGGCCTTGCTTTCCTGCAGGAGCTACTTGTTTAACATTAGGTCTACCGGAATTCCACTACTACTCGAATGACAAATGCATTCATTTAGACTGCTCAGACATTTTCATAATTCAATTATGTTATTGTTCAATTATGTGTATATAATTTGGATAATAACAAAGAAACATTTAATACTATATGGGAGAACAGGTAAAAACACACCAAATGAAACTATAATAATAGAGTGTTCCACACTCACCAAAATGTAATGAGATATTTCGTTTTGCATAATGGAAAATTCCTCTTATCAGGCTATTTCCATTTCATGTTGGGTAAAAGACCTGTCTTTTTTTCTATCTTGGATTTAGAATGAAGGTTTTAGCTTAAGAGAGGGTAAAGAAGCAAAAAGACAATGGAGCAAAAAAAAAAGATCAATGAAATGTAAACAAAAAAATCATAAAAATTTTATAAAAAAGTAAAAATTAGCAGAAAGTGAAATATGACACAACTCAGGAAAAGCACAGAGTCAATTTGACTGCTATGGTCTTTCTCGTAACACTCGGATCTCTTTTGCGTTTTAAATTTTAATGACAAACCAATGTTAGCATGAAATATACAGTCAGGAAAAAATAGGGACTTACTGGTCCATACTTTTTTTGACCAAGTTATGACATTGCAAATTTTAAAAACAGTTAAAAATAAAGGTGTGTGATCTGAACATGTATGTGTGTAACATGAACATGCATAAGTGTGATCCAAACTTGTACTGTGTGTGTGCGATCCAAACATGCATGCATGCAGATAATAAATGTATGTGATCCAAATAGGCACTGATGTTATCTGAACATGCATGTGTGTAATTTAAACATGCATGTATAAGAGCTAATAATAAATGTGTGATCTGAAAATTTCCTGTTTGTGATCTGATAATGAATGTGTGATCTTAACACGCATGTATGTGATCTCAGCACTCATGGGTGTGATGTAAACATGAATGTGTGTGATCTGAACATGCATGCTTTTAATGTGAACATGCATGTTTGTGATCTGAATGTGCAGTGTGAAACCAAACTGTAGGGACAGCAATCCATCCATTCATTGTTTAAACTCCTGTTATTCCAAGTCAAAGTCACAAGGATGGTAGAGTCAACCCATTTCTTCAAGTGGGCTAAACTCTGGACAGTTAGAAACCGCAATAAGAAAAATACATTGATTATATACAAATGTCAAGTTAATGCATGGTGTGAGTAGGGCTTCTAAATAAACAAAAACACTCTTTGAATAAACTGTGAAGTTGTTATGTTATTGTTTACTAAATTTATGAAAGAATGTTTTCTGTTAAAATCAACTTGCACTCCATATAGTTACTTGAAAAAAACTCTGCACTTGATCTGATTAGAACAGGATTATGACAACTATTCAAAAATATAAATTGTAATAACTCTAGGGATGAACCATATATGTTTAGGCTGCTTCTTCCCACTTCTTTTCAACCAATAAATCAAACTCTACTTGACTTTAGTTAATATTCACTATACCTAATGAATCGAATGAGACCTAAGTGTGAATTGAACGTAACCACTGCAAAAAGCTCTTTTTATGATTATAAGTGATTATTACACTGTTATTTTCTTCTTTAATTTACTTTCATTTTTCTTTGGGGTTTTTTTAATCAGTGTTTTTTTTTTCTAAAATGATTTGGATATATCTCTCTGTGTGTCTGTTTTATATTAATGCTTGAAATAACTCAATGAATCAAATCAAACAAATGAAAGACAAAACATGTAGTGCTTCTGTGACAGTTTTAAACATTTAACCCAGTTCAGACAAAAATTGATGTTCATATTTTCAATATATGTTTGTAGTTCTCTAAAACTGCTGTGAACTTCTTCTGAAGTCTTTAAATCCATGTATTACTAGATCTGTGACACCAGAAGTTCAGCACCATGGACAGCAGCCCGAATGAGGACTCACTAGATCAGGGGTGTCAAACTCAAGTACTCAAGAGCCGCCTCCTGCTGGTTTTCCACAAATCCTGCTGAATTTGCTGCTGATTACCTGGAATAGGTGTGTTTAGCCAATAAGGAGCTTCAATGGCAGGTTGGTTTAAAACATTTTGGACACCGGCACTCGAGGCGTGGAGTTTGACACCCCTGCACTAGATACATTTAAAGAAGAATCATTAAATAAGAAAACACAGAGGAAACAGGCAACCGGTTGCCTTGGTTTATGCCTAAATTCGCATTTTCCATACTTTGATGAGTTGCTGATGCAAAACATTGCAGGCCAGACGTTGTCTTCTCCGCATTATCACAGCAGAGCCAGCATCACTGGTAAGAGCGCAATGCTTTCATCACGGAGCAAACGATGGTCTGCGCAACGTAATAAATCAGGCATGAAAGGTTACCTGGCAAAAGTAAATGTTTCATCCTCTGCCAATATGATATCATGATATTGGAAAGCTTTTCCGGAGAGACCGTGCGTCACGCCACTCTCCGTTATGTGCTATTTTCGTCCTGCTCTGGAAGACATTCATCCACCATCTACCCACCCTGACAGCGCCCAATAAACCCACCACTCCCATTCATCTTCACCCTCTCCACCCCCTACCCTCCTTCGCTCCCCCTCCGCTTCTCCTGAGCACCAGCATTTGTGACAAAAAAGCAACATAGGTGATTTGTATTTGCTCATTCAAGAGGATTGTATAGCGGCGACGTGTTTTTTTTTTCTTTGCCAGATCACTTTGATACTTTTATTCAATTAAGAATTCGCTCCTGTGGTTCATTAATTCGTCGAACAGGTAAGATGCTTAGTTTAAAAATATTTAGCTTGAATGACATCTTATGTGACCACACTGACAGATAATTTAAGTGGATTCAATCATTCACACTCTGGTTAGACTCCGCGCAACGAAGAACCACCGAACCTGCATCTTACGCAGCTCTCCACACACTAACGCATTCGGACATTCCTCAATGACAATTCACTTATGGACTTCAGAGGCTGGTTGTTTAAGTAGAAGCAAAGAATTATGGTCAGTAATTCTAATCAATGTTCTACGTTAACAGAAAAATCCGAACTTTCTGCAATATTCAATAAATTCGGCGCGCGTAAAACGCACAAAGCTGCGAGGTTTACGGCGCGCGTAACGCCGGTCATCAGGACTCCTCCACGAGTCTATCTGGGAGTAGATGTGCTTCCAGTCAAAAAAATTTTCTGTGCATGCCACGGAACCACGAAGTCCAGTCTCTCCTCCTTACGGTTTGTGCGTCATTTGGAAACGGTAGGAAATATCTTAAAACGTTATTGTTTTACTGCACAGTGGAATTTCAGGGAATGTGAGCGCACAAACTCTTTCTTTTTAATGTTTTATCTTTGCAGCAAAATAGTCTGTAAAAGTTGTGGTTTAACCTTCTGATCAGAAATTAAAAGATTGTCTGTTCTAGTCGTGTCTTTGTTTTAACTATCGTGAAAAATATGACAAAATAACTTAAATGAACAAGGAATTCATTTACTTATGTTGCATTTACTTTTTTTTTTTACAACAAATTAAACGGGGGTTGATGAGTATATTAAGGAGTGGTCCCTCCAAACTGACAGCATACGCTACTTTGTTGTTGAAACAAGGCTTTTATATCAAATAAAATATATTGAAGTTCGTTGATTAAAAAAAATCTACATCTCCAGTTTTCTCCAAATACAGACATTGTGCAATTGCGTTGTCCATTTCAGGGAGAAAAAAAAAGACGTCTAGCAAATTTCTTGCTCTTTTGTTGTGAAATTATCATTAAAAATATTTTTCCCAGTTTTCTCCATGACCAGTCGCACTTGATCCGGGAAACAAGCAGCAGAAGGATGACGATCCACGTCGAGGGCCTCGTGGCTATCGTGCTCTTCTATCTCGTGATTCTGTTCGTGGGGATCTGGGCTGCGTGGAAAAATAAGAACTCTGGAGTCGGTGAAAGTGGAGATCGGAGCGAGAGTATAATGGTCGGGGGAAGGGACATAGGATTGTTCGTTGGCGGATTCACAATGACAGGTGTGTTGGATTAAAAAAACATCTCGTTGAAGCCATTTTTACGCACAGCAATAATGGAATGTTTTAACTTTTTAAGTGAGATTTTTGTTTCTCTGAAATGTTCCAGCCACCTGGGTGGGTGGAGGTTACATCAACGGTACAGCAGAGTACGTTTACCTGCCGGACTATGGCCTGGCCTGGGCACAGGCACCGTTTGGTTACGCACTCAGCCTGGTAGTAGGTAGGATCAGATTTCCTTCACCAGTTATTCTAAGCTGGCACAAAAGAAAACATAGAAGGGATGCACATCTACTACAGTATTTTGCAATGTTCTGGTCCATTTAAAATGTAATGCATGAATAAAGTCGTGCTGATTCTATATGAAACTCTGGCATCTCTCAGGGGGTCTTTTCTTTGCCAAACCCATGCGGTCACGTGGTTATGTCACCATGCTGGACCCCTTCCAGCAGCTGTATGGGAAAAGAATGGGGGGTCTTCTTTTCATCCCTGCACTGATGGGGGAAATCTTTTGGTCTGCAGCCATTCTGTCTGCATTAGGTAAGCAGTGTAGGACTGCCTCCTTTGCATTAAAATTACTGCACTTTATCTTTATAATAAGGAAAGTTTACCAGAAATCTTTGCAAATGTTTTTTTTTTCTTTCCCTCAGGTGCCACGCTCAGCGTGATCGTTGACATAAACATTGACATGTCAGTGGTGATCTCGGCACTGATTGCGATCTTCTACACTCTTGTTGGAGGACTTTACTCTGTGGCATATACAGATGTGGTCCAGTTGTTCTGTATCTTTTTGGGCTTGGTGAGTTTCATGTGAACCATGCTGATATGCTGACTAACAAAGCTTGAGTGGTATTCCAGTTCTGCTCCATGCTTTTTTTCTCAGTGGATCAGCGTGCCTTTTGCCCTTTCCAACCCTGTTGTGGCAGACATCACCATTTCAGCCAAGGAAAAAATATATCAGTCGCCCTGGCTGGGCAAAATCAAGCCTGAGGACAAATGGCTCTGGGTAGACAATTTCTTTTTGCTGGTAAGCTCCACTTTTAATTAGAAGATTTATTTGACATTTATTTAAAAACATTTAATCATTCAGTTTGGACAGCAGGCTGTTCTGTTAAGGGCTTAGACAAGCATTTTTTGTCTTTTTCTACGTCTAAGAATTGTATTATTCCTGCTGCTCTCTGCACAACAGTCTATTTACTGTGATGTTTCTGTTTCTAGATGTTGGGGGGGATTCCCTGGCAGGTCTATTTTCAACGGGTTCTCTCTGCCTCTTCAGCTACTTATGCTCAGGTTCTTTCCTTCCTCGCCGCCTTTGGCTGCTTGGTCATGGCCATCCCCTCGGTCCTCATTGGAGCTATAGGCGCTTCAACTGGTAAGTGTTTAGACGCACAAAAAACACAACTACACACATTCAAACACATACAGACTGTAGAGAAAATAAATGTCTTCAAGTTTATATAGCAGTTACAGGTAGGTGAGCATCTTGCACAATAAAAAACATCACTGCTAATTTTAATATATTGCTATAGGTGCTTGGAGTTTAGTACAAATTTAAATGTATAGAATGTCAGTTAAGTTATTTAACTTCTAGCTGTGGTATAAAAAAAACTTTGACTAGAAAATAGTTGAGTAAAAACTTCAAAACCAGTCTTACTTGAGAAAACAATAACAGAAACAAGGATACAAAAACTTTTCTTAGTTGAAAATATGCAGCAGTCAGAAATGGAACTGTGGAAGAAATATCACAGGATGAATGAAAGAATGCTACAAGTTGATCCTCTATTGAAACTGCAAAGTGATCATAGTCACTAACGTGCCTTTTTTTTCAGTTTGAATCTCAGCATCTTATTTTAAGTAAATGTGTAAATGCAGTTTTCACGTACATGTTGAGTCCAGGGGGTGAGAATGATGGAGATGGACCGAGCAGAGACAAATCAGACCATGCCTGTATAGTGACTTTTTTCATCTGAAGATGAGCTAAATAATCAGTTTCCTCTGAAGCTGCTTCATTCAAAAAAAAAAATCATGCTTTTGAAGCGCGGGAGAGAAAGGCAGGTTTACAGAATTTGCTAGAATGGCTTTCAGATATATGTGATCTTTGAATCAGTGCATCTGTTTCAAATGTTTGTTCAAGTCAAATATTTGTTTTAAATGTGATTCATAACAGTAAGAAAATAAAATCAATAAATGCCATCGATGATTTATCAAAACTTGCTATTGCATTTCAGAGAGAAGAATAGATCAATTTTTGTACTTTTGTTCTGGTTTTGCTTTTGTTGGCAACATAATGGTGTTTGGGGTTTCTGTGTTTAAGACTGAAACCTTTTTGCTTCTTAGCAACTAAAAGAAAAACTCCAGGAAGCCTCAAACTAACATTTCAGTGAAGAATGCTTTGTCTGTAAAGTTAATAGATTGATATAAATACTGCAATGCAGCATTTAATCCATTTGTTGGCAAAGAACATACTGTTACAAAGCCAAGTACAGCCTGTTCAGCTTCAATAACTTTATGTTGTTGTATTAGTACTATAAAGTTTTTTTTATTGTTGTAAGCAACTTTTGAAAAATCCCTGACGTTTTTCTAACACTTCAGCTGCTTTACTCATTTTTAACTTTTGCAGACTGGAACAAAACTACCTATGGTCACCTTGCTCCAAAAGACAAGGATGATTCAGACAAGATCCTTCCCATTGTGCTTCAGCACCTCTGCCCACCCTACATCTCCTTCTTTGGACTAGGGGCGGTGTCCGCAGCAGTCATGTCGTCCGCTGATTCATCGATATTGTCGGCCAGCTCCATGTTTGCCAGGAATATCTATCAACTTGCTTTCAGGCAGTCGGTGAGAAGATAATGTTACCTATGTGTGCCGTTTACACCACTGACCAAAAGCATCTCCTGACGATATTTGGTCATTACGTCTTGGTCAGCGGCAGCCTAAAAAAATTAATTAATTAAATTACTGTGTGAAACTCAACTTTAAACGCGAAGCAAAGTTTGTTCCTCGGTGCAAGAAAGCATTAGATTTAAAAAGGACATTTATACCCACACTAAACCTTGTGTTTAGCTTGAAATTCCATTATTTTTTTCCTAAATACATTGATAATGGGAGTGCAACGATTAATCGACTGAATTGATCAATCAATTTATATTCTCACAATCTAACCAGATCAATCTGTCTGTGGGAAGCTGTTAATCGCATAGACCTAATTTTTGACTAAAGATGTCCTGGATTGATTATAGGTCAGTGATCGTTGTGAATGAATGACTATGAATCATGTTGTCAGCCACAAATTAGGATATAAATCAAATCCTTGTTAAAATGAATCGTTATATTCCTAATTAATATAAATATTTGAACAATACTTTTTTTGGCGTGCCATCTAGAAGCAAGTAAGAACATCTTTCTGAGTATGTTGAAGAATGCTTGGTTGGTTTTTGTTTTTGAAACAACTATGTTCTAAATGCTGTTTTTGGATCCAGTCTGACTCACCTTTTTCTGCTCCTCTCTAGGCCTCAGATTGTGAAATCGTTTGGGTCATGCGTGTGACCATCTTTGTGTTTGGAGCTCTCGCCACAGCCATGGCGTTGCTGACAGGATCCGTGTATGGACTGTGGTATCTGAGCTCTGACCTTGTCTACGTCATAATTTTCCCCCAACTTCTCAGTGTGTTATTCGTCAAGGGGACCAACACATACGGGTCAGTGGCAGGCTACATCTTTGGTCTTTTGCTTCGCATCGGTGGAGGGGAGCCCTACCTCAAACTTCCTCCGTTCATCTATTACCCAGATTGGGTAATAGAAGAGAAGGTCCACCACCTTACTGGAAACGTTGAATATTTTGTCCTGCAGAGGTTTCCATTCAAGTCTGTGTCCATGGTGGCATCTTTCTTAGCTAACGTTGCCTTCTCCTACCTTGCGAAGTACCTGTTTGAAAGTGGCATGCTCTCACACAAATACGACTTTCTGGATGCTGTGGTGTCCAAGCACAGCAAGGAGATCATGGATAAGGCTACGCTAGTGAGCAACCACGATAACATCCTACTGTCCGAGATGGCTCCTGTCACACAAGCCATAGGTGCATCGATTGCTGGGACTTTCACCAACACTGAGGCTCTCAGTGACGACGAGGGCGCCTCGAGTCCAGAGTCTTTCCACAGCAAATGATGGACCCTCAAAGGCACAAAGAAGACTCAAAACCAAGGAATGTGAAAGGGAAGGAGCGGTACAAGAGGCATCAGCATTCTTAGGATTTCTTGCTACTGCCACACTGGGAGCTGAATCAGAAACAAAATCTGCCTTGGCTTTCAAGTGACTCCAGAAGTTGGTAAAATTGTGGTGACTGTGTGTGTGTTTTTTGTCATCTTTCTCTTTTTGAGCTTCCTTCTTTGGTAACGAGACTCCATTGAGTTCTGCAGTGCACAGCATCATCTCCTCTAAGTCCATTACTGTATGTCTCTCAAATAATTTCATTCATTCATTCATTTTCCAATCCGCTTTATCCCTTTCGGGGTCACGGGGTTGCCAGGGCCTAACCCGGCTACTCATGGGCGAAGGCAGGGTACACCCCTGGACTGGTCGCCAGTCTGTCGCAGGGGCTCAAATAATTTAAATTAACTTTAATTTCACCTTAAAAATAAAACCTTAAATGATCAGGTTGAGAAGGTTTATGAAGGTTTTATTGTCATGGGATCAGTGCAATATTTAACCAAGGAACTGTGGCTGTTTCAGCAAGCGCCATTTGTGCAGTTAATGTTCATACATGGATCTAATGCAGACACTAAATTGTCTAAAGTCACTCATCACTCATCAAATCTGACTTCATGTATTTGACTTCCTTGTGGAATTGCATCAAAAGCTAAAACCCAGCATAGATATTAGAATGTTTACAAGTCATAGCTATTTGTTATTGATGCTTTGCTGCTAGTAAGCTAAAACTTTGTAGGTAATAGGAACAAATTAAAGTTTGGTCCTTTACCATCTGTTACAAAGGCTGCATCTCCCATTTTTCAGGTCTGTTGGTGAGGTGCCAAAATAAAACCCCACCACAATGTAGAATTTTAAACCCATGACACCTACTGTTGCAAATATGTACCAAACCTATTCAGCTCCAAAATTACCAAGATGTAGCATTTACTTGAACGCAAAAACATAAGTGATTTTTTTTTCGTCATAGCTTGAAATAAATTCAGGCGTGAAGGGGTTAAGACGGAGGAACCCAGACCCTCACAGTACAGCAATGTTTAAAAAGTTTGAGTGTTCACCAAGTATCGAAAAGATCCGACTGAATGCAGATTATGTTTCAATGCTGCTCCACTCCCAAATCGGTGTTACAGCTTTACATTTCCCTCTTCAACAGTGCTGCATACGTTTTACAAATGACTTTACTTTGTAGAATTATTACCTTGAATCAGGCACGTAACATCTACTTTACCCAGACACTTACACTGAATGCTGTTTCGATCACAAAATCTGAGCTGCATTGAGTTCCTTAAATCAATATTCCTTTAAAACAGAAGGTAAAATGTATTTCAATCAACAGCTTTACTATGATCAGGCACATTTTGTGCAATTCTTGAAAACAAATGTTCTTATCCCTTTTATATCCATAGAAGCCATGAAAATGTCCATGAGGCATAAAAACGCAGATCTCCATTTCTGTGCTTCATGTTGTGGCAACTGGTAAAATTGTGCATAGCTTCTTCCACTTCACACAATCGACTGTTTTTCAAATAAAAATGACAAATGGAAGAGAAAACCCGAGACAGGTTTTTGTAGTCTTCCTGAAGATTTGAGTTAGATTTTATATATTTTTTTACTTTTGAGATTACTTTTAACAACCTAATAGATAAAAAAAATACGTTTTTTTTTTTGCTCATATCAAAATTGATTGTACATTTATAATATAGCAACACTAATAGCAAGAAAACTCACACCTGGACTGTGGAATTTGATTTCCAAATATGAAGAAAAACAAAGCAACTTTTGAAAAACATAAAAATGTAAAAATCATAATATTTGACTATTAAAGCAATCAGTCTAATGTTACTGATGACATGTTTAATTTACATAACCCTTATGTAAGAGGTTGTTGTGCCTTTTGGTGATTTGTTTGCTCATCTTAAGACTGTATTGACTGTCCAGTCCTAACAGGTTCAAGGAAACAGGAAAATGATTGTTTCCCGCTGAGTGGTGTGAGCATGTCCGGTTATTATTGATTCAACTGATGGCTGATTAGCTTTGGGGACATTTGATTAATGCTCCCTAGACATTTGAAACAAGGATTCGCAAACGTTTTATTTGAAATACAATACAGTTGCTGTGTGCCATTAAAAAAACCCGCTAAAGATAGGCGTTTTTAGTAAAATCCGTCTGTTTTTAAAAAAAAAAAAGTTAATTTTCCATTTTGAAAAAGAGTTAGTGAATGATAGAGTTAGAAAGAGGTCAGCTGTTGATGTAATTACAACCAAGGAGGAACAAAATAATTCTATTTTTATTAACATTAAAATTTTCTGGGAATTGTGGATAAAATTGTGAAAATTGGTACAAAAAGAGCAAATAAATGTATTGGTTTTACACAAAGCCTTTTCATACATTGAGAAGGCAACAGCTTTAACACCTAGCCATGTGTGGTATACAGGTGGACTTTTGCCATTAAGAATCTTAAATAAAATAACTCATTCTCTAGTTGTAGCACCTTCTGTATGTTATAAATGTTTTTTTTTATTTGCTCAAAGGTTTGATCAGACTTTTTGTATGTTTCGTCTTTTATCTGTTATCTGTGACTTCAAGAGTGAATCTCAATCAGTTGACTCTTTTTCCCAGAGTACCAAAGTTCTCTCCCCATATTTAAGAAATCTTGATGGAAATCCTGTCCGTTTTGTCTTTTGCATTTCAGTAAAACACTGTTTTGGAGCAAATACTATTTAACAAATAATTAAAACACTTCTTATTTTGATTGTAGTTCTTTTTTAATGGAAATATGTGTAAATGTATCATTGGTTGTGTAATGACTATTATGGTGGCTTTACTAAAGAGATCCCACACTGTTTAAGCCTTCAAGTAGGAGAGTTACCTCTGTGATCTGTGTTTGAGGCCACATCTAACAAAGCATGGCCCATCACAAGAAGGACACTGACCATGTACCACTAAAAACAAAAGCAACTTAAAAAAATGGTATGGCTGCTCGTCTGATGAAGTGTCTGGGGATGTCACTGGACTCAAATTGAATTTGTTGTTGTCTCTGTCTGATGAGTGTGTAATCTAGTGGATCCAGAGCTGTACACCAACAGAATAAAGTATGTGTCGACTGTTGGATTGGCACATTTATAAGTCTGTCAGAAAAACAACAATACTGTATTTTTGTGTGATAAATATACATCAAATCAAGATCTACTTTTAAATGAAGCATTACAAATGATGTTTGTCTATTTGTTTACTCATGCAGTGTATAAGAGTAGAATTGTAAACGTGAAATCCGTTGAATAAATATTGTTGGTTTCACACAGCCTATTCTTTTTTTTTACATTTTCTTTTAGAAATTATTATTTTCTACAGATAATACTGTCATTTTTGTGATAGTTTTTGTTTGTTTGTTTGTCGTTTTTGATTAGGAACTGGTGTGGGTTAGATTTTGCTGATGGTTTTTCTTGGTATAAAGGTTTTGTGATGTGGTCATGATTAATATGAAAAGGTTTTTTCTGGTCAGGGACTTTAAGCCCGATATAATGGAAGCATTCGCATTAATTTAAAGAAAAGAGTAGTTTGCATGAGAAAAGAAAAGTCTTTAAAAATGTATTGATTAGCAAAACTAACAAACTATGCAGGATTCGGTTTTCACTAAAATTCAACCTCTTTATGGTTAAAACCAATTTTAATATTGTAAATTAAATTGATTTTGGGGGGGTTTGGTTCATGTTCCATGCACATCAGGACTTTACATTTGTTCACATTAATTGCAATGTTTGTTAGAAATGAGAATCGACAATGAAATTGTTCTGCATTCACCCATAAGAATAACTGCTAATATTATTTAAACCACAACGCTACCATTAAAAAAAGATGTGAGCCTTTGGATCATTTACTTTCATAATAAACAGTTGGGTTAGGCTGTGTGTGTGTTTCATCTTGGAGCTGTCACCTGCTTGAAAGCATCAATCAAAAAGGACACCTCTGAATCTTAGAGCTGTCAAAACTGTCATGAATGTCTTTCTTTCTTACACACACAGAAAGACAAACACACACCCACATATAAATACAACCAAATTGTACCATGACTCCAGCAATCCAACTCTGGATGAAATAAAAAGAAAATTAAGTAATATTTTTTATGGAATTCAATTTAACTTTCTACATCAAGAATGCAAAGGTTTTGAAGTGGGTAACATGTAATGTTGTATAAGACAGATTTATTTATTTTGGACAATTTTCACATGATTCCATTACAGAAAAAAACACATTTAATAAATTATATAATATTAGCAAACAACATTGTGATTTACTATCCATTTAAACGTTGTTGTAGTTGAAGTAGAAGCTGGAACATCACGATTAAGAAGATTTCCAGATGTGGCTGCATGAACCTGAAATGTTGCTTCACTGTGTTTATAGTTCCGCTCCAACTATATTTTTTTCTACTGTAAAATTGTTCCCAGTGGTCTTTTAATTATGATTATGCAGTTTTTACCCCAAAATCACAATGCCAGTGCCGTTTTTTTACAACATATTTTCTGCAGAGCAGCAGGAGCTTATTCGTAATTTTTCTCTGGGTTGTGGGCGGGACAGTTGGCAAGGAAGTAACCATACTTTGATATCCCAGCATTTCTTTGTTTACACTCTCCCCCACTAGCATGCAGCTCCTCACAACCCCAAATTAACATTAGCATAGCAAAAAAAAAAAAAAGGCAAGCAATGTCAGAGCTTTGCAGACGTACAGTTTTGACCCAGATGGCAGCTCAGACAAGTAAAATGAAGACATTAATGGACTTTGGCCTGCTCATGGCAGTAGCAGTCACAAACCTGTGTTTTCATCTGTTTCTGATCCAACACGATTTGAATAAAGAAATACTCAGACCTGAGGATAGTATACTGATCGTACTTCCTGGTTTCAGTCAGGACATGAGCAGCAGCATTATAAATAACCTGCAGCTAAAAAACTAAAAAAAATCAAACAAGCCCCCAGGATGAACCCCATTTGTTAGGTCAATTTAACCTGAGTCATATTTACCAATTTCAAAAAAGTCTAAACAGGATCTAAACAATTTAAGTGCAGTACTAAAGATACCTGCAGTTCTCAGGTCTTTGTTATAGGATCACAATATTAACTGTATTCAAAGTTGAGTTTGTGTTCTTTCAAATTCTATCTAAACACGATCCCAAAATTACGGTTTGGAACAATCCCTTACTGTTAAAATTGTGTTAATGACGTTTTTCCTGCAGGCATAATTGCAGTCACAGAGTCAGTGATGTAGATGCATAAATGACTAAATATAAAAGGGGGGTGAATACTTTTGCACACTGCACTTTTCAGTTTTTTTTTGTAAAAAAAATGAACTTCTGTACAATTTTCTTTCCACTTCACAATTGTGTGCCACTTTGTGTTGGTCTTACACGTAAAATTCCGATTAAATACATTTTTGTTTGTGGTCATAATGTGAGAAAATGTGGAGAAGTTCAATGGGAGTGAATACTTTTGCAAGCCACTGTACCAGTAAGTATACGTTTATCCACATGATTATAGGTTTTAGCATTATAACAATGTAAAAAGAAATAAAAATGTTTGCTGGACAGTGCATTTTTTACTAATGAAATAGTTATGTTTATGTTACATAACCTATAGCCTAAACATAATCATCCAAGATCATACAAACCCCACCGTTTCTCCTGTGTTTACCAACACCATCCTGTGCTTGAACCTTTGGCTAATCAAGAAAAGATCTTTCACTTCATCAGCATCATCATACATGAGTTATCTCCAATCCTAGAAGCAAGCCGGAGGCAAGCTGTTTGAACATCATCCTCACTGAAGCTTCCTCTACTTAACACAGCAGAGAATTCCCAGAGCGTCATCAGTATTATGTGCCTAACATACATATCCACAGACACAGGCAACCACAAACACACAAACAGGCACCACACTTTCAGCCCTGCAGCCCAACTCATGACTTATTCTCTCTAAAAACATTTTAACTTAGGAAGGAAATGTTGATGAATTGGAACAAACTGTTCTCTTTTAAATCATTTAATCCTAAACATATCTTGAAATTAATTAACTTTAGACTCAGACTAGATGAGTTCCAGCAGTTGGGACCAACTTTATCTTCCTCAGAATTGTTCTAACAAATTGGAAGTTATGAAAAACTTTAGTCTTGCTTTTTTAATATTCAGTTGGGCATTTTTTAAAAACAGTCTTAGGGTAAACTTTTAGGAATGAAGTTTCAAATTTCCTGGATCTTTCTTTTATTTTTAGGCATTTAGTTTTTTTGAAAGAGCCACACTTTGTCTTAGCTTAGTAATAACTAAATAGATATCCACAATAGTTAGTAATAGACCGATTTTATGTCACCAGACTTCTCTGCCACTGTTTTACACAAGTTAAAAGAAAAAAACAAAATCATAGTCACAATGTGTGTGTAAATACATCACAATGGCTTTATTTCTAATAAACCTTTAAACAACCACAGTGAACTAAAGCAGAAATGAATGAACCTCCCAAGTACTGCAGCTGCACTGCAAAAACTGGCCCCTATAGAAATAAATCAAAATGTATATATTTTTTTCTTGAAATAAGTTTTTAAAAAATCTACCAATGAGGTAAGAAAATAGGTTTAACCAAGAATTCTTATTTTAAAAAAAATTCTAGTCACTGTGACATGTTTTCTTTTAACTGAGGTCATTTTGCTATAGAAAAACTTTATCATTTTTCTTGCAAGACAGAAAATAAAACAATTTGTCTGAAAAATATTCTCTTTTTACTTTCTTAAGATTCTGTTTTTGCAGTGTGCTACACACACTGATGGCTGCTGAATGCATTATTTAGGGAAACCTTTTGGCAGGAATTCAACATCATGGACAGGAATGAACGGAAGGCAGGATGAAAACGCTGAGCAAGGAGATGTAAAAAATAAAGGAAAAGTGTGTGGGCCAATTTTAAATTGTATGTCACAAACACAATCTCTGTTTGTGGAGAAATAGCCTCTGTAAAGAAAGGTTTACACAAGCTAAGATCCTTTTAAAGCCACAGCTTACTAGCAGCAAATATTAACTGACAAACTGAAGGACGTCAACCACTCTGTCATCATCATAATACAGACAGCAGGAATACATTATTTACTATCACAACACTCAAGCTAACACAGACCTCAGCGGTGCAAGCTGCGCCATAATGCATTCATCCATTAATGAGATTTTTTGTAAGGCAAGGTTAAAAACAGACAGACAGGCATACACATTTTTTAACCGCTTTGCATTTTTCCACTAAGTTTCCATGCAGCCACACAATAATTAGCAGTTTACTATCTAGTCAGCAGTTCTGATTATAGCCGGTGCAGGTGGAAAACTAGGCTGATTGTCACTTTCGATTTGGATACAGAGGAAGAGGAGGCAATTATCCTAAAAAATACAAAGCTTTGAGCTTGAGCTGGGAGAAAGGAGCTTCTAAAAAAAAATCAACAACAGTACAGGTTGGACTAAAAAAGGAAGACAGTGTATAAATAATCAGGGATTGAGTCATTTTAATGCAGCAAGTCCCAGGTTTATGGTCCCCTTTACTGATCAGAGGTATTGTGGGTAATACCATCGACCTCTTCAACAATGGAAGTAGGCATATTTGGCTTGGATTAAATGTATCCATGAAATATGTGAAGCAACAAATCATTATGACCACAAGCGAGAAAGAGAAAAACTAGTAAACTAGTTTTTCAAAAAAATTTAAAAAGTAATCAAAGCTTAGCTAAAAATAATTAAAAATATGAAATTCCATAGTAAGACATAAAGGATAACTGCAAGAGGGAAATGATGTAATTTTTAGCCATACATCTTGTGCCCATTTAGTACCTTCCAAATAAGGCTTGGGGGGAGGCAGTCATCGTCATTACTCACATTAAACGGAGTGCTCCACTTCACAGAAATGGGGGAAGGGAGAGAATGAATAGGAAGACCAGGCATTTACTATGGCCCCCTTAGCTCATATGAAAAATGGGCTGATTTCAGAGTTTCCACCTACCAGCCTTGTCCTTGGCGTCTGTCCTTCTCAGTGTCGGAGCAAATCTTTTCAGAAGCTTGATCTTTTGCAGCACAACACTTTTTTTTTTCTGTTGTGTTGACAAGTATATTGTTGCAACACAGATTGGATTGTTGCACAAAGATGAGCTTTGATGACAAAGAAAAGTGTGTTTTTGGTGTTTTAAGATGTTATTGATGATGGAGGACATCTAAAAAGAAATAAAAATTACAATTGTGTTTGTGAGTATTTCTTTTTTGAAATTGTTGTGAATCAGGAGCAGATGTAAAAATGCATTTGGAAAAAGCCTGTAGCTGTGACATAGTTGCTCCATTTGGTGGGCCACAAGTTCCCTGCTCCACTCTATTCCGATGCATCCACTTGTAGACAACTAGATCCTTTAGATTATGTAAAGTCATGTTGGGGTTTTATGGGGCTGTAAGCTAGCGGGAGAGTGCGCAAACAGATAGGTGACGGGAAGTGGGGGTGGGGTTGCTCCAAACCAAAAGTCCTGCCCACAACTCAAAGGTATTTTTCTCATGAACTACTGCCGCTCTGCAGGATCTATGTCCCATTAACGACAGTATTTTTTTTAAATTAAAAGTAATTAAAATACCACCGGGAACTCTACAATAGATTGAAAGATGATTGAAGTTGGACTTTATATTTTCAATATGTGAAATAAATTGCCACATAAGATGTGCAAGGCATGCAAGATTGTACATATTTTCAAAGATTGGATGTTCGGATTTTGCCCTTTAGTAAAATTTGATTTGAGTTAAATGTTTTTTGGTTTTTGTCTGTTTCAGGTTGTGTGTTTTCCCTCTGTCACAATCATATCAGCTTCAAGTTCATAATCATTCCCAGCTGTCTTCATTTAAGTTAATGATTCTCAGTGTATTGAAGGGTCTGATCTGCCTCGTGATTCTTTTTGTATCACAGGTTTGTTACTTTCTGACTTATTTATTCAAGTATTAAAGTTGGTACCGCACGGTGGGGCAGTGGTTAGCGCTCCCGCCTCACAGCAAGAAGGTTCCCGGTTCAAGTCCTGGCTGGGGGACCTTTCTGTGTGGAGTTTGCATGTTCTCCCCGTGCATGTGTGGGTTTTCTCCGGGTACTCCGGCTTCCTCCCACCGTCCAAAAACATGCTTCATAGGTTAATTGGTTACTGTAAATTGTCCCTAGGTGTGAATGTGAGTGTGCATGGGTGTGTGATTGTGGCCCCTGCGACAGACTGGTGACCAGTCCAGGGGTGTACCCTGCCTTCGCCCATGAGTAGCCGGGTTAGGCTCCGACAACCCCGTGACCCCGAAAGGGATAAAGCGGCTTGGAAAATGAATGAATGAATAAAGTTGGTACCATCAAACCTGGTCTCCTGTATTTTGCGTCTTATACCACCAGTTCCCGACATAGCATTCAAACAAGCTTTTATGTTTCTGTTTTAGGGCTAATATTACAAAAAGTATCAAGAAAAAAAGTTAGCAATAAAGTTTGTAATGTTAAAGTTGTGATAATAATGTTATGGTTTATAAATTAGGAAGAAGGAAGAAAAGGAAGAAAAATCACAATGTTCTGATTGATATATTCTATTGTTGCTTTACTGTGTAATCTAAAATGTCAGAGTTGAATTGGTGATCCCAACATTTATTGTTGAAATGTTATTTCTTGTGACCTAAATAGGCAACAAAACCAGGATTCAAAATAGAGGACGTAGATGGTAATCACTGTCAGTCCTGATCTGACATTTATTAAAATTCTTTTATGTACTTATTTATGTGGCTTAAAGTAATTATTTGAGATTTGTCAATTTTGAACTGAAAGGTTAGTCCTCTAAATATGTGAAAGGCTTTGAATTAATTAAAGAATATTTGTCACCATGAGTTTCATTGAGAGCAAAAGCATCACTTGGTCTCAAGCTCACAGATCTGAAATATATGAAAACAAAAAGTTCTCATTTTGCATGTGTAATAAACTATTTTGTTGTGGTTGGTGCTTTAAACTCTGTAAATAAGTGTGAATATACTTCCCAGTTCCAAAAAAAACATATAAATTGTTTTACCAAGCTTTGCTGTTATACCATTTGTCACAATCTGCCACTCTGTCATTATTCTAGTTGATAATAGCCATTACTCATTTGCCTCAGGCAGGTGGTCATCTGACCAAAATGAAATTAGGTATGTGAGCTGGATGTACTCTCCACAATACCTCTAGACAGGTACAATTTCAGGAAGGATAACAAGGCACCCTGGGAAGTATCATCTCAACACAATACATTTAGCTTACAGTATTTGTCATTTTTTAGATATAGTGAGGAGAAACCAGTCAGTGTACCTTTCACAGCCACAAAAACATTTTAGGGTTGTTAGTTTTTTTTTTTTTCTTTTTTACTTTGTGTTTGCCTTAAGTCTTTTCAACCTTACAACCATGAAGTCTTACTAACTTTACCTGAATCTTCTAAATATCATGATCCTGGTTTTTCTGGTTGGTTTTTCTCTCTTAAAGCACTAAATTAATTCTTAACAAAAGCACAGAGAAAATGGCATAAACTAACACTGAAATATTAGCAGTCGGTTAGGTTGATATTTTAGATAAATTGTGCATTTTGTGGTACAAGCACCAAATCTAGCATGGATGTGCCCTATAGGTTCCTCTCTTTTAGAAAAGCATGTTAGCTATAAGAAAAAACAAAAATTGTTAGAAAATATTCAATGCCTATTTTCCCCTGTCTCAAAAACAAGGGGTATTCATGCTCAAAATGCAGTCTTTAAACTTGAGGAGTACCTTCAGAATATCATTACGTTATTTTCCAATCCTGGATTTTCTCATGGTGGGCTTTTCTAATAGAGGGGATCCTTAGGTACATTAATGCAAGATTTGGTGCTTGTTCCACAAAACGCACAATTATGTTAATAACCGACCCCACTAATATCGTACCTGATTCAGATCATCTCTGAAGTCACTAAATGGATTTTGCTAAAATGAAGCCTGAAATGGGTCAGGCACTTTGACTGTGGCGTTTACTTCTTTTCTGAAAACAGCAACTAGGCAGGAGAAAGTAAAGTTTTAAGATCTGTCAAAAAGAAAGCAATGTATTGTTTGCAACCAGCAAAGAACCTTTTGATTGCCATGACCACAACTGACAAAATAAGCAGTCATTTGAAGCCATGACAGTACATGCATGTTACTTTAACTGTATCATAGTTTAAAACTTTACTGAAATAAGTTATAATTAGATTTATTGAGGACTTTGTATTTGAAATGTTTATTCATAAAAACTGTTTTTTTACTAGCTCATGCGCTAAAGAAAACCCTGGTATGCATGCAAGTAGAATTATTTAGAAAGCCACTTATGCAAGCAAAATTATTCACTTTTATTCATCTGGTACGGTATCTCTGGTGATGAACATAATGTTCACTTAATGGAGCCCTGTATCTAACATCAAACCAGCAAAAACAATCAGCTCAGTTTTTTTTTATTGCTTGTATGATTTGTCTTTTTGATGTCTTTTTTTCAGACATTTTCTATTTTTAAGTCAAATGCTCTCTGTTTTTGAAACTGCATCACTTATTTGTCTGCAACAACAGGTGGAGCTTTCACTATTTGCTAGTTAGGTGCTAGCATGTGTAAAAAACGTGACTGACACTTCTCCTCTTGCACGTGGTATTGCTACACAGTCTGCATCATTGTCCTTTCACAATGAAATGTGACCCTGTTATGCTGAAAACCTTGGACATATTTAGCAAATCAACCTTTCCTGCTCTGTTACATCTGAATTTGTTTTATTTTAGCAGTTGTTTTAAAATATGATGTAAATAAGTCTCATATTTTACCAACATTTACCAGAAAAAAGTTGCATATTTTTGAGTTGTCATTTTGCAGAAGTGGCTCAACCATCTGACAGATTGCACAGCTTTCCTTATTATTGCTGGACCAGCTCATTGCAGGAGCGGCTGTCCGTGTAAACTGCAGTGAGTAATGAAAATGGTGCCCGTCTGCTCTGGGTTGTCTCATCGATCTGAGCTGTAGTAAGTAGCTTGGCTCCAATTAGGCCTTAATAGGCCCAGAAGGAGAGGAAGGGATGAATAGCATGTGTGCATGGCATAAATGTGAAATTGAATTCAGTCATAAACTAAGACTAGTTAACATTTAATCCAAAGAATTCTTTAGAATTGTGTATCTTTTTGATATTCAAACATCATATTTTGCATTCTTTTGTGGGGGTTTCATGCTCGAAAAGACCTGAATAATGAGTTGTTTATCCCTAATGATAGTCACAGTTTAAAAAAAAAAATGGTAAAATTAGTTTTAAGGGCTCAGTTTTTTGCTAATTTAGATGCAGCTACAAAGGAACATGCTTTTCCTTCCTGCTAAATAGCTGACAGGAGCTGACTCTTGTCACCGCAGTGTAAACGTAATCAGCTGAACTCACACAACCTTCCCCACTGTTAGACAGAGAGGAGGGGGCTCAGAGTGATTTAGTTAATGCTTGGACCCACAATGAATAAAGAGGCAAGTGGAAGTTTGTAGTAAAAATTCACAGTAGGGAGCAGAAAATAGGGTTGTGCCAGTTTGTGTGTGGGGATGTGTGCATATATGTGTCCACATGGAAAACAGCTCCTCTTCTTGCTTCACTGCTGCTGCACATCTGGCTTCCTCAGGTTGAGCGGTTTCTCAATGACTTGAGATGCTCGAATAATGCCAGAAAAACAAAAAAAAAAACGAGAGGAGAAAAACATCCAAGGCTGAGATGAAAAGATGAAAACTGGCAAGTGAAATGGTGCTCCTGCAGTAATGCCAAAAAAAAAAAATCAAAGCTAGTCTTATATTCCAAATCAAAAAATGTCAATCTTTATTTAATAGCAGGTTCATTTGGCACAGCTACAAGCACAAATTATTAAAGTTCCATTCTGTTAGGATTGATGAAAAGCCATCTCCTCCTGACTACCAGAAAGTCCAGTTGATTTGTTTAAATCTACCAAAAACTACAATTCAGGAGCCCGACCTCTTCACATTTGGTATCATTAAAAAGCCCCAAATGGCCTTTGTTGATACCTAAAGGAGCATCTACAGTTGTATGCAGTGGTTAAGATATGTTTAGGTTTAGAAAATTCTTCCACAGAGGACAAATTTGCATTGCTAGTAGTCAGTAGGAAATAGCTATTTTTTTTTTCTATTTGAAGTTATAAACCAATAGGACAATATTACAAATTTAGAAGTTGTGAGAGTTTAGGAGGAAAATAAAAATTCTGGGGTTTTTTTGTTTTTTTTTTTGTAAATCAAGAAATTTTGTGCAAAAATTAGTTGAAATCTTTAAAAATAGGTCCAAACAATCAATTTTTTTATGGTGACGCAGAAAAGTGTACAATTTACACATTTAAATATAAGACCTGATCCCTGACTTATTCCAAAAACTACTATTTTTTTCACATCCAACATGGGAATGCCTAATTTAACATGCGGCCATTTTCTAATCTATTCCAGATGCTATTTTTTTAAATAGAAAACTTTTATTAAACAGTTAATTTTGGAAAAAAAACATACATTTAGAAATGATATTATAAATTAAATTGTCTATTTAAAAGCATCTACTGTTTGCTATGTTGCCTGTAATAAATGCTGGACTCAAAATCTTAAAAAGTGATGACATTGTGTTTCTTTTGGGTTTTTCCCCAACAACTGCAAATACACAAGCTGTCCACTTTTGGATAATCTTTGGTTTTCCTGTTTGCCATGTGATTGGGTGCACAGTTTAAGCTGTAATAATTCCGTTTTGACGTCAATGAAATACATCCCTTTTTTTTTCATTGATAACAAGATCGATTATACATTTTTAAAAGTGCTGCTCTTCACCCAACACAGGTTTGGCATAGCCTATGGATTCCAACGACGGTGTGTGTGTCATCTTGGTTCCTATGTACCTGTTGCTGCAAGCACGATGTATTTCTGATTGGAAGTGATAGCAACTGCTGGCTAACAAGCTGACAGGACAGGGACATTTATCTGGTTAACAGAGACCTGACAGAGCCCCCACCTCACCCCCAAAGCCCAGACAGCTCTCCGTATTGCTTTACGGGGCTGTCATTTAAAGATGACGTATCACACAAACAGAGCTTGCCAAAAAAGCCCTGCTATTCCACACACAGCACAACAAACACACACACACAATCAGGACAGAGGAAGCAACTAAACATTGAGACAGATGCTGTGTGAGCACGTTCCTGCGGTGCTGGTTATTTATTTGATTATTTAACCAGTTTTACTTCTCTTGTGAATCAGTTGAGATTGCTTTGAGTGGTTGTTCCCAGCGCCCTGTGTCAGGGTGTTTTGTGTGTGTTAGATTCTTCGAATTTGCATACCGGCAAGTGTCAAACCAGAATTGTGGCAACCACAACCAATGCTTGACAGTCAAAAATATTGAGTCTGAGTTAAAGAAATGGCCCCAGAAGAAATTATGATTTGAAGAGATGCATTACTTATTTACTAATCAGTTAATTATAGATTATTTGACAAGAGGAAGCGAGTCTATTGCAGCCACAGAACCTAATTACGGTACTAAGCAGAGGCATAAGGCTCAGTTTCAAATGATTGCGATGGGGGGGCAGTCTGTTCGCATTAAAAAATCTGATACAAAACATAACACAACACAAAATGTCATAGAAAAAAAATTCCAAAATGTGAGAATTTGGTGTGAAAAACATCCAACACAACGTTTTTCTGTAAAAGTTCTTTACAATTTTATCCTGATTGTGAATCTGAATAATGAGAGCAGCACACTTGTAAGAAATAAAACCAAAATAAGGCATAAAAAAAGGTTTTGCAAACCTGACATTACCAAAAGTTAAAGTCCCATCGGTTGTCACGCACCTAAGTGTGTGAAATTTGTTTCCCGCATTTGATCCATCCGCTTGGGGAGCAGTGAGCTGCAGTCACAGCTGCCCTTGGGAACCACTTGGTAGTTTATTTCCCAATCCAATCCCTAAATGCTAAAACTCCAGCTTGTGCAGATCAGATGACTAAAACGAAAAAAAAAATCATTGTTCTCAAATGCATGCATTGTATTAAAATATATATGCTGTATAATATTTTTAGTATTAGAATAGTCACATATTGTAACTAAGGTCCTTTTTAGCAGAAACAGTGGTAGAAAGTTGCATTTCCCTCCTGTGTTCTCTCAACAGTCAACAACTTTGACTTTTGTTCACTGACTTTAAACATAAAAGATGCATGTGCATTTCTTTTTCTTTTTGGCAGAGGGTTTTACCTGGACAGTTCTATGAAAAATGGCACCTCATCTGCATATATGGGGTCCTGATTTGGACCCCATATAAATATATGGGGTCCAAATTCATATTAAGCAGTTACATCATGCAACAGGAATCAAACAAAATACCAAAGACTGCTTGAAACACTACTTATAAATGTATTAGGAGCTAGGAAGCTCTACGTTTATGAATGCTAGGCTCCACCTAGACTGCAGGGTTTATCAGGTGCACTTAAACTTTCACATTTACCTTTGGGACTTACTTTTAGTTCTGGCGCTTACTTGTCAGCCGCAATAAAAAATAAAAAAAAAGAAATCTGCTGAAATCAATATTCTACATTTAGGTGGGGGAACTCTCTTTGGAGTCTTTTGTCTAGATGGTCATTATAAACTGGATCAGAGAAGTCTATACATTTTATTTTTGGTTTATTGTTTTCTGGGGACACATTCTGAAGTCCATGCACCTGAATGATGCTACTATCCCCATACTCAACAGTGAAGAAAGTTTTCAGGGGTCACAGTTTTTTTTTCTTTGTACCTAACAATTATACATGGTAATACTACCATGATTAAGGTTTGTGGTTCCAAAAATTGAGGTAGCTGTGTTGGTTTCCCTCTTACGTTTTACCTTTGTCACCTTTAAGCACCAAAAAAGGGTTTCACGGTCCTAACATCCACTCGCACATTTCATTGCATTTGAGAGTGTTTTCCCAACTTACTTATCCTTAAATAAATAAAAGTGTTTGCATCAAGATAAATATTTATGCCTCACTCTTTGATTTCAAAATAAAGCTTAACATAAAGAAGAATTAAGACTGACTCACAAATACTTTTGTATTTTCAGTTGCGTTCATGTCTCTATCTCTTCTGTATACAGGAAGCATCTGGAGATTATTAGATTACTAGCTCTGAACGGAAAAGATAATTTGATCTATCATGAGATAACGTATTTTCCAATTTATTGACCCTTTAGTTTGGATGAGGATACCCTTTGCTAAAGATGAGAAATTGAGTTTTAATTTAAATCAGTAACAGTGAAACCTTTAGGTTGAAGTTCACATAATAATTTAAGATTTTTGTACACACATTTTCACCTGATCTTTTTAAAAATGTGCTTTTGTTAATAGTAAACTGTGATTTACGTGAATTGTTGTGGTTTATTTGCATAGGATACATTTTTTCAGTTGTTTTCCTAATTTTTATGTTGTTTCTACTCAAAGGCCATGATCATTGTTCAGTAATTATGAAACTGGTCTTTAGCTGCATGTTTCTGTGTGTGTGGGATGTCTTTAGTCAGTTAAGTGCATCATCTTTGTGACTGCAGAAGCAGGTTTTGGTTAGGGGCAGTGAAAGTAAGAAGCGAGTTTAATGGACAAAACCCTGAAGACTGAAATCAAACCAGAAAAACAAGTTGCAATCTTTTTTTGTAGGAAAAAGCTTCTTTAAAAAGATTGTTTGCTCCAGATACCTCTGTTAGCAAGGCTTGTTGATTTACCCTACGTGCAATGTCACAGTGTCCTATAAATCCCTATAAAGTGTAAAATAACATAAATAAGATGAATCAATTACTTGATAATGTTTTGAATGATTTCATTTTTGATCTGAAAATGTAACGTTGCCTTTAAATGCAGTTTCTCCCTGATGTAAATTTTGGATATTATCATTAAATTAAAGAGCATAAACTGAATTTTTGATTATAAACATTATAAAAAGTAATTCATTCAGAAATTGTCAGCTTGGCCTGAGATGATTTATTCAGTCTATTGAAATCAGGTCACACACTGTAGCAGCCTGTCAATGTAGGTTTAGTTTCAGATTGTGCTCTTTGTTGTTAGGATTTTCATTTAAAACCATTTTTATGATTAATTTCCTTATTCTGGCTCATACAGTGTGCAACTTCGGTCAGTGAGTTTTCAACATTTGTTACAGTATGAAGACAAACCAACAAGAAAACCAGTTTTCCAGCAGCTGATAGAGCTTTCCAAAGCTAAACGTCACTCGTTCTTCAAAAGAATTATAAACATAGCAGCATTTGGAGTGTTTTCAAGGCCGGATCAAGAATTTAGTGAATGCTGTGTTGTTTGTCTCACAGAAGCAAAAGCAGTATGCATTGCTCTTCTACTAGCTCTCAGAAAAGTAGTGTCAGGAAAAAAAAAATCTTGATAAGCTTTGCTATCCTATCCTACATCCAGGATGCCCAGAAAACTTGCATTGAAAGATGATCTCAAAACAGGAACTAGAGTGCTTAGTTTGTCTTTTTAAAAAAAAAAAAAAAAAAAAAAAAGATTATTTGAACACTTTAGAGTGCTTGTAAGCACAAAGATTCAAAGAAAATGTTTTCTTTTCGCACCGTTGGTGACTTATTTCACCTGAATGTCTCATAACCCAGTGTTATCCAGAGATGATAGCTGAATCTGTGTTATCTGATTTAATATTTAATTAAATTAATAAAGACTGTTTAATGAAAACACTTGTCTAGAGCCTGTGATAAAGTGCTGTTTTTTTGAGGGTATTTTTTTTTTGGCAAGAAGTAAAAGGAAGTGGAATGATGATAGTCTGATTAGAAGAAGGGCTCAATATTAAAAAAAAAAATTTAAAAATGTACCATGCAATCTTGAGCTGAAGGATTTTTTAAACAAGCACATTAATGTACCATAATGTTCTTTTTGATCACTTCTGTGTGGATAAAATGATGTGAAATGAAAGCATTGTGATCGCATGTAGGCTAGAGGGGAAAAAGGTAAAATTGAAACTTTTAAACTCTGCTTCTCTAGTACAGAAAAGGCTGCAAATGACAACAACAGACGAGAGGAAGCACCACTGCAATGTACCTCTTTCTGTCTAAATTAAATGGGTTCTTAGAGGGAGGCAGAGAGGCTATTTGTCTCCAAGTCCAAACAAGCTGAATCAATATATGTGATCAATACTGATATCTTTAGGCCACAAACTGCTGCTCTAATGTATATTATGGATGTCTGGGTCTTGATGGATTAAATATGTGTTGCTCATAACAGTTTGTCATCATCATCATCATCACACATGAAGAAAATAGTGGGAGGAATGTCATGACTGGTGAAGTTCTGAGGAAGTCCCAAATGCAAATCTGCAGAAGCAAGAGAAGTTGTTTTTCATGAAACATATTTCTACCATGGTGAAGTGTTCAAAAAACACAAGTCTGAAAAAAACAACAGTTAACTTAATTTTTAAAAATAAAAGAAAAATCAATTTAAAGCCTACATTCATACATATGGAACTTTATCAAAGTACCATTCCGATCATCTTTTGATCTTTTAAGCGTATCCAGTGGTCTTTAAATTACGATTTTGCCGTTTTGAACTAAAATTTTAAAAAAAACAAGTGTTTTTTCTGCAGAAACAACAACACAGAGCGGCTGTAGCCCTTTTTACATTTTGTTTTACACAATGTAAATAGTTTGGCATAACTTATAATTTACATTATAGCAACACTTGACATAACTTCTCCTTTTTTAGTTTGAAAGAACAAATACATTTTTTTTCAAATTATTATTGCAATGGGGAAAAACCCATTGAACTGATGACCACAATGGTTTAGGTTAGAGCCAGTCCTCTACGAGTGTCTGCATTAATGGAGCAGAGCAGGGAGCAGGAGGCTTTTCGTATTGTCTACATTTACCCCCACAAGCTTTATCCAATGGGATTTCCTTTTATCTACTCCTGGTTGAATGAAGAAATACCCAGAAATGTAATTTTACGATTAATTTTCTCGATATATGTTCTCTATCATCAGAAAGTGCCACAAGAACATGTTAAAAACACCAAAACACCGTTTTTTTTATCAGAGTAAGTTTGATTTTCTGTCTTTTCTTACCAAAAAAAAAACAAAAAAAAAACGATTCCTTCATTAAAATGTTTGTATATTTTTTCGAATCTGAAGTCCATCTTCCTCATCTGGAGCTCCTCCAATAGTGACCTCTTTCTGTGCTCTTCTACAAACCTGGTTTGATTGCCTCTTCAAATGTTTTCTAACGAGAACATTTAAGTTCAACCAAATGTTTCCTACAAGAAGCATATTATAACTGATGGATTAGATGATATTCATTCACTTCTTTTATTTATTCACCTCTACTGGCAGCACTCTAAGACTGCTGTAATTCCACTAATGGAGTGCTCACCATTAAGGCCCACTATTCTGACAGTGACTGATGCTGCTGAAATAAAGGAGGAAAAAAAACCTGAATGGTTCCCAGCTATTGCTAAAAGCAGCATTAAGTGCTGCGACAGGCAGCGTTTGTGACTTTTTGCACAATTGCCATTACATGTTTTACTGAAGCAACATCTATCTTACAAGAAAGTATGATACAAAAAATGATACAAGAAATGTTGGTTTTTAAAAAAGTAATAAAAGGCGGCTGTAATCTAATAGTACTGCAGAATTTAACACAGGGATTAAATAGGATTAAACAAATAAAGGAAAAATTTGCAGCCCTGAATGTCTTTTTACAGAAGTACGTTTACCAGGTAAATGTTATCACAGAGCTTTCTATTTTGGAAAGACTATCGTGGAGATGCTGAGTTGTCAAACAGCGCGGGAATTGTGTGCATATGCAGAGCTGGATCTGTGGTTCTGCAGTGTATGCTGAACGCAGAGCTGAGGGTTAGCCAGCACTTCCATTAGCTCTGATTGAAATTGACTGGTCGTGAGAAATACATTCAATGAGAGTTAGGTCTTCCTGCAAACACCCACACACAACTGCCCAATGTGACAGGCCAGAGAGGAGAGGCCACACCTCCACCAGAGAGGTGATAAATGACAAGTAGCAAAAAAGGGAAAGAGAGAGGGACAGAAGGAAAAAGACAGAGACAGTGTTTCAGTAACACTTAGAAGTAAATCCAGAAGCCTCCTTGCTCTCAGAACTGTTTACTATTCCTCTGCTGCAGAAAAAGATACACCTGAACCAGATAATCAGTCATGAATAGGGCTTGGATATCTGGAAATCATGCAGACACACCTCGAGGCCTGGAGTTGCTCATCCCTGGGCTTTTCAGTATTCAACCCAGACAGTCCACAGGTTGGTGTGTCATGACTTGCAGTCTTGAGTGACTGTTCTGTCAACCAGGAGTTAGTGTTTGCCTTCTCTGATATTTCTACCAATGCTCCTCTGTGTCAGGCGGCCATCAGATGCACAGAAGGGCCCACTTTTTATAAAACCCCGGGCTACTGAGTAGCTGGTGGCCGATGGCACTTGGTGTGGCAGTCGCCCTCTGGAGACATTTATATATTGCCCAGTGAGAGCTGCTGCCGGCCAGTGATTCCGGCTGCCACTCACCTGTGGCCGCCCAGCAGTCGCCCAATTTTGTAATGGCTGTCCCTCGCCTGTCACTGGACTGTCACCGCTTGACCTCGAAATGCACCCAGGTGGCCACTGACCGATGTCAACTTTTAGAGAAAAACTGTCCAGTTGCCGTTTAATTTGAACTTTTTCTTAAAACCTCCCCAGCCATGGGGCTGTTGTTAAAAATAAAGCTTCCACCTCCCAATTACCAATGACGTTGTGCGTCCACCTGCCGAATTTGCTGAAAAACTTGCATTTAGGTCGCCGCGCAGTGGCATTTTGGAATGTGTGACAGTAGACTTAGCAATCAAAGTCATTCAAAACTTTACAGTGTTAGTGGTCAACAAAAGGCTCACCCGCTCACCCTGGCATTCAATCATATAATCACCACTGTTTACCCAAGTGACACGCCCACCGCACCAGTGTAAACAAGAAATCACTTGCCGTCGAGTAAACAGACAGTTTGGCACCTACAAATGTTGTTGGCCGGTAGTTGGATGGGATTGTACCCTTTGAGGGATCCTTCTAGCTCAAGATTGTTCGCTCTTCCATTAGCCATCTGCAGAATCCCAACTCTTACTAACTGGATTATTCATGTCCCTACTAGGTTGTTTTGTGTAATCTTATTTTTTTTGTTACCAAATTAATTACTACTATGATACATATTTACTTGTTTTCAACCCGTATACAAATAAGGGTTTGTACATGATGTTGAAAGGTTGGAGTAAGCATGTGTAAGAAAAGAGTTGTGTTTGGAAAAGAGGCTGTAATCAGAGCTCAGCGGGGGCGTAAGTGCAGACGGATGCAGGTTGGTGCCATCTTCCTTGATGAAGTGCTGTTCTCCTGCTGAGCCACCAAACTATTTATACAGCAACATGGACAGCCTGTGGGCAGGAAAGACAAAACTGCAACACTGTCTGCTCCTTCTTCCTGATCACCTTTTCCTCACTTTGCATCCGTTTGCATCCGTTCACAAAAAAAAGTTTGTGGAATGTAAAACAACATTTGCAATGGAGAGCAGCCACACCAACAGGCACTTTTGTCCATTACAAAACATGGTGACCCAGTTCAGCTGAGACAGGCATTCTGTATGCTGTAATTCTGTTTTTAAAAAGTCTAAGCAATCTGAGAGGTATCGAAGGTCTGATCAAAGGTCAGCTGTGGAGTGTGCTCCTCAGATCCGACGCTGAGTAGACAGCATGCATCATCAATAATGGACCAGCATCCCTTGGATCACCCGCGCACATCTACACACTTACAGAGATGATAAAGAATAAAAGTCGCTTTCATTACATAAAAAATAATCAAAAATCAATCCAAAAAATTAATGATTGTACAAATATAGATTTTAGGCTTATATTATATTAAATATAGATTATAGGCTTTTCCCCTTAAGTGGTCACTACAAATATAAAAAACATTTACAAATCAAACTACACATATGCACATACTTACATAGACACACGTTCAATGGAAATGTGTTTGGCTCACTGAAATAAAAAATATATATATATTTAAACAAAGAAATAAAGGATTCAAAGATTTATTATTCTTTATCCAGTTTAGTCTTTTTCATTGTAGTTTTATCTAATTAGATCATTTAAATGGTTTTGGACTATCTTAAAGATTTCCAATCATTAAAATGTTGATGTTTTGACTTTGTTTTTTATGAACACAGCATGTTGTGCAAAATGAAAACATTTGATGTATGTATGAAAAAAGTACAGATCTCTTGATCAGTGATTGGTGCAATGGCAGTGTTTCCTCCTTGGAATTTGACATGCAGACTAAACTATTAAGCTGCTACATAAATATAATTAACAGGAGCTCAAACAATACAGTCTTTCAAATTCTGGGAATGCAGATCCTGAAGTCAATTATTAGTGACCTCGCGCTCACAGCATCATGTTGCGAGAAGAACAATCTGAGAGGTTCAGTTCCCACATTAATACATGAAAATGTCAAAGCTATATGTTAAAATGTCAGTTTTATTAATGGCACTGCCAGTCTGCAGAAGTAAAATGTCAATAAGGAAAGAAATACAGGACATATAAAGAGAAGAATGAACCCATGTAAATGCTGAGTAAATGGGGAGGAGGGTGGAATAAAAATGTAAATGAGTATTTTAGCAAAAAAGACTAAAAATTAATTTTTACACTTCTTTACAACTACAGAAAAATGAATTATTAAAAAAATTGGAAACAAGACGAGCATATTTCCTGTCAGCATCCATCCCTATACAGCTTTCTTAATCACACTAATCACCCTCATGGTCTTTTTTTCTACAACCATTGACCTCCTTGACACTCCAGTACATCATGGTCCACAGAGATTCCTGTTTTACCTCATCTGTCAGTCTGTTCATTGCTACTGCAAACAATGAAATGACTTATATCATTTTATTCCATTTGTTTGTGAATTATTGTACATACTAACATGACTTAAATTAGAGAAATGCAATAATTTCTGGTTGCCTGAAGAAGCTCTACAGTAAGGCTTCAATCAAGCTGCAGGGGTCAATAACTCAAATTTACCAAAGTCACCTTTCACTGATTGGCTTATGGGGAGAGTTTTGGGGAGGCAGGGTATATTCATTCATTCATTTTCCAATCCGCTTTATCCCTTTCGGGGTCACGGGGTTGCCGGAGCCTAACCCGGCTACTCATGGGCGAAGGCAGGGTACACCCCTGGACTGGTCGCCAGTCTGTCGCAGGGGCCACAATCACACACCCATGCACACTCACATGCACACCTAGGGACAATTTAGAGTGACCAATTAACCTATGAAGCATGTTTTTGGACGGTGGGAGGAAGCCGGAGTACCCGGAGAAAACCCACGCATGCACGGGGAGAACATGCAAACTCCACACAGAAAGGTCCCCCAGCCAGGACTTGAACCGGGAACCTTCTTGCTGTGAGGCAGGAGCGCTAACTACTGCGCCACCGTGCAGCCCGAGGCAGGGTATAGTAAAGGGAAATGGAAGTGAAACACTTGTGCAATTTATTGATTTTTTATTTTTGTTTTGAGACTCAGGAGTCAAGAGCTTCAAGTTATGATTGAGATCTACAGGAAATCTTTAAAAGTGACGTTTCACTTTTTTTTTTTTTTACATCAGCACATCTGAACATAGTGTTTATTCATCACAGCGTCCAAAAAGAAAAGCTGAACATGCAACACCTAAACTTTTAAAATTGTAGAAATCATTGGATAAATTTAACTCCAATCTTAAGACATATAATTATTTTTTAAATGAAAGTTGTTTGAGGAAAGGAAGCTAAATATTTTGGTATTGTTTCTATGATGCCCTAATTTGCATCTGCAACTGTTTAGGTATAACACTGAATAAAGTGTCCAAGCCTATAACAGTTTTGATTGATGCAACAGAAAATAAAATTAGTGAGCAATTTTTTTTTTCCAATATCAGAATTACAAAAATATTATTTTCAAATTTGAAATGTCGAAGTCATGAGGGAAAAAAAAGCATTTTAAAATTCTTAATGTCATTTCGGTTTGGAAGTGGGTATATAAGTGGGAAACATTAGATGAGTACCTGGTAAACGTTTTGTGCATTTTATGTAAAGTAAATTACATTTTTTAGGCTCCATGTTCTTTTTAAATTTGGTAAATGCCAAAACAAAGCTACAATAACAAAATGAGACAGATAATCCAAAAAAAAAATATGAGCAAAATAGCATCTGTTGCTTCTTCTGATAGACTGAGCCGGGCCATTCATTACTCCCTTAACGCCGGCCGGTGTCAGTTATATTACTGCAGAGCTGTGGTTGACTGACGGCCACGAATAGGGGGGAGAAAAATCCCTGCACAATGCTGGTGGATGCACTAAAAGAAAACAAGGAAGCAGCCATTGATGGATGGGTATGTTTGACCCAGGCAGGGTGGAAAGCGGCGATGGGTCTCTTCCAGATGAGACAGGGAGTCTACAGAGTCTCTGCCCCTTTGATCAGACCTTTGTCAGCATGAGAGGCGTCTTGCTCAGTTCTCCCAGTTGGTGCCTCCATCAGCTGTGTCAAAACAGGCAATCTCCATATTCAACAGATAGAACTGGACCTTATGTGATGGGAATAGAGAGCCTCCGCTGACTTTATGACAACCCTGTTGTCAGAGTAATGCAACAACGTCAACATCAGACACCTTTAGGTGATTTTAAGCATCACTGTTTGCCAAAGACAGAATCTAAACCTTTACTTTGGACTCAAATGTGTGAATATCTTAATGCCACTAAGTTGTCAATTTTAGATGCAAGCCATAGGAGTGTATGTGTGAATACCGGCATCTAAAAAACAATCTTAAATCAATTTTTATTATTATTTTTATATGCACACATCATGCTTGAACATTAAAATTATTGAATAAATGATTACTTTTGTGACTATAACATTTTGCCATGAAAAAAGTTTATAAAGAAGAAAGCCCTTTAGGAGCTAAATTTGAATTATTAAAACAAAACAAAAACAAAAAGGAAATGTAAATATAATACAAAATTAAACAAAAACAGAAATGTTTCGAAATTCCTACCTCGACATGTGTAGGAATCTGACGTCACTTGGTTGACGATTGCGGAAGTAAAGTGCTGCTTGAGCCTGCTATTTCAGAATCAAAACAGTGAAAATACCTCTGTCTCCTGTCTTTGGAGAATAGGACATATTTATAGATGTTTATTTAGATATCTTTAGCCCTTTACTAGCACTTCTCTGCGTAAATGAAAACGGTGACGGAGTGAAAGAGCCCGCTGTCAGAATGGAGGTAAATGTTTCATGTCGTGTTAGCTTTAGCTAATCAGCTCTTAACTCAGTTTAGCATCTCAAAGTTAGTTCCATGTCTGTCTCAAGTCATAAAAAACGATTAGTCTTTACGTTAAAAGCTATTGCTTTTGAAGGCAACCAATTGTATTTTATCATGTTAATGACTCGAAGTATTTATGTTCGAGAAAATAGCAAGTAGCTTAAAGGTTTCGTGAACATTTCCCCTTTATTTTCTTCTCTTTTACATCAAATTCTTGGTGTTTTTCGACAAGCATTACTTTATAAATTCTTCTAAAACATTTTTTAAAAATCCCTTAAAAGTTTAGTTAACAAATAAAAGCAACTTTTTGGGGGGAATTTTCCAAAATGTCAACTTATTGAATGTTTTCTTCATGCGACTGATAAAGGAACCTGGAGGTACTGCAGCTGAGGCTGTGACTCCATCCTCAGCAGGTGCATCAAAATCAAAGGTAGGGATGTTCTGCAAATACACTACCTTTTGATTTTTTTAAAACTTATTTTTGATACTACTTTTATGTTTGCGTTAGGTTTGTTTACATTTACTGACTGTGCATGTTGGTGCAGTTATATTTAGGCTCTTAAAAACCTGGCATCCACATATGTGGACCTCACATTTAGGGTAATATTACCACAGTAGTTAATTCTGCTTAACTGGCTCTACATGACTACGTGTGTAGAATATTAGAAGGTTAGCTCAAATATGGGTCTTAAAGAGTTTAAAACTATGGCTTTGATATTTTTTTTTTTTTTTCTTCACTGTATATTCACAGCTGGACACTCTGTCCAAAGATGACCTCATCAAATATGCCAAAAAGCAAATAGCCGCCATGCAAAAGATGAAGAGCAAATGTTTAGGTAAATTAGCAAATTGTTGTTTGCCTGTCAGTCATAAATGTAGACGTTTTTAACATGACTTTGTCCTTGCAGATTTAGAAAAGGAAGTTGAATCCCTCAAACAACAGCAATCTAAAACCAGTGACAATAACCCAAAAGACACTGCTTTGTTTCAGGTTTGTGTCTAGAAAGTGACTGCGTTTTGTTATTAATGTCCCTCTGTTAAAACTGCTGTTTTTGTACTTTCACACTTAATTGTTTGGTTTGGTGTGTGATAGGAGCTGACTGAGAGGATGGATGCCTTATTACTGGAGAAGGCCGAAACTCAGCAAAATGTTGCACTCCTGCGTAAAGAACTGGAGAAGAATAAACAGCAAGCTAAGGTCATCTTCACCTTAGATACATAGAATGACAGTTTTTTCCAAATTCTAATGGATTACCTGTCTGTAAGTGTGGAAAGTTGCAATGCCAAATATTCATGTTTGTAACCCTGTGCAGGATGATTTAGTGGCTCTTCAAAGTGAGCATGAGCGTGTGATGGAAGACAACCAAAGGATGATCAAGAACCTGGAAAGCAGCATTCAGGAAGCCAACAGTAAACACCTGGAAGAGGTGGCTCTTTTCCAAAACTTACTTAAAGAGCGAGAAGATAGTGACAGGGAGAAGGAGAGTGAAAGAGAAAAACAGCGGCAGGCTGATTATGCCGTTGAAAAAGAGAGGGCAGAAAAAGAAAAACGTGACTTAGAAGCTCAGCTGGAAAAGCTCAATGCTGAACTGGAGAATATCCAAGAAAAACATTCTTTGGAGCTTTCCAAGATACAGAAGAACTATCAAAGGGACTTGACAGAGGTCCAGCAGGAGATGGAGAATCTGAAGGAGGAGCTGTCTCAGAAAAGTCTGCATCATGAAGAGGAAATGAGAACTCTGGAAGAGGACTTTGAGCTGGAGCGGGAGCGTCTCTTGTTGCTCCATGAGGAGCTCACTGAGCAGCTTGCTCTCAAAGGTACAGCAGCTCAGTAATTCCATTTTCCATAAACTTTATTTACTTTACTTGTACATAATAAATAAAACTCAGTTCAGTGAATATTAATTAGATGTTTTTTTTCTGTTTTCAGACAGCTACCTGCAGGATGTTCAGGAAGAGGATGAGGAACCTCCACGTGGTTCAGGGATTGCAAAAATGTTGGAGCTGTCAAAGAGAACTCGGGCAGACTGCCCTGGCGATGGGGAGGACACTGAGAGCAGCAGGCTGGCAGCAGCTCTGGAGGATCTTCAATCCCAGAATACCATGTTAAAGGATGAGCTCACGCTTCTCAGTAACCTGAAAGGTGAGCTTGAAGCAGAGCTGGAACGAGCAAAAGAAGAGTTCCAAGTGGAAAGGGAAGAGCTGGAGTTCAAGATCAACGAGCTGCAGCTGACCAAGGACAGTCCATCCACTGAACCAACAGTGACTCTAGATCCTCATCATCAACATGAAGAAATGAAAGAGTCGACAGTTGGCCTGACACAAGACCATAGCTCCCTGAAACTTGAAGAGCAGCAAAACTTGGAACTGAGAACTCAGTGTGAGGCCTTGATCAGAGAGCGAGACTCTGCCTTGACTGAGTGCCAACATGTGAGGAACATCCTTCAAAGCATTGAGACGGAGCTGAGTGAGAAGACGAAAGATTTTGTTCTGCAATATCAAGCTATGAAAGAACAGGGTGCTAGTACAGTCCAAGAACTTCAAGATATAATTGAAAAGCTCACTCTAGAGAGAGATGAAGGGTTGGCCAAAACAACTGCCATTATAGAGGAGAAAAACGCTCTGATGAAAGATATACAAGACCTTAAGCAGAAGCTTGAATGTACACCTGTTGAAACCCAAGAACTGCAGTCATCTGGGGAGGAACAAACAACCTTAGCCTGCAAACAATCTGTGGATGACTTGATCCAGCAGAATGAGGAAATCCTCTCCCAACTAGAGATGAAGGAGAACACCATTCAAGATTTGAAGGATTTGGTCAACATGCTGAAAGAGGAGCGAGACAAAATACAGAACTTGCTAAATCTCCAGGAGGAGGAAATGCGAGACCTCACCGAGGAGCGAACAAAAGCAATGGAGAAGCTGGAGCAAGAAAAAGATAAAGAGATTCTGATGCTCAGAGAGGAAAAAGAGAATGAGCTGAAAAGTTTGAAAGCAGAAACCCAAGAGAAAGTGAAACAGCAAGAAGAAGTAAAAGAAAACCTGAAAGAGGAGCTGGTGAATAAAGAAGAAATGCTCTCTAATTTAGAGGCCGCAATCAAAGAGATGTCTGCTGAAAAGAGTCGTCTCCATCAAAAGTTGGAAGAAGCTTTAGTGGAGCTTTCCTGTGCTCAAAAAGAGAAGGAACTCCAGGGCTCCAAGTTATCAGCTCTGGAAGTTCAGCTTGAGCGGGAAGCATCTGAAAAACAAGAACTAGAAGAAAAGTTAAAATCAGTGACAGAAGATGCAGCCCGGAGCTTCGCGTCCATGCAAGCGCTGGAAGAAAACCATTCTCAAATACTCCAAAACTCCACTGATGAAGTTGAAGAGCTGCGAGCACGTGTTGGTGAGCTAGAGCAAGAGAGGAACCTGTTGAAGAACAGTCTTGAGGAAGCTCAGAATGAACATAAAGCAGAAGAGGTGCAGACAGATCTACAGGCACACATCACAGACCTGGAAAAGGAGAGAGACATGCTGAAAGGGAACCTAGATGAGGTGGTTAATGACATGGAGGGGCTCCAGAAAGACCTTCAGGAGATGAAAAAGCTCAATGAAAACATTTCTGATGAGAACCAGAAGTTACAGGCTGACGTTTCTCAACTGAATGAAGCAAAGATGGAGTTGGAGAAAATGATGGAGAACTTGGAGAAAGAGAGCAAAGAGCTCAGAGGTCAGCTAACAGAGACGGACTCACTCATATCTCAGCTGAGGGGTGAGGTGGCTGCTCTCCAGGTGGGTGTGGTTGTTTGGATTTGCCCTTACTTAAAATAATTATTTAATAATTGTATAAAAAAGCGCAATTTTTTTTAATTGAGTTTTTTTTCCTGTTTCCCCTCTCACTGTAAAAGGAGTCTGCTGTCCAGTCTCCTTCCTGTGAGGAAAATACATCAGAGATATCAGACAGGCTAGGTGCTTTGAAATTGTAAATATTTGTCATGTCAATGCTATTTGTGGGATAGCAGAATGACTTTTTCTGATCTCTTTTTTTTTTCCCTCAGCTTTGCTACAAAAAGAAATCAAGGAAAAGGACGAGAAGATGAATAAAATCAAGGCTGTTGCTCTCAAAGCAAGGAAAGAGCTGGACATCAATAAGAAAGAGGTACTGTGAAAAATAAACTTTAAACTAAACTTTAGGCCTTCAAGGAAGATAGAAAAGTGCTATACGTGTATACACCATTTATGTGTTCCCTTTTATTAATCAGTTCTTTCTTTTGTCTATAAGGACAAAACTTTGAGTTATCACTTTAGGGTAGATTTCACTTACCAAGCTCCTTCTTGTTGCAGGTTTTGACTCTTAAAGAGGAAGTGGAGTCATTGAAAGCAGAGAGAGAGAAAGTAAACAGTTCAATGAAGGATATCATCCATAGCGCTGAAGGCTACAAGGTAACAAAGCTGAAGTCTAAAACAAACAGAACTCCATCAGATCTATTCCACTAAAGTAAAGAGGCCTGAACGAAGTACAAGATTTCTTTTTCTTTTAAGTCTTAAAGTGAAATGAATTAGGAATTTGTAAATAAATCCTAAGTTTAAGCTAATTACATTTATTTAATTTAATACAGGGGTCCCTCATTTATTGTGGAAATTGCGTTCTAAAAAGAACCTGTGATAGTTGAAATCCATAAAGTAGGATTACAGATGTTAAACTTCTCACTACATACTTTATACACTGAGACAGACATGAATATTTTTATAGTTTTTTCTCTTGTTTATTCTCAAAGTTCAAACCATCACAGAACAATAGGTCCAGTATTATAGAAAGAAAACCTGTTTGAGACCAAAGACCGAGTTAAGATTTATGTAGATTTGGCAAGTTATTCACATTCTGTAACAGGGGACACAGCATGAAAAAGATTGATTTACAAGATCACAGTGCATCCAAAGCATTCAAAATTGCACTGAAAAAATATGCGAGACTGCGAAAAGTGAACCACAATATGGCGAGGGACCACTGTAATCCCAGTCAGAATAGTTTTAGATTGTGGATATTAATTTAAAAACGACAAGAAACAATTGAATTTAAATTTTATAGTTCTAACCCCTATATATTTAAGTAACTACACGTTTTGCGGTAGACTCTTCAGCACAGTAGCTTCACCTTTCAAAATGTTTTCAGAGATGCAAGATCACAGTTCAGTATTTGCACTGCATCCTTATCCTGTTTTCTCTTGTTGATACGCAAATATTCTGGTGTGTTTCTGTTTCAGGGAGTTTCCAAATTAAAACCAAATGCAAATGTATGAAAGTGTTAAATGAATTACATGCATTTCCTAATTGATAAGTGAAAGCACGCTCCATTTAAGCAGACTTAGTGTGCAGGATTTACTCCCAGAGGTCTCTGTAAACGGTTCCATGCTTTACAGCTGTGTCTCCATTAAAACAGAAACCATTCTGTTGTATCTAATGACGTTCGTCCCATCTTGGAAAGTGGATGCAACTGGAAACTGAGAAGCAGTGTTTACCTTCAGTGAACTGTTCAGCCTGTAATGAATATTAGAGATATGTGGGTCTCTGCGTCTTTGCTTAGAATCTGCAAATAGATTATGACAAACAAACGGAGCAACTGGATCTGCAGAGGGAGAAGGTGGAGGCTGCGGAGAGACAGATTGCTGAGCTGACCAAACAACTCAGCAGTGCTGTCACACAGGTAACTGGGATGCACACTTATTCACATGCACGCACATCGCCACTAACCAATACACAGGATGCTCTTAGCCTACAGTAAATCCGCGTGTGGAGGCTTTGATAGGTCTCAGCAATATTTATGCTGTTGCTCGCTTTCCAAATGATTTACAGGGGGTCATTTTAGCCTGCAACATTTTTCCGAGATATGTCTGACAGCCCGGCGCTCACAAATAGCCCATCAGATGTGACTGGGTGAGCAAGGGAGAAATTGTTTTTATATATACTTCTTTCCCCCTAAGCCCATAACTGTCTTTCCAGTGAGAGAGCAGGCGAGTAAATGTAGCGGGGTATAGCTCCCATCTGCTGCGTGGTGGTGCAACACCATTCTCTGAGATGAAGCTTTATTCTCATATGCACTCAAGGTCCTCTTGAGGGGGCGGGGGGATGCAAACTGATGCTGCTTGGGAAACTCTGAGTACACCCCCGACGTCTCTGTTTACCGATCATGATTTTCAGAGTTTGGCTGGCAGCTGATTGGAGATGTCGATGGCTGCTTTCAGAGAAAACCCACAGAGCCTCTCTGCTGTCAGATCCACATGGATGGCTTTGAGAAGTGTCATGTTTGTGTTTGTGCAGGTTTGAGATGTTTAAAGTCTATGGAGAAAACCTGGGACAAAAGGGAGACAGGCCCCATTCTTTTTTTCCATTCATTTTGAGATTTAAAAAACTATATTCATCAGATCACCTCCTGAATTTGTGCTTGAATTCACAGGAAAATCTCAATTAGTTCATAGGGCAGTGATAAGTATTATCTTGACTTTTGCAGAGGGAAACGTTAAGCAGTGAGAAGGAGGACTTGAATGCCTGTTTGGAGACGGTGAGGGGCACAGTGAGGCAGCTGGAGACCAAGAACCAGGAGCTGCAGAAACAGTTAGCAAGTCTGGACAGAGATCTGTTGGCTGAGAGAGCAATGAAAGATCAAAAGCTAAAGGTATAAGTTCATTTAATATTTTTTACCATATTTACGCAACATTGTTGTAGGTGAGCCTTTGTAACATCTACCGCAGTTTCATCAAAGGGAATTTCCTCATTTCTCCAGGACTTTGCGTCTGTCACAAAGGAGGTGGAAGAACTGACAGCACAACTCCGCAAGCAACAGGAGCAGTCTCAGCAGACTGCCCAGGAGCTGGAGCAACTGCGCAAGGTATGCGTCCACAAAAGCCTTTCAGGCTCGAGTGTGTGCCACAGGTCCTGCCCGGTCAAGCGGCTGAGCCGGTGATGGCTGGCCTGAAGCTGGTGTAGGAACACACAGTCGGAGACAGAGCAAGTGTAGCCCTCAGTGAAGGAGGCTCTGCTGCTTTCCCATTAATGGAGACCTATATAGTACAGCAGTATACATGAAAGCTGCCTGCAGGCTAGACGTTCAATTGTTTTCCACTTTTCTTATGCAGACAAAGGAATCTGAGACTGATTTTATTGTTTAAAGATAAACAATAGTAAAAAGTGGGTTTTTTTTGTTTTCCAAAAAAGTAAAAAAAGAAAACATATATGAAAAAGCTCCGAATTATTGAAATGTTTGCATAGAGTAATGGGAATCATTTCAGTTATATTTGCTAACTGATACATTATTTAGGTTCAAATCTTTAAAATAGTGTCTGAAAATACTTCATTTTACAAGATTTTTTTTTTTTTTTTGGTTTGAATGCCTGATGAATTGGTTTGTCTTCTTTCAGTCATGTTTTTCAAGCTCTTTATTACAGTGGCCCTAAAGTACCAATCACATCTACAAATTTTAAACCAAAAACATAGTAAAGATCACAAAGACATGTAAAAAAGAGTAAAACACATAATAAAAAAACAAAATTACATTTTAGAAATCAAAACTCCAGAAACCAAAATGTTGTTTCAAAAAATCAAACAAAAAATAAAAACATTTTAGTAATTAAAAAATTGAACAAATTAAGAAACAGGGAAAAGTAGGTATTATCACTGATTGGATGATGACATTTATTCACCACCTTTTTAAACTAGAAGTTATTTGGTATAAATAATCTTAAACCAGAACATGGATGTTACTGGTGAGTCAAACTCAGCTAACCATAAACCACAACTACTGCAAAAGTTTGGTGATTGCTCAATAAACTCTTTACCACAGTTCAGGCAAAACATCCTTCGACTTTCACTTTTTCAAAATTCCAACACCTTCATCCAATCTGTGATGTAACATACCAGTTTACATTTCATTTTGAGTTTTGCAAATTACTTTTTTTCCAAAAACGTTTTTTGTTTTAGTTTCTAGACTTTTGTTTTGATCTTTAAAATGTAATGATTTTTGATATTTGTTTTGATTTTTTTACTGTAGGTTTTTGGGTTTATGATTTGCACTTCAGGGCCACCATACCTTATTCCACACATGTAAACTGTGCTTTCATTTGAATCCATACAGTTCCCACATCCTCTATATTTCTGCTGTTTTATTGAGTACATGTTGACTGCAACAGCTTTACTAAATAGACGGTTTCAGTTCCTTTGATGATGCCGAGTTACAGGAGTCATTAATTGCAGGCAGAGAATGGCAAGAAGTCCTGGAATGTCCTCAGAAACACATCAGCCATGTTTAACAAAAATAAATGGCAACGTGAACATGAGGGCATTTCTATTTCTCTGTGACTGGAGTTTCTGCTGGGTTGTTGGACATAATGTTGAATGTTCTTTCCAGGAGGCCCAGCAGAACTCCCTGCTGGACATGGAGATGGCTGATTATGAGCGTCTGGTGAAGGAACTTAATGGCAAACTTGCAGACAAAGACGAGCACGTTAAAGACTTAAAGGACCAGATAAACACTCTCACCCAGAAGCAGGAGGCATTCAAGAAAGAAATAGGTATGGATCACTTTTTGAACATTTTTGTTTTATTAAATTCTCATTTGTGTTCATTTTTTGACAAAAAAAATATAATTCTACAAAATGTTTATATTGTTCTGTGCTGGTATTAAGAAAATGTTCCAGCTTTAAATTATTTGTTTTTGGATCCCTGCATGATTCAACTGTTTTCAAAGCTCAGCACTTCTGTTACATTTGTTACTCTGTTTGGATTCCAGAAATTTGTCGCCAAATCACTTAGGTTCTGTTGCATAAGCATCTTTAACAACTATGGAGGAGCTGAAATGATTAAACAGCTGAAAATTTAACCAAAATTTTTTAGTTTTAGATTCCAACTACAGATTGTGTAGTAATCAGAGAAATATTTATTTGAAAAAAGAAAAAAACGACAGTCAACTAGCTCATTCACGGATAAAAAAGTATGAATTATGAAAAAAACACACAGGGGCGTTAGTTTGTATTAAAGTCATTCCTGGCAGTGCAAATGTATCTTGTCTTTGTCATGACTGTATTATGACTTGCACTTATGCCCATTTATACATGTATGTGTCTCCAGAGACTCTGAAGTCCCAGGTGGATAATGAAGAGGAGAAGTGCTCTAAGATGAAACAGCTGCTGGTGAAAACAAAGAAGGACTTGGCTGATGCCAAAAAACAGGTTTGTGTGTCTGGAAGGACAACCTTTTATTTCTGTTAGGCTACATTTTGATCAATGTTAACAGTTTGGGTGAATGGACTAGTGTTTTGATGGCAATAGCTTATAGTTGTTTATAGTTGTTTTTTTTTTTAATATATTTATTCTTTTAAGTTGTTGCTGCATGGGTCTTTGTGAATCTGTATGGTCACATGTGCAGGAAAGCTCCCTCATGATGCAGCAGGCGTCTCTGAAAGGAGAACTGGAGGCAAACCAGCAGCAGTTTGAAAACTCAAAGGTTGTAGAAGCCTTTCTCTCAGCTCTTCTTCTCATTACAATAAATAATTGGATAAATTAAAGTTTTGTTGCAAAACATTAATGAAAATTGTGCTTTTTTTTCGTCACCAGATTGAGATTTGTGAGCTGGCTGCTGAACGCCATCATCTGCAGGAGCAACTGAGGTCAGCGCTTGAACAGCAGCAAAGAACCAGCAACTCCTTACAGCAACGCATACACAGCCTGCAGCAGGACAGAGACTCTGCCAAGGTCCACACGCTCAAATTATCTGCTTTTCAACCAAACATGAAGTACATTATAACAGTTCCACTGATGAGTGTAAGGTGTTTTTCTTACTCTTCCTCCAACAGTTGTTCATTGTTGGAGATACTTTTCCCTAGAAGGCTGCACCAACTCTGCTCATTAGAGAGCATTGATAAATGAGGCTGTGACTAATGACTGTTTTTATTATTAATCTCTTAATTATTCTTGATTTATTTTCAAATCTTTATCAATTCATCAGAGAATTACCTTTGTCATTTTTAACCTCCTAAGGTGACAGCTGCTAATATGCTGCTTTCATAACTAACAGTTTTACTGACCTTTGCATATAATAACTGAATAACTGTTTTTCTTCACTAGGAGCTGCAACAAGAAGTATTTTAGTGCATTTGAAGGTTTTTATTTTTGAAAAAAATACTGTTATCTTTTGGAAGTTTGTTCAATAACATTTAATATATACTTTAATGTTGCACTCCTCAAGTGTATTCAGAGCTCTACACACATCTTTGGATTTATGTCCATTTTTGATGCACTATGAATCTTGGATCCGTGATTAGTGAGGTAACAAACCAAATATGTTCAGGTATAAACAAATTGATTGTAAGGAAAGAATCTGTGGTTGTCCAAGGAGAAACCTTACCCAAGAACATTTTGAAGATAGTTGCAAATATGACACCTTGGAATCCTTCAGTGTCATTTATTGCTCGTGTTTGATTTGTGTGTTTGTGTGTCCAGGCTGAGCTTTTGGCAACAACAACTGAGTTTGAGGGTTATAAAGTGAGAGTCCACAATGTTCTCAAGCAGCAGAAGAACAAAGCCAGCGCTCAGAGTGAAGGAGATGCTTTTAAAATGGAGAGGTGAGGCTCACCACAACCTCGAGCACAAAATACTAAGAAACAAATCCTCCAATGTGGGAACAAACTTCAAAAAGTCAGGCCACATTCTAAAATTTAACCAAACACACAAAAAAAGTTGGAATATGTTTTGAAGCATCAGTTATAGCATCACTAGAACAAGTTTTAAGTAATGCAACATATTACTCTATAATGCTAAAAATATAGGTTTTGCATTAAAAAAATGTGTGTATCATCCTAAATGTGATTCATTTGAGTGTTTGGCATCTCTTTCAGTGAGCAGTTGACCTCTCAGATAGAGCAGCTGAGGATCAGACTGTCGGAGAGCCAGCAGACCCTCCAGAGCACCACAGCAGAGCTGCAGCAGCTCCAGACTGAGCATGACACACTCCTGGACAGACACAACAAAATCCTCCAGGAAAATGTCAGCAAGGAGGCTGAACTCCGTGAGAGGTGAACTTACCTGCTTCTCCAAATGTTTTGGTTTTATGTGATAGTTTTTGTGCGGCATTTTTTTAGCGTTTCTTTTTTTCAGCAGAAATATTTTGCCAACATCTGATTTAACTTTTTTTACCTCCTGCTTTGCTGTCGCGTCTGACTCAGCCGAGTGAGCAGTCTCTAAACTTCTCTTCTCTTGCTGTCTGTACATACAGGCTTTTGTCTTTGCAGTCAGAGAATGTGGCTCTGCGGTCAGACCTGTCCCAGGCTCAGGCTGACCTCTCATCTCAGGTTGAGACCCAGCGGCAGACTTATAGGGACCAGCTGAGGAAGTTGCAGGACGACCACCGGGCCACTGTGGAGACCCTGCAGAGACAATTGACGCGTGTTGAGGAGCAACTCTTCACCCTGCAGAGCCAGAACAGTAAGCTCCTTCGAGAACTGAAGCCTAAATTTACCCAATTTTGTCTGTTTGCATTTATTATGTTTGCTCAGATAAAGGTAATCCTACAGATTTATCTTTTTTTTTTTTTTTACTACTTAGTGAAAGAAATCATTGTAGACTGAGAGAGAATGGGGTTTTTTGGGGATGTATCAGTGTGTTTATCAACACCAAGAGCCCATTCATCACCTCCCACACAGCTGCCCTCTGGAGTCAAACAGCAAATGTTGCTCAGTAATGACTACTAGGGAAGGCAAGTGTGTGTATGTGTGTGTCCTGCCACTTAAATATGGCCAGCTGTTAGCAAGACTCCTCAGTCCTGTTCCCGCCTCAAAGTACGGCATAGAGCTCACTGTGACATCTGGAGAGACTCATCATTAGTGTCACACACACACACGGACGCCATGATCAGCCCAATAAGGGGAGCCAGTGTTGATATTTATTTACAAAACATTTGAGCCATTTTACTACTGTTTCAATCAACTTTCTGCTTTAAAAAAAGTGCAGAAATGTGGATGATTGATAAAAGTGGTTAACCGTAAATCAGGCGTAATTTTTAAAGACCCAGTCTGAGGAAAATGTGTTTTTAACATGTTCTTGTGACATATTTCTAAAGCTGGAGGACATGTATAAAAAAATTAAGCCTAAAATATAATTTGTGAGAATGTCTTTATTTAAATCATTGTGAATCAGAAGCAGAGAAAAAAAATGTCTTTGTATTTGTACTTGTTACATGGAAAAAGATGCCATGCGGGGCCACAATTTCCATGCTGCGCTCCTTTCTGATGCATTGTAGATGACAAAATCCATGTAGATCTAATCTGGTATCTTACTCAAAACTGTACAGCTGGATAGCTCCGATATTGTTCGCCATTTGTGTTGTACCAGTAATGTGAAGTTGGGGGTGTGAGGGGCTTTAAACTAGCGGGAGAGGGTGTAAACAGAGAGCTCTCAGTAATGGGGGGAAGGGGGGCAGGGTTGTGCTACGCCTCTGATGAACTACTGCTGCGCTGCAGAAACTATGTCCTAGAAAATTACGCTATTTTTGTTTATTTTGACTCAAAATATAACCAGAAATTAAATCTTCACAATGACTATGCTCTCTCTGGGTCAGTTTTAAATTGGTTTGTGTCATAACTTAGTGAAAGAACTTTCAATGTAGCTGTTTGGTTCCTCAACCTCTGCTTTAGAAAAATTATCTTGTGGCGTTCCCCAGGGTTATGTACTTGGCTTTTATGTCTTCTCGTTTAGATTACTGCAATGGTCTTTTTACCTGTTTTAACAAACGCTCCCTAAACCATCTTCAGTTTGTCCAAAACTCTACAGCAAGGATTTAACAGGAACCAGTAAACGGACACACATCACTCCTCTCTTGTTTGCTTGTCATTGGTTACCTATCAAGTATCAAATTGATTTTAGAATTTTACTTTTAGTTTTTAGAGCCTTGAATGGTCAAGCCCCGTTGTACATCTCTCACCTTTTAACCCCCTAATCTTCGGCCCAATCCTTGAGGTCTTCCAACCATCGTTTTAAAAACCTGCTTTAAGACTAGAGGAGATGTCTCCTTTCAAGCCGTTGCTCCTCGTCTTTGGAACTCCGTCCCATTGTCACTACATCAGATTAACTCCGTTGAGTGTTTTAAATTACAGGTCAAGACGTTTTTATTCACAAGAGCTTGTAGTTGATTTCAGTCCATGTTTTTACTGTATTTTACTATGTTTTTATTATTATAATTGGATTTTATTACCTCTTTGTCTTTTGATTTTATGATCTTTCTGTAAAGCCCTTTGTGATTCCTTCTGTGAAAAGTTCTATAGAATGTTATAACAGAATGTTATAGATGTTCTATTCTATTCAAATTATTCTAAAACCAAATGAGAAAAAAAAACGCTAATTCTTTTTAGTTTAAAATTTTCTTTTATGGGAGAATAACAAATACAAATTATTACAAGTGTTATTAAAAATAGGTGCCCTTAATTATATTTTTAACCTTTTCTACAGCTTAATTGGGTTTTAAAAACGATGTTTTCACTAAAAAAAAAAACAAAACTACTGCCCCATCATACCTAACATTTAATAATAACTGTTTGGTCAAATGTATCAGCACTTTTCTTTTTCAGAGGATATCTTATTATCTTGAACGTTTCCCACTTTTTCATGTTCTTTTTCACTGTTGAATAACAAAGTCTGGATTCAATATTTATTTACATCGTAGTTCTTCATAAACTCACAGGCAACAATAACATCTTCTCTGAGATCATGGTCTATGACAGTAACTCACAGCGGAACGTTCCAGACCATCAAGCTGCCAAAACTTCTTTTCTTGAGGTCTGCACACCTGTAGCTGATTAATTAACCACATGCATCTAATTAACAGCACCTGGGTGCTTCTTTTTTTCCACAGAAAGTGATGATGTACTTTGTTTTTCATGCACAATTTCCATACCTGAGCTTTTTTTCTTCTTTCCTTTTACACATGTATTAATCACACGACCAATTGTTAATGTGTCACTTCTTGCTGTTTCTAATTAATAGCAAGTCTGATCAAAACAACAAATGTTTTATTATATTGTGACATGTACATTGTTACTTTTAAAAGGGTAAACACTTGGATTACTAACGCCTGCCTTATTGTATGACTTCTTTAAAATCTTACGTGGGTACATGTTTTGTCTTAATGCAAGGCTTTCTGATAAATGGTTTCACACTGTTGCTGTCTCGACGAGGACCTCTACTGGTCAGGAGAGGTACTGTTAAATTCCATGGGACTGACTTCGCTTTTTGAGGCCAGTTCTTTTGGGGGTGGGGGATCTAAATCATAAAAATATATCACAAATATTCTAAGTGACAGCAATAATAAGAAGTATTTATATTCTCTAAACCTCAAGAAAAAATATTATGGTTCCTTTATTGTCTCCTGTAGGGCAGAAAACTAGATGATTCTTCACTACAGAGGACATAAATCTATTCAACATTTACTTGCAACAACGTTTTTCAAAGTGAAAGTCGCTTTCAGTCACTTCTCCCTTTGACATTATATATTTAAGAAATCATTTAAATATGTAAGAAGGATGGCATGTGTTCGTTCCTCTTACTGAGATGATGAAGCAGCCAGACTGGAAGTAGGGAGGTGTGATTGTTGAGGTTTGGCCTCTTCTGACCCCAGTCCATTAATCATAATCTTCTGCTGTCCACCCACTTTCAAGTCTTTGATTCTTCCCTCCCAGTTCTCTTGTCTCCTCACACCAATGATGTAGAAAGCTATCTTACCTTTTACTTGTTGGTGTTTACAATTTTAGCCTGTGCACATCATCTAAACGTCAAAGAGACTTTTAAAAGGCTAAAAGATTTGTTTTTATTTATGTGCAACTTTTTTAGTTTTGTTCTTCCAAAAATAAGAAAACTTGATTTAGTAGTTAATGATCTTATTTAGTTCTTCGCTACTTTTTAAAGATTTTTGAATTAAAGTCATGTTTTTAAACCACTTTAAAATGAAAAGCAAATATTTTTGCTAAAGCTAAATTCAGAATGTTTTTTTTTTGTTTGTGCTGTCGGCTTCAATAACAAGTATTTGCTCGTTAGGCTCATTGTTGGTCCAATCCAGTCGCAAGGCCATGGGGACAGACCTTCAGCGCAGAAATGGAGACCAAATCCAAAGCGGGATGGGAATGGTGGCTATCGGTGACCTTCAGTCGATGGCCAGGGAGGAAGGGGAGGGCATGGAGACCACAGAGACTGAAAAATCCTCCCAAGCACAGACCTCACTGCCCTCTTTGGAGCAGCTACTTACATCACCTGATCCTAAACAAGGTGTGTTTGAAAGCAAACATCAGAGCACCGCAATAACAGGATTTTTTTTTTTTTTTTTTGGTCAGACCTTATTTAAGTTTCAACTGACACTTTATACAGTAAAACATAGATTATTTAAGCAGTCTATTTAAATGTCATGTTACTTTTTTACCATCTAGAACCATTTGTGTGGACAGTGGAGCCAACCAAAGAGGAGCTAACTGAGAAGCTGAACACGGCCACACGCAGCATGGACCACATGAACAGCTTGCTGCATGAAACTGAGGCCACCAATGCTATCCTCATGGAGCAAATCACTGTATGTATGACTATAAATGACCTTTTTTTTATTTTACAGCACACATAAGCATTTCTTTTCATTCAGATGTTACCATTTGGTATGATCTCCAAGTTAGTTTCTAGATTTAACTGAGAAAATGAGAAATATGAAAACATCATGGGTCCTTTTATTTTATTAAAAAGCAAACACAATGACTAAACAGTGCAGTTTTTTTCTGGCACCCTCCAGTCTTTTAAATTGGCCTGTATGCGCCCACCGTGACATCAAACAGCCTGGCGTTCTTAATTGCCCCCTCTTTATCCAGCAGGAAGTAGAATTTGTGTCCCTTGACTCTCAGGGGTATGAAGGATGTGGACTCCTGTCTGTGGGCGTAGCAGGCCACTTGAGACAGTGGCACTGTCATCCTCCTGCCTCGGCCTGGCCCCAATGGGGACTGCGTCCAAACTGTTACCATCTTTCCACCTTCGTGTAGAATCACCCTAAGGACAGAGCGCCGGCAAAACAGAACGCCGAGGCCGACGATCCCTCCTCCTATCGCCAGGCATCCCAGGGTGAAACCGTACCTCCAGACGTTTGAACCCAAATTCATTTCAAAATTCCACATTCCAGCTAGACCCGTGGTGGTTGACGCTTTAGTGTTTTGTTTCGCCTTTTCTCCACCCGTGTCTCTTAGTCCGGTGTACGCGAACTGAGCCAGATATGTCCAGAAGACAAACTGTCCGCCACAGAAGACCGAGAGAATCCGGAAGAAGCGGGTTCTGTCGTACTCGAACAAGGTGACATCTTTGGAAGGTTGGGCGGTGGTGGAAAGGCTGCGACGATATTGCAGTTTTCGGCCTGTGTTGAAGAGTTTTCCGCTGTGTAATCCAGAAATGGTGAATGAAGTGGACCCGCCGCGGCTGGTGGTCGAAGCCGACATCCACGCATTTCGACACAGCGGAAACTGTCTGGAGTTAAACTTGATGAGTCCGCACAGAAATCGTTCTAACCCCATTGCTAGAGTGAAGTACCGCTTCTAAACGTAAAATACCTAAACACGAATTTTACTGTCGCAAGTTTTAAAAACTACATTCACTCACGTTTTAAATTCAGTTTCCTATCTCCGGGAAATTAGTGCAAGTCTGGAGAGCGCGGCCATCTTGGGTCAAATGACGTAAAGGGTCAGGGTTTTTTTTTTGTTTGAGATCTCGCGATATGTTAGTGAAATTGCAGCAAAGAAAATGTAGTATTTTAAAAGTTACTTTTGGAACAACAAAGCAAAAATATTGTCATGTGTTATGTAATTAATTATGTAAAAAAAATCGAAATATGTAAAAAAAAAAAAAAAAAAATTCCACTTGTGCTCTGGCTAGATTGATTTTTATGATTTTTAAGTCAATTTGTTAAAAAAAAAATCAAAACATGCAGCTTAAATAATCTCTAACTTAATTAATCTTAGAAATGTCTCATGAAAACCAGAGAGCAAGTATTTTAAGTTCAATATTTGTCTCATAGCAATTTCTATTTTTGTGTGTTTTGTTGTGTAGTATAGTAATATCTTAATGCAACGCATGAATAGACTTTTAAATTTAATAATTTTAATTTCTTGGATACCTATGATAAGAATTTATCATTTTTCCTCCATCTTTAGCCTTTAGTGTATTTTTATTGTAACAAACATACAGATTTCTATATTTGCTACTGTATTTACTGAGCCTTGAAACTAGCAGAACAAGAGTTGGAATTTATAGATAGTGTCTTTCCATCTTAATTAATTTCGTTTTTTTTTTCTTTCAAATATCTTTCCACCTACCAGCTGTTAAAGAGTGAAATGCGACGTCTTGAGAGGAACCAGGAGAGGGAGAAAAGTGTTGCCAACCTTGAATATCTGAAGAACGTCCTGCTGCAGTTCATTTTTCTCCGTTCTGGCAGTGAGAGGCAGGCCCTGCTGCCTGTCATTCACACAATGCTGCAGCTTAGTCCAGAGGAGAAGAGCAAACTGGCTGCCATTGCACAGGGTATGTAGTTGCTGAACAATCTGTGCACTTTGCACAAAGGAGTTTGTGAACAAGGCTTTTTAGTGTCCTCTGTTGACCACCCATTTTAAATATTATTTTAGCTTTTCTGTTACATTCTAATGGTTTTATCTCCTAAACAACAGTCTTGTAGCTCTTCACATCTTTCAAAAATATGATTGCATAAGATTTTTTTATTATGTGTTTTTGCGTCCTTTGTCTGCAGGTGAGGAGGAAAGAAGTGCTTCTCGGGGTTCAGGGTGGTCTTCGTACCTCCACAGCTGGTCTGGGATCCGATAAAAGTGGAGGCTAACCAAACTGACAAAAAAAACTGGGGAGCAAACTGCAGTGACTTTACTGATCCATTTTCTGTGAGATTGTGTTGTGAAACATTGAATCCATTGTATATGTGGTCAAACTATAATATTACCGGGACCAAGGAATGTATTGAAGAGCCTGGTGGAGATTATTAATCCCAAATTCTTTAACTTAGTTTTAGTTAGCATTTATATGTCCGAGGTTTAGGTGTATTGATATTTATGTTTATTTATGACACCACATCTCATTGTGAAATCTTCTTTTCAATTTGGGGCATTACAGAGACCATAACAAATTAAATCCGTTACTATTACTATAATCCGCATTTAATGTACAAATGATAAGATTGTGTTGGGGCATTTATGAAAACTATTACTTGAACTTATTTGTCACATGCCTGATATTGAGCTTCTGTGCAGATCCATTCACTAATGGCACTTTGTACTAAACTAGTGTGCATCTCATTGCTTTTCAGTCACTTTCAAGGCTAGACATTACTGTTTGTAATTTGTCTCTAAGCTTTTTGGGAAGCTATTTTTTTCCTTAACTCCATTCCTTACATTACATGTGATCATAGTTTGTTTAAGCAAAACGTCTCTTTAATCTGTAACAGCTTTTGCCTGGAAGGTTCAGATGAAGTTAGAAAGTTCAAAGCTGCATGGGTTTTGATAATAATTTCCTAAGGAAGTGTGAAATGGTTTGGAGTTTAACTGAATCATAATCTTTCTTTGTCTGCACATTGACTTTCTTATGAGTTTTTGTTTTCAAATATGTCATAACTATGATAATTAACTTTTCTTGGAGAGTTTAAATGTAAACAAATCCTCCAAAGGGTGAGTTTTCATCATCAACATGCAACAATGTTTTGTTCAGGATGTTATTTTTTCTATCTAAAATATCAGTAAATGGAGGATGACGGTCACAATGACGTCTTTGGTGCCTTTGACCAAGAATCAAAGTTAAAACCTCATTATAAAACTTTTTAATATCATATGAATTTGAGCTTCAGTGTTGTAGAGGTGGGTGGGGAAATAAACACGCATGTAAATATATCCTGCAGTCCAATGAAAGCACATTCTCTCCACAAGTTATGCCACTGGCAGTCTTGTAGGATGATTTCATCACAAATGAATGTATATTCTTTTTTTCTTTCAGTCCAAGCTCTTATTTTCATCTTGTAAGATAGGAGGAATTAATTACGGTGGAATAAACTCAAGATTCAATAGAAAATCTGTGATACTTGTCTCTGTAAAGATTGGCAAGAAAGCTTAGGATTTTAAAAAAAATACAAAACACATAAAAGGTTAAAGATATTTTGGTGTTCATTAGAAAAATGTGAGCATTTTGATTGAAGGGTCAAAAACTCAATGTCTTCTTCCCTTTTATTTGTTAATGTTCGAAATAGCCCTAAAATATGTTTGCTTTTATTAAATATGTGACTGGTGATCACTGTACAGAGGGGCTGGATGTTCTCGTCCTGCCTGAAGGTGGGAGAAAATTGTGGGGGCTTTCCTTTTAAGGGAAGAACTGCGCTTCTTGTAGAGTGACGTAGTCCTGAGAGGAAACCACAAATAATGACTACTGTACTCAGTTGGTTGCAGAGGTAAACAAACCATTATTTCTTGAATGATGTGCAATGGAACCGCTCTTACTTTGTGGTGCATTTATATAGATAATTTTCCAATTCAAACTCTGGTATTTCGAAAAGTTTGGCAGAGCATGAGTGTGTCTGGGACACAAATGGAAAACGTCAAAAGAATTACAGTACATTATCGTACTGCCATGTTTTTATCAAACATTGAGACAAAAAGAGAGCAGCAGAAAGTCTAGAATGATGCACTAAAAGCAGGCGGTAGTTTTGTAGCCACATGAATGACTTCATGTTGGTTAAAAAGCAGAATTTGACGATCTTGCTCAAAACTTGGTGGGTCAGTCTATTTCCTGTCTGTAAAAAAAATACTCATTCGGATGAAGCTCACGCACTGGATAAAAAGCCATCGCAAACAAAACGAGATGCCTTCATCCTGTGACTTTCAAAGTAAAAGGACAGCTCATCCAATTGTTTGCTTCAGTATGAACAAATAGAAAAGAAAACTCACAGATGGATTACAGTGTTTTATGCTTAAAAAAATACTAGTGTGCCTTCAATCGTTTATCTGTTTCCCTAAGGCGTTCAAATGCATTTTCCCCAAATAAATCACAAGTTTTAGTGTCTTTGAAATATGTTGCAATTTTGGTATTGAAGTGCGCGAATTTGAATATATAATTAAACTTGAAGGATCTCAAAGTTTTTGTTCTTTTTCTTTTTTTAATTGGAAAAAGCAATAATTGACGTTAGAATTAAGAATTAATTTTATGGATGATTTTCAAACAGCACTCTTTATGCTTTTTTTTTTGGAGGGTTTTAAGACAGAAGCATACATTTGAACACTGGACAACTGATCAAAGAATAAAATGCACTAATGTGGTGAAAAGTAAAACTACATAAATGCACAGAAATTACCATACTTATGACCTGTGTGTGTGTTCGATTGCCATATATAAATAAACTGCACGAAAATAGTTGTGAAACTTTTCAAATAATTATATAATAATTTTCCCAAACGTTTGCACTTCTGTAGTCCATCGAGCTGAACCCTTTTATTTTGAAAGCCTTAACCGGAAGCTCTGCATTGTTGATAGAGCGGCGAGAGGACAGAGGCGAGGCCGTCCTCGTTCGCCATTCTGCACAGGAAGACAACCGACACTCGGAATCCCGGGCTGGACAACATCTGGACATCCGCATCTGCGAGCAGAAAACGTCTGTGGTCCGAAGGTGTGGTGAAGGATGCTTGCCATTACCGAAATGACCAACGGGTAAGAGAAAAGACACGCCTCTAGATGAAATCCCACTCAAAAGTTAAGAAATAAACAGTTTTTAGATGGAGAGAAAAAAAACCGCTATGCCATTTTTCTGATTTGAAACTTTCGTAAAGTCATTATTAAAACAATTTAGAACTTTATTATAGCTTATTATGCTTTGAATATATTGTAACGCGATTTTATATTTGCGTTTGTGTGTGGAAAAAGCTTTAAAGAGCAAATTAGCTGCTCCAATGATTCATCTTACTGCAGCTGAACTTGAAGCTAGCGCCCCATACAGTATGAATAAAAAATCACACATCTGCTTTAGCCAAAAAGCATAAACTGTTACTTTAAAATCACTACTATTTTATGTCAAGTTTAAAAACCACAGTAAACTAGTATTAAGATGCTCAAACTAGAGTTAGGATTGAAAAACATTTCACTTCAGCCCATATGGTTCTGTTAAATTTTGATTTCTTTAACATAGACTATAGAAGAGCGTGTGGAATAAGAATTAGAAGTTTTTTCTTCTTTGTCCATATGTCCTCAGACATGAGGCAAGACTGGAAAAGTTTTGTACTGAGGACCGAAATGATAATCCATAGCAATGATGCTCCTATTTTCTGTAAATCCCCCTCCTCCCTGCCTTGGAATGTCCTCAGTAGGTCACCGGACAGTGTTCACAGCTCCTCAAACCACTTCCTGACTGTTCTTTCCCTTGGGTCTACTCTCTGAAAGACATTTTTTTTCCACCACTATGGCGTGATTGCCACTGTGTGTACCATAGAGTTAATTATGGCCTAGAATGACTTTTTATAAAGTAATCTGGACTGAGAGGCTCTCAAAGGGAGAGTCTGAGAATCGTTGCATTTAGTCTGCATTTGAATGTCTTTTTATCTGATCCCACGCTGTGTTGATACAACCAGAGCTCAGACAAACGTCTCTCCCTCTAGTGCAGACTTGTCCTTGTTTGGAAGTGGTGAAGCTGGAAGATGTAGGATTTAGGTGTGTGTGCTGTAACTGGATGCTTGTGGTGTGAAGATGTTTGGCAGGTGAAAAGCTTGTATAAACGTGGTTTTAAGGTTTTAAAGGACTCGTTGTGTAATATCACATTTCCATTAATCAGCATTGTGGAAAAGCACTACTACAAATTCAGTATTAAGTATTTATTATCAAAGTTTTGACAATTCTCTGTTGACTTTTTAAAGATTTGTTGTGAATACCTATCATGCTTCCTATTTTAAAATTCAGTTTTAATGCAGTGATGAAGGATGGCTTTGAGAAAATTTATAAAATATGAATCAGTTGTGGCTGCACGGTGGCGCAGTGGTTAGCGCTCCTGCCTCACAGCAAGAATGTTCCCGGTTCAAGTCCTGGCTGGGGGACCTTTCTGTGTGGAGTTTGCATGTTCTCCCCGTGCATGCGTGGGTTTTCTCCGGGGACTCCGGCTTCCTCCCACCGTCCAAACACATGCTTCATAGGTTAATTGGTCACTGTAAATTGTCCCTAGGTGTGCATGTGAGTGTGCATGGGTGTGTGATTGTGGCCCCTGCGACAGACTGGCGACCAGTCCAGGGGTGTACCCTGCCTTCGCCCATGAGTAGCCGGGTTAGGCTCCGGCAGCCCCGTGACCCCGAAAGGGATAAAGCGGTTTGGAAAATGAATGAATCAGTTGGTTTTTTTTCCCGTTTTTTTCAATAATTGATTGTGTATTTACAACAAGTGACTAAGGCAAGCATTTTTTTATGCGTCTAGAGTGAACCATGGATGAATGTGGTGGAGAGAATCTTGTAGTTTTTCAAAATAAAGCATTGTTCAGAATCAGATACACTATGTTACCAAAAGTATTGGCTCACCTGCCTTGACTCACATATGAACTGAAGCACCATCCCATTCCTAACACATAGTGCTCAATATGATGTCAGTCCACCTTTTGTAGCTTTTATAGATTCAACTCTTCTGGGAAGGCTGTCCACAAGGTTGAGGAGTGTGTTTTTAGGAATCTTTGCCCATTCTTCCAAAAGCGCATTGGTGAGGTCACACACTGATGTTTGTGGAGAAAGCCTGGCTCTCAGTCTCCGCTCTAATTCATCCCAAAGGTGTTCTATTTGGTTCAGGTCAGAACTCTGTGCATGTCAGTCAAGTTCATCCACACCAGACTCTGTCATCCATGTCTTTATGGACCTTGCTTTGTGCACTGATCCACAGTCATGTTGGAAGAGGACGGGACCCGCTCCAAACTGTTCCCACAAGGTTGGGAGATAGAATAGTCCAAAATGTTTTGGTATTCTAAAGCATTCAGAGTTCCTTTCACTGGAACTAAAGGGCCAAGCCCAATTCCTGAATAAACAACCCCACACCATAATTCATCTCCACCAAATGTCACACTCGGCACAATGCAGTCTGAAATGTACTGTTCTCCAGGCAACCTCCAAACCCAAACTCAACTATCAGAATGCCAGATGGAAAAGCGTGATTCATCTTTCCAGAGAAGGCGTCTCCACTGCTCTAGAGTCTGGTGGCGGCATGCTTTACACCACTGCATCTGACGCTTTGCATTGCACTTGGTGAAGTGGGGCTTGGATGCAGCTGCTAGTCATGGAAACCCATTCCATGAAGCTCTCTGCGTACTGTACTTGGGCTAATCTGAAGGTCACATGAAGTTTGGAGCTCTGTAGCAATTGACTGTGCCGAAAGTCAGCGACCTCTTTGCACTTCAACATCCGCTGACCCCTCTCCGTCAGTTTATGTGTCCTAGCACTTCGTGGCAGAGTTGCTGTTGTTCCCAAAACTCCTCCATTATGTTATGATAGAGATGACAGTTGACTGTGGAATGTTTAGGAGTGAGAACATTTCACGACTGGATTTGTTGCACAGGTGGCATCCTGTGACAGTTCTACGCTGGAATTCACTGAGCTCCTGAGAGCTAATTCTTTCACAAATGTTTGTGAAAACAGTCGGCATGCCCGAGTGTCTGATTTTATACAACTGTGGCCAGGCCAAGTGATTAGGACACAGGACTCTGATCATTTGGATGAGTGAGACAATACTTTTGGTAATATAGTGTATTTTACTGGTCCTTTTTTTGGAGATCAAATATTTTCAGCTAATTTTTTATGTAAGAAATGATCATTATGTGTAACATCAGTTATAATTATTGCAGTGTATATATATCTGTGGTTTTGTCCCTCAAAATTGAAACTGTGGAATGAGACCAATCAGTATTGTCTTCAAGACTGCATCACTGCAGCTACTACAGATTTACTGATAAATTATCCACGATTTCCCTCTGTATTTTAAGGTAAATGGGTGTTCATGAGACTATTCAATGAGATGGTGTTATCTCTTCTGAGGGTGTCTTACAAATCAAGAATTAAGTATTTTCTTTATCTAGATATGTACTTGGAAATGCGGCTCCTCATTTAATTTGCCTCTTTAATAAATGCATTTCTGGAAGTGATGTTAGTTTTTTATGTATGCAATGAATTCCTGTAAAAGCTAAAATATTGTATATTCGTATTTCTGCAGATTTTCCATCCAGTTCACTATGAGCTATTTCAACAGCTTGAGGAGATAAAGTGTGACTGTAACTTGTATGTTTATGCTGGGAAGAGCTGCTGCCTTGTTCTCTGTTGGCTTTCCATGAGCTCATAACATGACTGATAAAGTGATATGTGTTACATCAGGACAAAAATGGTCACAAAAAATAAAAAAGCTTTCATACTTTCTTAAAATAAGTTAAAATACCTAAGTACTCTGATTTTAACAGGCAACATCTACTTTGTGAGAAGCAAACTTTGTTTAATCTGCTTTGATGAATCACTTATTTATTTATTTTTTTTAAATTTGTCATCTCATCCCTATTTTGCATCCTGGAAATACTTTTGTATTCTTTAGTCTGTAATGATTCATGACATCTTTTCTCCCACATGTCTGTCATATTTTTATGCAACAAAACTATAAACGTGGAACCCATTTTTAATAGGACAGAGTTGTGTAACACTTTCAGGGAGCACCCCAGGCCGTGACAGATCATCCACTGTGTCTCTATTTACATTTATATAGCTGCAACCGGAATGTTCCAATTAGTTTAGAAAAAGATAACTCTTTGTGTCTAAAAGTAAAGCTGAAGTAACTTCCTGTTTTAGGTTACTTAAATTATTTTTTGCATGTTAGCAAAACTCCACAAAAATTCAGACATTTTTATGTATTATGGTTGTTGTGACTTTGGCCATTTATTTTGTTATTTCCAAGTCATATGTTTCCACAGTGTAGTTATTTGGTAGAACAGCATTTTGAACAGTTAACTTTGAAGTAAAAAGCTGGAATTTGAAGCTACACAAAATTAGAGCAGATTTTTTCCTTCAGAAGTGACAGAGCAGTTGAACTCTACATGCATATGCTGTTTGATGACACCAACAGATGATTTATAAGAAATGAAGTTTTCATTGAGACCAGGTATGTTATTTTCTTGTCTAGTTTTTACTTTTGTTTAAAAAACGGAACCAGTTCCAGCGTGACGCCACCAGTCCCAACTTGTAATAAACTAATTTTCATAACTTGTTATATAATAATAAAAAAAGATGCTTTCCTAAAAGGTTTTAGCAGTAGTTGTTCTCCCTTTCATCCAGTATTTATAATTTGATCATATAAATTAGTTATCTTTAATCAGTTATCATAAAACAGGAGGATATAGTTCCAGTTTTTTTTTCCTATGCCTTCTCATATCTTCTCTTCACCTCTTTTTCCTCCTTGTCTTCACTCCTTACCTGTGGCCAGGTAAAGGATTCTATGCTAGAAGTAAAAGGTCCATGTTTTTCTTATAGACTCACACACGGATGTTGTTCTTCTCACACCACAGCTGCAGGAAATGATGCTTCCTTACAGGCAGAGATAAACGCTGTGAGAGTGACAGCGACAGCAGAGGTCTTAAGAAACGGCTCATTGCAATCCAACACCGTTCTAGTAAGATATATTTGTTTTATTGTCAAATTTATTTTTAGGTGCAGTATCATTACCCATCATAGTTCTTTATAACTTGTTGGATCTAATCTTTATGAAGCAGTTCTGCTTGGTAAGTTGTTTGTTCATAAGTGTGTGCTTCCTCTTCTGTGAGTGTGATGGCAAAACATCGTTATACTTTAACCTAAGTATGAAGAAAAAAAAGGGGCAAATTACCAATATTGCTACCATTGATGTTTGAGCAGATGGTAGCAAAGATGATTACCACGCCATCGTTTTTCACACGTTCCTTCCATTGTTAACATAAATAAATAGCAATAAAAATAGAGCTTAAAATATGTAAAATTATTTCCTTTTTGACTTCTTTAAAAAATATTTTTTTCCAGATTTCTAAATCTATTTATGATATTTTTAGCTTGAATCCAGTAAAAAAATGTCTGGTGATCTGGTTGAGCCCATTTGAGCCAAAACCCAATGTGAGTTATTGTCTGGGACAATTGTCTGTGTATTTCTGGGACTCAAGCTTTCAGGAGGACTTTAGCACAGATATGTTCAGCTAGTTACAATGCAAAACACTGCCCACATGGTGGCAGCAGAGTTACACTAGTAGGCAAAACTTTCACAGGAAAGACTTATTCATGTTGGAAAAATTGTGAAAAAAAGAACAAAAAATGTCATCAGTAGCTGCAAGACATCTTTGTAAACAAATGTATATACTTTAATGGGAAATACAATATTTCTTTATATTATACAAACTTTTTATTCATTTATCATACCTACTTTATTTATATATATATATATATATATATATATATATATATATATATATGCTGTATGCTAGTCGCAAGGAAGGAGGACGAGGACTAGTGATCATATTGAAATCAGCCACTTTGGTTATGGTATTGGATGTTTCATCCTGGATTGTGGCTTCTATCCTCACTAGTCCTTGTCCTCCTTCCTTGCGACTAGCATACAGGCTCAGGGTGCTGGATTTGGGATGTAACCCTCCATGTGTGGTGAGGAGCTTTTGTGTCTTAATATCCATGGTCTGTATCTCTTCCTTTGACTGTCTGATAGAGTATCTAATAACTGGCAGTGCGTAGCTGTTTATTTCCTGGGTTTGTTCTTGCCATTGAGCTGGCTTCTCAGGACTTGCCTTACTCGTTGGAGGTATTTGGCTGTTGAGCTTTCCTTGTTGCAAGAAAGTTTTATTACCGTTTTTGTGGAGTGTGAGGATGTTAAGCATTTCCACATAAGGACTAGATGTTTTCAAAGGTGCTCATCATCATCAGTGCTTCAGCGTATTCAGACATGTCCTCCAGTCCTTCGGTGTTCCTGCCACAGCTGCAGCAGGATGAGAGTGTGAGATTGTGATGGGAAAGTTCTGCACTCAGCGTTTTGTGAGATTTTAACGGCCCAAAACACAGATCTACCAAAACATTTGATTTGATCCCCAGTCCATCCATGATACTTGTTATCTTGAACAAACTGTTGAACCTTCATTGTCGTAAATATTCATGTGTTTTTAAAGTATCTCTTTTTCTGTGAAGAGCAGAAAAGAGCTGTCTGTTGAATAAGAAACCTAAAAAAAAAGATGGAACGCTGAAAGTGTTTAGCGTTTGTGAAACTTGATATGAGTGGCTGTAAAATTCAGGTGGAATCCTTAACAGGCCAAGGCAAGCGGCTGTTCTCTGGGCATGAACCTGTTCTTACCTATCTAGCTGTTACTCCACCCACAGCGTTTGAACATCAACAAAGATGCTTCTTATCTTTTAAAATAAGATGGTTTAACCAGATTTCAAAAGAGCAAAAAATAGTTAGGTTAAGAGGTAAGTATTTAAATAGTTGAATTTCTTCAGTCTAGCTTTTGTAGTGAATCACATGATGGCTGTTTTGTGGTAAAGGATTCCTTTTAGTCTCAACAAAAAAACAAAAAGGTAATTATGAGGTTGGAAAACAGGGTCAGCACCTGCAATTAAAAAGTCTTTACCCTGCATCTTTAACTACAGCTAAATGTAAAATACACAGATATATAATGATGGTGTTATTGAAGATTTCATCATAGTACAAAGTTTTTTTTTCTTTTTTCTTTCATGCATATAGACGACTGTACTGATAATTGAAGTGCTGACTTTTTTCTCTCTAAAGCAGTATTCTGACATCTAAAAACCCTAGTTTCTGCTCTTGCTGGTTCTTCTGCTGCTTGTTTGCATCCACGCCGTCTAAGTCGCGATGAGGTCACAGCTCGGTGTTTTCAATCACTGAAGGAGCTTTCAGCCAGATCGGGAGAAGTTCTTGTGTGTTGTTTTCTCCTTGAGAAGAAGGCTTGTTCCTGTTTAATGTGTCAATGAATTATTCATGCATTGACATTTTGTTATTCAATAGTTTGTTGTTTGTGAAAATATTTCAGTCTGGAGCTCAAATCTAATAATTCAAGCAAAAACAAAAACTGAAGATTCACACTGTCTTATTGAATTTCTTCTCCCGTTACACCCTTATAAAAGACATGACTGTTTTCAAAACATGTGAATGTAATGTTTCACTGCTGGTTTTTATCAGATTATATTCTTTCTACTCATAGTTTAGGTCTTTTGTTGCATTGTTTACATTTATCAACAATCATCATGACCAATCGTGATTGGTTAGCTGTTTTTGATTGGTATTAGATGTGATGAAGTCACATTTGATCAACATTTCTTGAATCTCTTTCTTTTTTTTTTTTTTTTTATTCACAAAGTATAGGACAGTATTATCTTTATTTTCCTTTGTATTTCATGTTTGTATTAAACAGAACTATTGCAGAAGAATGTAAACATAAGGATCTTGTTTTAAGTCTGATGATGCTCCCCCTACCTACTGCTGTAGGCGGAGCTACAACTTTAGTAGATAGGTGTGCTGGCTCTGAGACCACGCCCCTGGATTTCTCTTGCCATAACAGTGTGAGACCTAGAGGTGTGTTTGGAGAGAAGATCGAGAGCCACAAACTAGCAGAGAGTTTCACCTTGCTCTAAATAGAACATATTCAGTGTTAATCTTGTGGTCTGAGAAGTCTAACAAGACATAGGAAGGAAAGGAGGGAGAGTGGAGAGGAGGAGATGAGCTCTCTGAGGCTGAAAGAGTTGTCCACTTCAGACTTGTACAGACGGAGACAGGAGAAACCAGACAGCTATGGGAGTCTTGGACAGGACAGCCTCAGGTGAGTGGGTTTGTGTGGGCCTTCACATCCAAGCCAAAGTTATTTATTTTTGCTACAGGCTGTTTACTGCAGTTAATTCCTACTTTGTCAAAATTACCTAAAATAAAAAAAAAAAAAGAAAAACATTCTGTTATATAGAATGTTTTAGTTATTTTTTTCTGTTCAGCTAACAAAAACTTATTCACGTCTAACTTGTCAGTTTTTCCCATAATTTGACCTTCAGTGTAGCCCTTACAGTGGGTTTGTTTGTCATTAGCTGGTTATCACTCCTCAGAGTGCTTTACAAATCACCATGTCGCTGCATGTGTTCCCAAAGAAACACTTCATTAGCAAACAGTGTGTGAAGATAAGTCCTGGTCTGTGTGTGTGTGGCGTGCTGCAAAGACAGATAGGGGGAACTGAAGAAGAGTGTTTGATCAGTAAATGCTGCAGCTGATGGTTGAATTCCTCAGGCTCGTGCGATAACAGAGCAGTGATAACCCTACGATAACATCAGGCTTTTCTGTTTTCTTCTTTACAGTTTTTGCCAAACTGTTGCTGGTGTAGTCTGGGAATTGAACCACCAACCCTTTGGGTTCTACCTTTTGAGCGCAGTAGTGTTGTGTGTGCATACATGTATGTGTGTGAACTTTAGGTGGTTAGAGGAATGTAGCAATGTGAGGAATGTGAACAAAAACAGGGGGCTTTTATTGGTGTCCCCAGCTAACCCTCAGGTCTTTCTTTCACTTGAGCTCCTTACCCTTCCTTACAAAGGGGAATGTTTCACTAGAATGCATTGTATAATTGTGAAAATCAGCTGTGTCCTCAACACAATACTGTTGGAAGAATGGAGATATAAAGATTAATTTACCTGATTTTTATTCCTTATTCGATAGACACTCACAGACATGTTGTCGTAAACAAAAATGCGTATTTTTTGCATATTGCAGATTTTTAGGTTTTATTTTTTAATGGCTTTTGACTGTTGGGTTCATTTTTTTCCTGTCAACACTGTTTTAAGCCCTGAATGGCAGAATTTAAAAGCACAATTAAGTAAGAGGAGGAGCTTTGCAAATGAGTCAAAGATGCATTTAAAGTCCCGCGCTGATCTTCTTTTGATTATTTTTTCAAAATGCTCCCAATGGTCTTTTAGTTATGATAATGCCGTTTTTAGCCAAAATTAAAAAAAAAACCTGTGTTGTTTTCTAGGACATAGTTTCTGCAGGAGTTCATTAGAAATTTGCCTGTGAGTTGTGGGTGGGATCGTTAACACAGAGCAGCCCCGCCCCCCTCCCCATTGCTGAGAGGTCAGATAAAGGAGCTTGTGGCCCGCCCATTGTGTTTTCTATGTCACTAATAATCTTTTTTCAAACGGAATTCTTTCATCTGCTCCTGATTGACAAAAAAACCCTCAGAAATACAATTCATGTTAAAACACCAAAAACACAATTTTCCTTGGAGTGGGTCTTTAAGCTAAGACAATATGAAATTGTGTTTTACAAAAGTGTGTATTACAGCATATCTGTGTTTTGCTTAGAGAAATCTTTTTGGATTTACTTACTAGGAGGCAAGTGAAATGATGGGATTGATTGCAGCTTCATACTTGGTAGTGCACCACATGGTGGTGACGTTAAAGCTGTAAGAGGAAATAAAGGTTATGTAGTATTGAAAACATTAACATGTTGATGTTATCCTCAGGGCTGCGTGTTTCCTCCACTACAGTGAAGTGGGTCCAGGCTGGATAGGTCAAAGTGTCCTTTGGGACCATGAGTCTAAAAACGATACAAACATTAATCACAAGCTGTGTTTGAACAGTAAGTCCATCAGCGCATACTCTAGTTTTTTAAGAGTGCACGCTTGTGTAAGTGTGCAAAGACTTGATGCTCTGCCAGACTGAAAAAAGAGAAGAAAGTTATAGTTGAAGCAGCCCTCACCTCCCTGTTGCCGTGGTTACTATTGACATAGTGAGAATAAGGGTGAGTGATCAGGGTGTGTTTGAATTGTGACTTTGGCTTTAGTTTGCCAGTCATGTAGCAAAAAAAAATATATATATATATATAAGGTTGTTTCTTAACATGTGAAATGTTTTTAATTGTGATGTGCACAAACTGATTCACTAAGCCAGCAGTGAGACAGGTTTTAACAAGAAATGTTGTGTAGCGTGCTGTTTTACAATTTATTTGCATTCCATTCTCCTTAAAACTTCATTAAAAGGCATCAGAAATAGTTTTAGTAAGACATCGAAAGGCCGCAGACATGCCTGTTCCTTTTATTGATATTTATCCTTTTATTTGTCTAAAAATTCCTGTCTGTGAGAGCCTTCCTTTTATAAAAGATTACTATTTTTCTTCTTGGTGATCTGGGTACCCTTGACATTGAAATGCTCCACAAAGAGGAAGTCTCAAAGTCTTCTGCAGAGAGAACTGACCAATGATGTGTAATAGGTGTTACTAAAAGTTATTTTCACATTCATATGTGTACCCGTGGAACACAAAAACATGTGAAATTCAGGGAAAAAAACGTTTTGTAATTTATTAATAAGCAAGTAATATTTATTTGGGTTATACTATGTCTGGTGTAATGTAATAAAACAATAAAAAAATTGTTTTTCTTAAATATACACAGCACAGTTGTTTGAAACTTTTAATGTAAACACATGCAAACATAGAGATGCAGTGCATCACTTATCTCATGATTTGGTTTAGTGGTCTGGTATGCAGTTCCGTTTTGAACCTAGATGGCATACCTAATTTATATTTTATCTCTTAAAGTACTCGACAAATATATATTTTTTATGTCTAATTCTTTCATCTTATTAAAAATCATTCTGGTAATAATAACCACATCTGCTTGGGTAGAAGTCTATGCCTTAGTTTACTTCAGACTGACTTTAACAGCCCAGGCTTCTGGCTCTGTAATGTTCAGTTGAGTCATTTTCCACCGTTTTGGAGCCCACCTAGCTAGCACCGCAACCCAACAATCCACACCAGCAGGATACTTTATCTCACCAGACTGTAAATCAGTGACCTGATCTCATCCTCAGCTTTTATTTTAGGGTGGAACATTCTGCAATGCCAGTGACTGCACAGTAATCAGGAGCAGAGTTTCCTGTCGAGCCACCACCCTCTGTCCATTGTACCCCAGTCACTCAACACTGGTTTCCAGTGCCTGAACCCCAGCAGAATACGTGAACTCTAAGCAGACAGTTCCGAACTTTGACAAGAGTTTTAAGAGTTTCTGGTGATGCATAATATTTCATTTTTTTCAGTATGTGAGACTTTTATCTGTGATTTTATATTAAAACACATTTTTCACCATTAGAGGAGTCTTTACCGTTTCGCTGACACATACTGTTGATACTGTGGGGGTCCCTTTTAAGAGGCGCCACAGTGAGCTCCTACTATGTATACAAAGTCTTTTGCACAGACACACGTGTAAAACACGGCAGCTGCCAGTGCCTAGTTTGGAGTTGAGGCTCCACTGGGCGTCTATTTGTAGAATGGAGTCATGTAGAAGGCTTTTATACTGAAGGACTGTGAGACAGCTTTCAGTTGGACTCTTCCACACACACACAAATTCAGAACCTTGTATTTGTTATTGGTTCCTTGATCAGCCAAGCAGCTTGAGTCGAACGTCAAACATGTTTGTCCCACTGGAGTGTATTTCCGGATCTGGCCTGGTGTTGTTTTGATGTTTTGGGAAGTGATCATTAATTTGAGAAGCCAGTTGAGTATAACTGCATAATAGCTGTCATTTTCTCAGAAGAGAGACGGGTTTAGGGTGCAGAGGAATGTCTAAGCTTTGCCATGGTAGGATTGGAAAAGATTAGCATATTTTATAATCGCTAGTCCATCCAAATAGCCTCAGAATCCTGTTTTAATTTGGTGTTTTTGTTGTTTTGCTACATATTTGAGTCATAGCAAGATTCCTTTGTGTCAGAAATAATCACTTCAGTTTCGTGAATTGGGTAATTGTAAATCTGAAGTGAAAGTCCACACTCTTTTTAGAGTGGGGATCAAAGCCAAGCTTTATTTATAAATTCCCTGTTTTTGGTTTCTTGCAGCACTTAAATACCACAAAGCAAGGAGACATGGCGGATGGTGAATGACAGGGAAACAAGGAGAGCATGTCTGATGCCAGAATCAGCCATGCTTGAGTTCTGCATCGTATTATTAAAAGCTGGAGGCTCTGACTCAATAAAAACTGCTTGATGAGAGCCAGACGGATGACACTGGTCGGCCAGTTTCTTGCTGCATTTGCACGTATGTGTGTTTGTTTAGACATAGACCTTCTTATGTTTATGCAGTAATGTCAAACTCACAATAAAAAAAAAATATATATATATATATATTTTTTTTTAAATCTTTTTGTTTGTGTTGCATCTAAGTCTAGGTGTCGGGGTGATATGTTCCCTTTTTGACAAGGCCATAGGGGTATAAAGCACGAATAGTAAAAGCAGTAAAAGCAGTAAATGTCTGTGTGCGTCATGACACAGTGACCTCTGTCTGAACAGGAGTCAGGGTGGGCTCTTTAACTGGAGTAACCTGCACAAGAATAGTGCCACAGGAGGGGAGGGTGTGGAGGAAAAAGAGGGAGAGTAGATGGGAGAAAGAGGGAGTGCTTCCATGAAAACAGTGTTTGTGAAGGAGAGAGAGGGAGGAAGCAGACTTTTGGCAGTGTGATCAGTTGGTGGTTCACACTCTCTCCTCACTGGACTACAGCTCCTACAACTTTTCTCTTCTCCTCGTCGCTGAGGCATTGATTTTTCTGGGAGTTTAATGATGGGAGCTCACCTGTTAAGGTTTTAGATGGACATTTGCAATTAGGTCACTGCTTGTTGGGGATCATGGAGATGAACGGTCGTGGTCTCCCGCCATCAATACCTGAGGATGGCGAAGCCCCTGACCAAGTGCATCGCCGGGAGATGAACGGCTTCCACACAAGTCTTCAGAGTGACGGAGGAGACACTGAGCTCCCGGTGTCCAAGTCTCAGAGGAGAAAGAGTGATGTTAAAGTCTACAAAGAGTTCTGTGACTTTTATGCTCGCTTGTAAGTAGTTGAAATTAAATTTCCTGTAAAATGAATTCACTTTTGAATGAAGTTCTAAAGTCGTAAAGTCTGAAGCTTTTAGGGTATGACCTAAATTTAGCATCAAATCACCTCATTGGTGTTGGTCATGAAATGATTATTTCCAACAGTGTCAATCCATTTTCCTGTAGAAATGCCAACCAAAAGCGCTGGAAAAGAAGCTGTTTGTTCAGGGGGGAGTAAGCATGAAGGAATCCGCTCTCGCTGATGGGAGTGTGTTAACTCGGAGCTGACTGCAGTGTTACAGAATGTGAAGAATTCTGATATGCTTCGAGCTGGCTTTCACCGGCCACTTTGATTAGCTCAAGCCGCTGAGCTGCCATGTTTGTGTGGGATTGGGGGAGCCCTATTGGATGGAGAGCACAGGGAAGACTATTTTGGTGGAAAGGGGGGAAGTTGTTACGCAAAGTGACAGCTGGCATTTGAAGTATGAGTGCCTGGGACACAGAAAGGCTAAATATATATGGTGCATTTCTGACCGATACAGGTTGATCATTGGCTGTAGGGAAATAGAGATGTGGGGTCCACCACTGTTTTTTAAAGCATGGAGTGAATCAGCATTTGCCTAAGTAGAGGAAGATTTCATCATCACTACTGTAAATATTTTATCCCACAATAAAAGCAGCAATTTTTTTTTATTTTCAACAAATGAAAACCAAAGACTGTGGAAGTCATTGAGGAAATGTGTGGTTCTGATCCATTGATTGGATCAAGTCCATTCATAGTCCCACTCCAATAATCTTTTGATCTATTGTAAAATCATTCCCAGTGGTCTTTTAAGGATGAATATGCTGTTGTTTTGCCAAAATCAAAAAGCCTGTATTGCTTTCTAGGACATAGTTTCTGCAGATCAGCAGTAGTTCATTAGAAATTCGCCTCTGAGTTGTGTGGGCAGGCCCTTCCCGTTGCTGAGAGGGACCGTTGTCACGAGCAACCTTGCCCCTGAACGGAGTGGCGCTGGTAGCTTGGGATCTGCCCAGTTTATTTTCTGCATAACAAATACAGTCTATTTCAAACAGCATTATTTTATCTGCTCCTGATTCATAATGATTTGAATAAAGAAAAACACAGAAATAAAATTTTAATCCTAATTTTCTTAAATATGCCCTCTGTCATCAGAAAATGCCACAAAAACTTGTTGAGTGGTTCTTTAAAGACATTTTTTTTGTCATATCTTGGCTAGATATGTTGCTTCCAAACCTCAGTCCTTCCAAAAATGTGCAAGCCGGCGGGACATTTGGCGCCCAACGATTATTGGAACGTGCTTAGTAAGGCTGTTGTGGAGCTGAGGATTTGACAATCACCTGTCAATCAAAAGACAACACAGATGTTTAATGTCAAATAAGATGCTTAAAGATTTACCCCAATGAAACTGGCTTGGATCTCAATACAGAGGTGATAAAAAGATTTTGAGTGAGTCTTTAGTGTGGCACTTTAGACATAAAGTGGTTGGTTTTCCTTGAAGTTAGTGGAGGAAGGAAGCTGAGGGTATTCATACCACAACCATGAGTTTGCATTTTCCTTAGCTGCCAATCACACTCCTTTCATAGCCAAAGACCAGAATAAAAAGTAAAAAAAAAATATGTGGCTGTAGTTGTACTTGTACTTGTACTAGTAGTGTTAATGAATGGCGGGAGAGTTAGTCAACATTTTTGCTTTTTACTTCTTGTTCTGTCTTGCTGCCCTTGTAATTGTAATCCACACCTTCATTGGTTCTGCAGAGAAGTATTTTAATGATCTAACATCAATGCAGCACACCTTTCCTTTCCTCTCATCTATATTCTCTTAGTCAGGGTATCTTCAGCTGCAAAACCTTCATAAAAATTCCCTATTTGCCCCGCACATGTTAGAGCACAACTGTGCTAAACCTGATTCAGATGTATGAAAACGGCTTATGAGCAAAGCCGAACAGAAACCAAAAGCTTTAGGGAATTTTAGGCTGGTTTAATTTTAATGAAGAAAACTTCTTATTTTTTTCCTTTTTTTTTTTTTTTTTATTAGCAGTCAGGCTTGTGTTTGAGTTGGGGTGCCAGGAGCATGTAGGAGGTGGAAATGCCTGAGAGATGTATCACTTCCTCCCGCAAATCCTTGGAACAGGGCAGGGTCCTCTTTCTGTTTGATATCAGTCCAGATAGGGCATATAAAGAAAGGAGTATGTATTTAATAAACTAAGAGAACTGGAAACATCTTGCTTCAACATGGTGTTTTTAATGCTTTGGACACTTTGAGATGTTGAAAGATGGAGCTGGGATCAGAACAATGTTGATTTTAGATAAGAGAGAAATCTGAGAAATCATTTTTTCTAATAATCCTTGATGTTGAAAATAGACAAAAAAGAAAAAAATGTTTACATTAAAATGAACAGAAGCATTCCCTTTCTAAAACTCCAGCTTTGTGTGGATGTGTTGCTAAGAGACACAGTGGTATTTTGACCTTTAAAGCAAAGCAGGGGAATTTAGCATTCTCATACCATCATCTCCTTGGATTTTATTTTAAATTAAATTTGCAGGTTCAAATGTTAGGATTGACACCTGATTTAGAGTCAGAACTATGGAGTTACTTATTGAAGTTGTATTTACTAGTCAAGCAAGTAAAAAATCAAAACTCTTTCATCCCCTTTTTCTGACCACACAAACTGGTAAACTAAATAAAAACTTGAAAGAAAAAAACAGACGTCAGGATAACAAAAACATAGATCTGAACTCATGTTGGTCAGAAACACATTGGACCAACTATCAGCATTTGGGCACATTATTTTGAGTTGACAAAAACCAATAAACTGCCTTTTTAAATGCTGCAGCCAAAGTGCCCTGTGGTTTCTCATCTGTTTGTGAAAACTGATGAGGTCTGTTCTCTGCTCCAGATTCGCTCATGCTGTTAGGAACTGTGTCCAGAGGGAGGTGGACACTGTCTCTGTATTTTGACAGCAAAAAACCCTTTAACCCCCAAAGGGAGGAAACGGAAAAACAAAATATTCAACCAGAACACATTAATAATCAAGAGTTTTCTAAATCAATTGTTTTTCATTACAAGAAAATATCCTGGTCAGCACTTTAAATATACTAATTGTTAGCAGTGAGATGGTAGAACAGTTCAGACTGTTAAAAGGAGAGAAAAAAGCACGGTTGAATCAGCTTTACATCAAAGGGATATTAATCTAGCATCAGCAGTGGTTTCATTCTGTTTCCTCAGCGGTTTCCCACCTCGACAAACCCTACGCCCCGATGAGCAAGTCCAAAGAAAACCTGTAACAGAAACTCAATGTGTGCATTTGTATGTGTGTGCACGTGCCTGTGAGTGTGTTTTTTATCTAGCTGATAGGATCCTCCTGCTGTTCTGTCATTTTAGAACATGTTCAGAGTACACATCAAATGAATTCAAACCATTTTTAAAAAGCAAACTATTTTTAAATAACAATTTTTGAAAGTAACAGTGTGAATCATCTTTTTTTTTTTTGCCCTAAGATGAGGATTAAAGTCAATTCTGTTTCTTTGACGCTGGATATGTAAGCTTTGTTTTTATTTTAATGCCTTATATTCTTTTTTTTCTCCTTCAGCAACATGGCCAACGCTCTGGCCAATGCCATGTGTGAACGCTGCAAGAGCGGCTTCGCTCCAGCCGAGAAAATTGTGAACAGCAATGGGGAGCTTTACCACGAGCAGTGCTTTGTCTGTGCACAGTGTTTCCAGCAGTTCCCAGAGGGGCTCTTCTATGAGGTAACATCATGGTGCATAGAAACATACCAACTCACTTTGAGGATAGATGATTACAAAGAAAAAGTCCACAGTTTTTTTTTTAAAAAAAGAACCCCAAAGCTACGGTTAAATAACCACCTTTCTCCCAAGAGATGCATCATCACAGACTTCAGTTTGTTGTGTGCATGAAGAGGATTTAGAAACCGTCTTCCAGTAATCTGAGAAATTTGAGCCTCCAAAATCAATGAAGAGATGTTTCTGTGAGCTTGATCAATGCAAGCCCCAGAGCTAGGATGCAACATTTTCTCTTCCCGCAATTGTTCTAAGTTTATGTCCAGCTGAGAAAAATTGTGCTAACAAAGCACTTTAGTTTGCCTTGACCTTTTGGCCTTGTTAACTTGTCCTAGAGGTTTGTGAGAGTCAATGGTTCACCAACAAAGATTTCTGCTTTTTTCCAATGTAAAAACAGCTTCAAACAGGAAGCTGCCTTATTGAGAAGCATATTTTCTTTATCATATTGACAGTTTGAAGGCAGGAAGTACTGTGAGCACGACTTCCAGATGCTCTTTGCTCCTTGTTGCCATCAGTGTGGTGAGTGCATCTCTTTTTATTACTCCGAGCTGTTGTCAGTCTTTTCGCTCAAATCCTTTCTGTGTAAACTCACAGGCGAGTTCATTATCGGCCGTGTGATCAAGGCGATGAACAACAGCTGGCATCCCGACTGTTTCTGCTGTGTGATCTGCCAAGCTGTGCTTGCAGATGTTGGATTTGTTAAAAACGCTGGACGGTCAGTCTACTGTTCTAACAATGATTGCATATTAAGTCAGAGCTACTCTTCTGTCCTAGAGGAGGACAGAGAGACAGAAGAGATGCTTGAACTTGCGTATGATTTTTCTGATATCCATTCCTCCCTTCAGACACTTGTGCCGCCCGTGCCACAACAGAGAGAAGGCTCGGGGTCTTGGCAAGTACATCTGTCAGAAGTGCCACGCCATTATCGATGAGCAGCCTCTGTTGTTCAAGAACGACCCCTATCACCCGGATCACTTCAACTGCAACAACTGCGGGTACTCTTACTCATGCTCCCACACACTCTGGGCTTGTGTCTGGCTCACAAATATGAATAACATACTGCAAGTTAGGAAATGAACACTGAAGCCTATCTGGTTTGTTTGTTTGCTTGTGTATTAAAAAAAAAAACTTTAATTAGTGTTTCTTTATTAATTTGACTCTGGATGATCGCCCTCTAGTGGACACATTTTGTAACTGTTAATGCAGGCAGAAAACTTGTACTGAAGTTTTTTGTTGGAGATATTTTTTTTAGACTATTTGGTATTTTGTTGCATAAAATCTTTTATCATCATCTATTATCATCAGAGTTATTTCCTGCCCCCCTCTGCAGTAAGGAGCTGACTGCTGATGCCAGGGAGCTGAAAGGAGAGCTCTACTGTCTGCCCTGCCATGACAAGATGGGTGTGCCCATCTGCGGTGCCTGTAGGAGGCCCATTGAGGGCCGTGTGGTCAATGCCATGGGCAAGCAGTGGCATGTGGAGGTATTACCAAAATCACTCTTTATTTATAACAGTGTTGCACAGTGTTCACAACTCTTGGCTATTTCAGGCTGAGCTGCCATCAGTAGCATCTTTCATTGTAAAAAAATTCAACTGCGTGCTTTGTTCTGTTCAGTAAAGTTATTTTAAAATGTGTTGTGACACTTTTTTGTTGTAATAATTTCACACTTGTATTAGCTAATTTGGCCTCAGAGATATTTTTATTATACAGATGTTGCCATCTAGTGTTCAGTATTGGAAAGTGCACTTCTTAACATGTAAAAACAAGAACCACAAAATATCTGTTTGAATTAAAAAGCACCTAGTCTGTTTCTTCCGTTTTACTCATTTGATTTGTTTAAATTACTTTTAAGTTTGCCACATATGTGTGTCTACGAGTTACTTTTTTGCCATTAACTTTCAGGTTAAAGGTATTTCAATTTTTTTGTGTTTGTTTTTCATGTTTTTATCATGCTCTGTCAAGTCCAGGACTATTGATAGAGACACTTGGAACTAAATTTCTGCTAAAACTAAAAATAAAAAAGACATTTTACAAAACTCCAAATTTGACAGTAATTTTTCAAATAGTTTGGCTACATTAATGCATTTTATTTCAGAATTGCATATATTTATGTATTCAAAGATAAACTGTTTGTGATAGAAAAATATAAGCTAAAGGTCGTCTTGTAACCTAAAAGCCAAGTAGCTCTGGAGTCAGTACTGTCAATTATAAATTACATTTTAATAAAAGTGTAACTGTCTTAGAGATAAACCTCTGGGTCATTCTGTCACTAACATAAATTGTTCTTTAAAAACCCACTCGTATGTTTGGCGTTGATCCTTGTAGCATTTTTCTCATGGGTTTCTCATTGGGTTTCTTCAGCACCAACAGTACCGCCCACAACTCAGAGGCAAATTACTAATGAGCTCCTGCCACACTGCAGAAAATTAGTCTTAAAGAAACAACACGGGCATTTTGATTTTAGCTAAAAACTGCATAATCATAATTAAAAGACCACTGGGAACTATTTTACAAGTATATTTGGAGTGTAACTTTTAAAAAAAGTATTTGAATTTTCATTATTCTTTTTAGAGATAAATTCTTAAAACTGTTTTAGCCTCTCATTCAGGGCTCCAGTAGTCTAAGAAGTAAATATGTGCTTTTATGCTTCAACTTACTTCTCTTTTGGGGGATTTCGAGAACAAGTAGATCTTTCTGCTGACACTTCTCTGCCCCCTCCCCCTTCTTTATCTGTATGATGGCAATAACAGGCCCGTGCTTTGTTCTCATCTGCTTGTGTTCTGACCTGATGCTGCTCCATGTGGTCTTTGTGTCTATGTTTAAATATACCAACTGAGTGTCCTTGTTTCTTGTTTTTCAGCATTTTGTGTGTGCTAAGTGTGAGAAACCCTTCCTGGGGCATCGCCACTATGAGCGAAAGGGCCTGGCATATTGTGAGACCCACTACAACCAGGTAAACCTTGCCAGAGGATCATATTCATCAGTGAATTTGTAAACTTTTTATGTCTGCATTTAAAATTCATGTTTGTGGCCCATCGTTCTTACCGGTGTAAGCCCATTGAGACAGCTATGGCTATGATATTGGGCTTTATAAATAAAATTGACTCAAATTGAATCATCAGCCACATTAAGAGCACTTTTCTGAAGGGCCTAATAGAACAGAACAGGCAGGATGTGTGTCTTTATTGCTGACCCTCCGATTCTCCTCTTTCATCACACTCAGCTGTTCGGAGACGTTTGCTACCACTGCAACCGAGTGATTGAAGGAGACGGTGAGAACTTTTTTTTAGATCTACAAGAACAACAGAAGTGCAGTTATCAGTTCCAGATTTTTGACTTCTTCATTTATTCATAAATTAGAATGCGATTTTCTTCCTGTGATATTGTCAAAGAATCATTTTATATTTGTAAGTAACTAGAATGGGTTTTCTTTCAGTTTTTTCTGCCCTTAATAAGGCTTGGTGTGTCAACTGCTTTGCATGCTCTACCTGCAACACCAAGCTCACCCTCAAGTAAGTGACACGCGTTGTGGGTTTAAATGTCATTCAAGGGCTTTTCCTTCTGACTTTTTATCTTTAAATAAGTCTTGATGAGTTTATTTGATGTGATTAAAATATAAGAAAGCTCCAGAGAATGGAGTCAAGTGAGAAATTAATTCTAAATGACTTCTTTCTTAATGGAAAAATGGATCAAATGTTCAAAAAGAACAAAAAAAAAAAGCTGACATGTTTTACACGTGAAAAACTAACAAATAAAAAAGAAACAGGAAGATAAATGCAGGTGACCGGCAGACACAGGTTACCAGATGTCAAGAAACCTGAAGAGGATTGGGAAATGAGAGAGGATCAGGTTGTAGGCTCGTAGTGTTTCTTTCTTTTAAGGCTGTTAACTGTTCTTCTAAGCTCTACTTTCTCATCTCACTTTTCTCGTATTTTTGTTTCTTTGAACTCCTTTTCTTCCTTTCCTTCTGCCTCTCTGTAACCATCTTCATCTCTATTTCTTCCTCTTGTTTTCTTAACTATCCTTTCCTCTCACTTCTCTTTCTTTCCCACCCATCACCACCTCTCCGCGGCCCCTGCTCTGTCAGGGATAAGTTTTTGGAGGTGGATCTGAAGCCGGTGTGCAAACACTGCTATGAACGCCTTCCAGATGACATGAAGCGCCGGCTGGCCAAGCGCGAACGGGACTCAAAGGAGAAGAAGAAGAAACCATTGATCCCCATGTGTCTGTGATCCTTTCTTGCTCCTTTCTCCTCACTTCATTCATTCTTCATTTGGTCAGTGTCCATCTCCCGTTCTGTTGGATTTTGCCTCACTGTTCATGTCGCTCTAAACCCTTAGGCCATGGTTGTGTGAAAGTGGAAGCAGAAACGTTCCAGTTGGACAGAAACGGACTGAGCACATTCAAGTGACCTTTCTCTGTAATAGTTCAGCACCAGACCGATTGTGAGCAGGAAATGGAGATTGGGATTTAGGCTGTTGCTTGCTGTGCAAACAGGAAAATCAGATCAATCACAGGCTGAAGGGAAAGCTTTGTTTCAGGGGTCTCCCAACCTGTCTGCTGTGGGAAGTAATTCCTTAAATACTTCCGACAGCTTTTTTTGGTGCACAGAAGGGTTCCAGCAACATTTACATGCTTTTGATTTATGATCAGAGGCAGCTGAAATAAAGAGTTTAGAGGCAAGGAAATAAAGAAGTTCAGTAAAGTCACGTCAATGTGCATTGCCATGCCTTTTATTATTTTATTAAATGCAGGATTATTGATTGTTTTTGAAAAAAAAAAACAAAAAAAACAACAGTTTATTTTAAATCAGTGTGCTTCAGAAAAAAAACATTTAATGTAGTGTATACTTTATCTTTTAGGAGTTTAACTTATATAGAGATGTGGATGTTTATGGCCCCCATTGATCACTGACATGCATGTTCATGTTCTCCTACTACTGCATGTGCATTTGTACAAGTGCTTTTTAAAGACCCATTCCAATGAAAACTATATTATTATTTTTTTTACAAGTATTTATTTATTCAAATTGTTGTGAATTAGGAGCAGATGAAAACATGCCATTTATAAGAGAGCGTATTTGTGATGTAAAAAAAATACACAACCGTCCTGCTCCAAGCTCTCAGCAGCAAGGAGACGAGGGGTTTGCGCCACGCCAACAGTCCCGCCCACAACTCAGAGGCGAAATTTTGATTAACTCACTGCTCTGCAGAAACTATGTCCGATAAAACAACAGTTTTTTTTTTATTATTATTTGGGCTAAAAACAGCATAATCATATTCAGAACACCACTGGGAATACTTTTAATTAAACCAAAAAATGATCAGAGTGGGACTTTAAATGCCTTTTAAGGTATACTCAGTGTGTCAGAATAAACCCCTCTATCCAAGCAACCAAACATTTTTTATTCAAGTGCTAAAGTCTCTCAAACATTCAAATTGCAGGAGATGTCATTTTCGTCTGCTTTTGTTTTCAGGAACAAGTTTGTGGAGTTTGACATGAAGCCAGTGTGTAAGAAATGCTACGAAAAGTTCCCGCTGGAGCTGAAGAAGCGGCTGAAGAAGCTGTCAGAGAATGTCGCTCGGAAGTAGACTCAGCTCTGGAAGATGCAACGAGAGATGAGCCACACTCCAACCCACCCTTTAAAAGTCATTGTTGTGCTTATGTTATATTTAGCTTGGAAATTTCACTCAGAATCACAATTTAAATGAGTTTAGAGTCACTTTATTCATCTTAAACTGGCTCCAAACTAACAGTCAGTTTTGAGTGCCTTTTTCTTTATTTTCTTTATTGCTAAATACACCCTTAGATAGAAAAATAAAAACAAAATAATCAAAACCGGTCTTATATACTTGATAAAAAAATGTGCTTTAAAAAATAATTGATATTTTATGCAAGAAATGTTTGCCATTGTATTTTGCCAAAATGTGACACTTTTATTTTATAATAAAGTTGAACTAAAGAAAAATTCAATGTATTAAAAATATATTAATTGTGAACATATTTTATTTTTCTGTTTTTTTAGCATCTAATGTTTAAAGCTTATGGCAAAAATACTTTGTTTAGATTTTTGTTGTTGAATATTTTCATCCAATAATGTTGTGATTTCAGACAAAATGTTTCAGAAACACATCCACTATCCCTGATCGCCTTTTATATTTTTATTAAACACTTGTTCATGTTAACCAGATGTCTAACCCCATGTCTTTTTCAGATTTTGTCCAGTTTATATGTATGCTTTGTCATATTTCAGCATCATATTCAACATAAATCCATAACAAGGGTAAAATATATTTATTTACAGTTTTAGCTTTAGTTGATCATGCTCCCTGTCATCGAACACTAAGCAGCTTGACAGTCCCAGGTTTGCATGGCGGCTGTTAATGCGCTGTTTATTACAACACAGTGACTTGGGACGTACATACGCCACCGGATGTGGGAATAACATTGGATGTAGGAACATTGCCTGTGCTGTGCTTTAATCCAAAGAAAGTGATCCTCTTAAGGAAGTGGAGGCTTTCTTACTTCCTTAGGGCTCAGACCCGCTCAATAGAGGAAGGCAAACCAGCGGCTTTAAGAAAATCCAGTCCTGTATTTGATCATAGGTGTTTATGCAGCATAATACAAAGTATGTGGCTTTATTATTTGTTAGTACTTGTACAAAATTATAAAAGCACATTTTTCTGTGAGGCTTTATCATATCCATACAATGTTTATGAAAATGTTTGTTATGTGTTAATAAACCACAAAGCATGTTCCAGTCTGTAACAGAAATATATGATTTGTTTATTCCAAGTGTAGACAGTTCATCTGAATAAAATTATATCAGCTTTAATAGTGTCTGCACTTTGTTTATTATTTCGAAATTATTGAAAATAACGCCAGGTCAAACTGCCTTTATTTTACCGTTTTATCATGAACTTTTAATTTATTGTGGTTACAAAAAATGAAAAAAAAAAAAAAAAAAACCATAAACGATCAATTTGTTACCCAAAATAACACTGAATAAATAACTTATGGTGCACATATATAAGTTAAGCTTTCGTGATTCGAAAACAATACACAAATGTGTACATTTACTTATATTTTCCTAATCTACGAGTACAATTAACACGCAGTTTTCTGAATGTTATTTATTTCAATTACTTTTTCTCTGTGTTACGTTGGCTAACTGGATCATTTGGGAAAACCAACTCCATGTGAAATCCCACCCATCTTTCAAAACTGGCTTAGTATGCGTCACAGGGAATCCTCGTTTTCTATTGGTCTACCACCGCTTTTCAAGTACCCACCACCCACGTGACCATCTGCCCTTTTTAATGACTGCGAGCCCGCAAGTTAGCATCATGGGAAGCTAGCAGCGGCTTTTTTATGTTTTGGTGACCTGTGATTTGATATATGAAGGAAGTGGACACATTTTAAGTCATGCGGCGAAGTAAAGTCGAAGTGGACCGTTATGTTTCCTCAGTCCTGAGCTCCTCTCCCGCCCTTAAAGAGGTAAGAGCCTGTCCTGGTCGCTAGCGTTAGCCGCTATGCTAGTCGTGCATGTGACAACCTGGAGCGAATATATATATGAGCCAGAACACGTTCCAAATGAGCCCAAACTGTACGTGTACTTGAGATGGTGTGTGGTACGTTCCTCAACGTACTGTGTTAGTGTTATTATTCTGTTAAACTAACTCCAACCTGTAGACATTAGCTTAACCGGCGTACTGAGTCTGGTCGAAAACGCGCGCGACATAGAGTTGTAGCTCAAACGTTGAGTTAGCCACAACCAGGAACCGAGTAAGATTTAAATAATCCCGTAATGATTCCTTTGGCGCGGGTAAACCACATTAATGATTAAAATTAAAGTGAACATATTAAACATGACACTTAATGTCAAAGTTGATTTTGCATGGAATCTATTTTGTCAGCAATCCAACACGGTTGCTATGTTGCCGTAAAGATTGACTGGAGAGAGTTTGCTGGTCATCACTCATTACTGTTGATCACAGAAAACGTTGTTTGGTTTGACCTTTTTCAGAATTGAAGCTGAGGTTCCTCTCATGTCGTCATAAATAAAAAAAAAAGAGCATTATATGAGACCAATGTGTGGCTATGTAGTTAAAATAAAACACCCCGGCTGTCATTTGTGACATGCATGTAACTGAGTGTGTGCCTGTGTGTTTGGGAAGCTTTTATGATGATAATTATTTTTATGTAAAACACTTTGACGTGTTCTGCAACAAAAAGAGCTTTATAAGTACATATGAATTGGAATTTATGTAACATGATCTTTTCACAGAAGCCAGTGAAGGGATTTTTGTTTGCTAAACTTTACCTTGAAGCAAAAGAATATGAACTCGCGAAAAGGTAAGTAAGTCAAAGCGTTTTGTTTCCTCAACGCAGCTTTCTGTAGATTCTAATGGTTATTTGTGCTGTTCTAGGCATGTTTCAGAGTATCTTAAAGTGCAAGAGAGGGATCCAAAAGCACATAAATTCCTTGGACTTCTCTATGAGAGAGAGGGGGAGCTCAACAAGGCTGTTGGATGCTACAAGGTAGATGTGATGTGAAGATTATATAATTATCTAAACTCTCCACCAATCCAGTTTTTACAGATTCTCTTGGATTTAATTCCTATGTGTTACATGTATTTTAAAATTCTTTTCCACCTGAACTTCAGTGTGGGATGCTGTGAGCATCATTGACATTCAGAACTTTGTCTTGTTGGTGAATAAGAGGTGCAAAACACACATGCTCATGTAGGGACATGTCATATTTAGCCAGATATTCAACGTACTTAAACACCCACTCCAAAGAAAATCCTGTTTTTGGTGTTTTTAATATGTTCTTGTGGCATTTTGTTCTGATGATGGAGGTCATATATTAAGACAATTAAGCTCAAAATTAATTTCTGAGTATTTCATTATTCAAATTGTTGTAAATCAGAAGCAGATGAAAAAACTCGTAGAAAAATGTGTGATGTAGAAGCTTCAATTGGCAAGCCACAAGATCCCTGATCCACTCCATTCTGCAGACAAATAGTCACTTGCAGACACACAGGTCCATTTACGTCTTTGTTTTCTTTGTCTGAGTTGGCATCTGGCTCAAAACTGTACGGCTGGATAGGGCGTAAGAGGCTGTAAGCTAGTGGGTCAGATTGACGATGTAAGCAGGAGCGTGCAGGCCAGCCAGCAGTCCAACCCACAATTCAGAGGGGAATTTCTAATTAGCTGCTGTCGCTCTTCTGAAACTACGTCCTTGAAACCGACAGGTTTGTTGATTTTGTCTAAAAACGGCATAATCATATTTTTTTAAAAAGCAATCATAATAACCACTGGTAACACCACATGAACACTCAACTCCTGAAAAGTTTATCGCTCACCATAAACAAAAGTAGTGTGTTAATATCTGAAACATTTTTCTTAGTCAATTTTTGTGTTGGTTTCTTACTTTTTTAGTGGCTATATCTCAAAAACTGTTTGTAGTCATAAAAAAACCTTTTTCCTGTATTCTGACTTCAAACCCAAAGCTGGGAATTCTGTGTTACTGATACATACACATTTTGTTTTTTCTTTTAAAAAAAACACGTCATTTTCAAATTTAGTTCTGAGGTTTCTTTACCTGTGTGTTTTTGTAGCGCTCCGTGGACTTGAATCCCACACAGAGAGACCTGGTCCTGAAGGTGGCTGAGTTACTTGTTAGTAAAGAGGAATGCGACAGCAGAGCAGAGTTTTGGGTGGATAAAGCTGCAAAGCTTTTGCCCAACAGCCCAGCGGTCTTCAGTCTAAAGGTGGGACGTTTTTTTTCTTGCATCTCTTGTTGGACTGCTCATCAAAGCATGCAGTAACAAATTGTTGACATTAGAGTCCCTTTGTCTGACGCTGTTTTGAATGTTTTCTGTAGACTAATATAAAGAAAGGAAGTGTAAGTTTGTAAGTAAAAGTGACTCATCACTTTTTGTTTTTGTTGTACAGGAGCAACTGTTTAGTCGCCAGGGCCAGCAGGGCTGGAACCAGTTGTTCGATCTTCTCCAAGCCGAGCTTGCAGCGCGGCCAGCCGATCCCCATGTGAACGTGAAGCTGGTGCAGCTGTTCTGCCAGGATGGACGACTGGATGAAGCCGTTAAACACTGCCTGGCGGCAGAAAAGAGGGGCCTGTTGCGCTGCAGCAAAGAGTGGTACACTGTTGTGTTGCATACTCTGCAGGTCAGAACAGACGGTCATGTAGAATATTTGCTTGTTTTGACACCGCTTTGCATACTTGTTGATTTTTAAAAGTTTTCGCTCATGCTTTTGTGTATTTCAGGAGTATCTGGCTCAACCCAGCATCTCTAGTAATGAGAAGTTGTGTCGACGACTTCAGAAGGAAGTGCTGTTGACGCACTGCAACCTGATGAGGATCACACTTTCTGAGAGTGATGTGCAACCAAGTCTAGATGCATTCAGAAGGTAATTAATATCTAATTTAATTTTTTTAAATTATATTTTTGTTGTATGAAATGCTAACAAAAATATAGCTTTTTTGTGGCTAGTTTTGAATCTGTTTTGGTGTGTGTTCTATTTCATAGTTACAGTACTCAAAGTACTTCTTAAAAAAAACATTTTTTTTTATCATGTTCTTTCAATTGGATGGTCTAAACCAGGGGTCTGCAACTTTTAACACTAAAAGAGCCATTTGGTCCAGTTTCTTACAGACCAAAACCCAGTGAGAGCCACAAAGTACCACTTTATTATTTAGAAAAAATACTCTTATGTTTTTATGGCCAATAAGCTATTTATTTATAAAATTGAGCTTTTAAATATTGGCAATAGTTTAATTAAAGTGATAAATACGTTTCGTGATGTGACATATTTTCTCTATATACTAATTTTAAATTATTTTACTTTGAACAGCAGCACAAGTTCCTTCAAAATAAAATACATCCTATGTCAACTAAAATACAGATATGCTGATGCAGAGTTACAGTTTGCTAAATTAGAAATGCGAGAAAGCCAAGTCAAACCTGACGTTTTCTATAATTACCACTTTTGTGCACCGTCATCCTTTTTTCCTATTACTATTAGATAGAAAGATCAACTTTATTCTGGACTCATAGTCCAATCAGTGAATAAGAACACATAATTCTAAAACACTACACATACACTGCCAAGAAGTGTAACACTACTATTTTTCTAATATAAACATAACAACATTGGTTAGAATTTTTAGATCTATACATATGAATGCTATTATTTATGTATTTTTTAAGAACTTTGCCTTATGTACAGCAACTAGACACTATTGTACAGCAGAAGATAAGATTATCAGTTTTATATGCATCAAATTGTGCATGTGACGTGTTAAAAATCTAAACATAATTGAAAAATTATTAACCAAAACTCCAAAATGATCATTTATTAAAATTGTTAGCTTTCTTTCTTTAAAGCCAAGAGCCGCAATATAAGTCTCAGGTTGCAGACCTCTGGTCTAGTCAAAGCTTTGGCTGTGTTACACCACTTTCTGATGTAATTATTATTACTTTTTTTTAAAGAATAAATGGTCTGAAGCACATCCTCTTCTAATTTCCCTTTTTTCTTTTCTTTATCTCGGTTCAGCTTTGACAGTGCTATGCAGACACTGAATATTACCGCTAGACGCCAATCAGATGATCTTTTGGAGATTTTAGTGGAGATGAGAGGTCACCTTTATCTGCACGCTGCCACACTGTTGTTGAAAATGGCTCACGAGCGCCAGCAAACCTGGAGGGCTGTCGCTGATCTGTCTGCGATGTGCTACCTGCTGGCATACCAGGTACCTGTCCTTCTGCTGATGATGAGCACTGCTTATATTAGAGTCATATGGTTTTTTTTATGTGCAAGAGAAATGAGGTTGTCTGTATTATTACTGTTTTTTCAAGATAACTCAATTGTGCTGTTTTTTTTTTTTTCCTTATTTTATATTCCACTATTTTAAACAACATAAGCTCAAAAGTACACTAGTGTTAGGCCTTATGGGAAAAATATTTAAAATGTACTCAATTTATTCTTTTTTTACATATATATAATTTTGTTTTTGGAAACAAAAATTTTTTTTCTTTCTAACTTTTTCCTCAGAATCCCAGACCAAAGCCAAGAGTGAGCAAAAGAGAGCAGTCACCCCCACTGCTTCTGGAGCTGTTAGCTAATGACCGACAGAGTCAAGCTGGACACATGCTGTTGAGTCTGAATCAAGATCCACCTACTTTAATCAGAGAGGTCGGTCCAGACAGATGTGTATCTGTTGTTTAGACTGAATCTTAACATACTTTTCTTTTTAGCAGTATGTTATCTGTCCAAAAATAAAACTACATTTGGAAGGTGGTTGCTATCTATTATTTTTTCCTCCACTCTCATCATATCTTTATTTTAGGAATGCTTTGAAATGTTTCAGTTCAGTTTCCAAAGACTATTTGTACTAGCAATATTAGCATTAGCATATATTGTAAGCATTGTATTTTAGAAACCTGCTTAATGCTTTCTTGTTTTTGGTCCAGGTGGTTGAAGCATTTGGAAACCTTAAGGGACAGGAGTCTCTGTTTGAGCTCCTGTGGGGTCCACAGGCCTCCAGCAGCTCCTCCTTCATTGCCATGGACGACATACGGTCACTTGCCGCTATCACTCCAGAGCTCTCACAGCTGACTAAAAATGACACGGGTATGGAACTGATGATCTGACCCAAAGTTCTGAATCTGCCACAAATTATGACTCTGTTACAAATTCAATGCTGCTGCTTTTCCTGCAGGCTCCATCCTGCTGCACGGTGGAGATTTGCAACATCTGAGCTGGTTGGGGCTGCAGTGGATTCTCCAAGACCAAAGACCACCTCTGAGGGACTGGCTGCAGCAGCTCTTTCCCAGGCTTACTCTGGAAACTTCTAGAATAGACACGAATGCACCAGAGTCCATCTGCCTTCTGGATCTAGAGGTTTTAATTCTGATTTAGAAAATAATTTAAATGATCATAAATAAATAAATAAAGCTGCAAATAACTTGCTAACTGCAGAAATAAAAAAATATATATTTAACCTCTAATTAAAAGCCAGTATCTTTGTTTGATAAATGTTGCTGTTCTATTTGTGTTTGTGTGTGTTTGTGTGTTTGTGTGTTTGTGTGTGTGTGTGTGTTTGTGTGTTTGTGTGTTTGTGTGTGTGTGTGTGTTTGTGTGTGTGTGTGAGAGAGTGACTGTGTGTGAGAACTTCCATTCAGAATTGAAACGTTTCTGCTGTTTCACTGCAGGTGTTTTTATATGGTGTGGTGTTCACCAGCCACTGTCAGCTGCAGGAAAAGGCAAAGCTCAGCAGTGGCATGAAGGCACAGCAGGACCTCCTGGAACCTCGCTGTCTGCCTTTGGCTCTGCTCCACCTCTTGACCACCAACAGACAGAGGGAATGGTGGGACGCCACATACAACCTTATATACAACCGAGCAGCGTGAGTGTCAGATCTGTTCAGTACTTCCAGCATTTTTGACTCAGCAACAGTAAATATTGGTTAAGACACACACAAAACATGAAATAAAGTTATTGAAGGAGATTTAAAAAAAAAATCTGTAAGAATCACTGTTGTGGGATCAAAAATAAAATGTGTCATCAGCTTATTTATACATGTAAAATAAATATAATTAACAAATATATTGAAATATTAAGCTATATGATGCTTAAGTGCCAAGAATTCCTCTCATGTCAAACACACAGTCTGTCTTTATTAAAACTGGAATTATTTACATATTATTTTGAATTTGAATGACATGTTTCCTACAGTTTCTGAAATTGCAATGTTTAACTACATGGTTGAGCTGCTCTTAAGATCTTATTTATTAAGTTTTTGCTTAAAAAAGCTCAATCTAATAATAAATATATCTGTTTAATAATCTCAATTTGAGCACTTGAAGCATTTACTGTGTAGCAATGTTAATTTTCAAATTAAGAAAAAAACAATTTAAGGTCCTATATCCTGCTATTCTAATCCTGTCACAGTAAACTATATCCATTTATATGATAATGTATCACCTTTGGCACACTAAAGAACAAATTTTTTATGAAATAGGAGTTATTTTTGCAAGCTCCTTTTCCTACCCGGAAGTAAAACAACTCGATCTCTGAGGTACCAGCTTTTGCTCCTTCTGAGTGCCACACATTTCATGACATCAGCCTAGAGCTGGCCTCTGCAGTGCAAGAGGAACCACTTTTTCTCAGTCGAGGCTAAAATGACAGCGTTTTGTCGATCGCTGCTAGCTCTGTGGAGAAATTGGGTGAGTCTATGTTAGCCTGGGGGTGGTGCTAGCAGCACAGACTTTTCCTGGAAAGGGCTGTTGAAACATATGAATCTGGGGACCCAGTCATTCTCTGGGATTGGGAGGGGCTGGTGCTCAGAGAGCAGAGTTTTAGAAAACCCTCAGATGTGTGAATAAAGCAAGACATTGTTATGGGGTTGTTTCTTTGTGAGGATTTAACATTATAATGCCCATAAAGCTAAAAAAAAGTTGATTTTGTATGATATAGGCCCTTTTGGTCCAGAAGCTGTCATCCAGACGTACTTTGATCTTGATGTTTTCTAAAATGTTCTGACATTTTTAAAAGAAAAATTCTTAGATAAACTGAAGTCAAGGTTGAGTACAAAAACTCCACTTTTTTGATGTGTGCATTTTGTGTTGTCTTGCAGTCCTGGCACGTCAGCCAAGCTGCGAATGATTGTGCAGCATGGTCTTAACACTCTGAGAGCTGGAGAGAAACACGGCCTTCAGCCTGCGCTCGCCATCCACTGGGCCCAGTACCTCAGTCAGACGGTACATGCTCGCTCAAGGAACTGTATTTCTGTAAAAGCTTATTTCTTCTGCGGACTCTGTCAGGGCACAGGCTCGCCTGGTTCGGTGGAGGTGTGATTGATAAGAGATTCAGTTTTAGCAAAGACATTGAGTCATTTGCAGAAATTCCTAAAGACTGACTTTAAACATTCTGGAGTACTTGCTTCTAAAGTGAATCCTCCACCCTTTAACAGCTGATTCTTCCTTTCTCAGTCTGCAGGTTCAAGCAGTAAAATCTACATTCTACATTCCCATAGCTTTGTCTTATTTTATAAGGGAATTTACAAGTTGAAGACAGGTTAGGTACCCTTAATAATAACATATAATTTAATATGATGTTTATATTTTTGTGTCGTCAAAAAACAGGGCGATGGCATGAACTCGTACTACGACCAGAAAGAATACATCGGGCGCAGTGTCCATTACTGGAGAGCTGTTCTCCCCCAGCTGGAGAAAATCAAATCCAGACGCAGTATACCTGAGCCCCTGGAACCCCTCTTCATGCACTTTTCTTCCAAAAATATTCAGGTTAAAAATCTTTTAATGTTTATTTTTTTATTTTTGTTAATGAACTGTGTCATGCTGCCTTTCAAATGCATCTTTTTTTTTTCAACTGTTTTGTTCTGTTTTCAGATTTCGTCAGTGAGGGGTTATGAGGAGGAAGCTCAGATAGCACATGCCGTTCTGCTTGACATTGAAGGAAGAACAGATGAAGCAATCAACATCTTGGAAAGTATCAACAACTTGTCATCCGCCTGGCATTTAGCACAGGTAAACCCAATCTGGTACAAAACTGGAACTTCTGAGGAAAAACTATCTTGAAACAAAATATAAGCAGGATAATATCTGTCTTTACACAAAAGTTTCTTTTTTTTCCTGCAACTTGTTTGAACTTCACAACTGTTAAAGTAGTTGTGGTTCAGATTTTGCAACTTTTGTTTTACAATTAGTTGTAAGGTGAGAACTCTGTTATCTGATCTGGAGAATAGCTTGTCTTTAATTGACTGTTCAATGCAAAAACACTTTTTTGTTTTGGGTGATTCTCCTGCAGATCCATCATCGACTGTCAGAGGAGGCCAGCAATGGTGTGGAAGAGACTCAAGACCGCTGCATAACTTCTCTGAGAAAATACAGAACATATCTTCTAAGGATCTATAACGCCAATGCAAACGACATCGACAAGGTCTATCTCACTGTGTGACATCTACAAAAGCAAATAAAATTCAAAGAAAGTTCATAATTAGTTTACAGTTTAGACTTTATTTTTCTTCAAGTTAGATCGTTTGTTTGTAATCCTGTATTTTGTGTATTCAGCTCCCTGTGTCCATGGAGGAAGTTGTCGACCTCCTGAATAATGTAAACCAACAACTGGGGGAGTGTGGGGAGGACGACGAGGATGAGAAGGAGTTTGAGCGTCAAATAGGACCAGATCACTCCAGTCCCGCTCATCTTCAGGAAACAAACTCCACAATTTCTCACATCAAGTTCTCCACTCCATCTCCTAACAAAGGCATCGTCTCTCCTTCCAAACGCCTGGTAAGTGTAGGTTGTTTGTATTTAAGTGTTAAATGTAGTCATTTATGAAAGTTCCCTCATGTATCTTTTTCTTTTCTTTTGTTGTTCAGATTTCCCCGAAGACGCCGCCTCATTGGGTTGAAGACCAAAAAAATCTCTTGCAGATGTTGTGCCAGAAAGTTGAAGCTCTTAAGGTCAGAATATGGAGTTTATTGATAAGTGACAGCCTTTAACCACTCCTGCATTGTTGTTCGTTCACTTATTGAATCTGTGTTTTGCAGAATGAGGTTCAGGATCTGAAACTCAATGCATCAGTGGCTGCAGGTTCTCCTCATAAGTTATATGGAGACAGTTACAGGGGTGAGGGCCTTCAGGAACCTTTTACCCCAGTCCAGTCTTATCATGGAGCCCCCCTCACAGGTCAGCATTGATTGCCACAGAGGAAAAACACATCCTACATTTTTCCCATTTTATTTATCATCTGATTCTAAAGGAAGTTTTATTTTGGAAAACTACTGGATTATCCTCATTGGATCCAACTCATTCTTGATGCATGTCAAGTCGCTCGGACAGTTGTCACAAATCTATCTTCTTTCTTAAAAGCGGCTGCGCCAAAAACTAAATGAAAACCTCCAAGCTAGCAAAGTTAAACAAAAAAAAATATATATATTTGGAACAGACAACAAAACCAGGAGTCTTTACTTGAAATATAGTCTTTACTTTAGAGTTATTGCCACACGCAATAATACTAATCATTATATTCAGCAAACAGTTGTCTAATGTTATGAGGGCGCTGCTCATGAAGTTGCTCAAATCGTGGATTCATTTTAATGAGTATTTTTATAGAGTACTAATTTTAGTTACTTTTATTTTTTATATTTTTTTATTTATTAGTCACGCCTTAAAAGTCGGATGAGGCTGAAGTTGGAGTCTGATTTTGTTTTTCAAGCTTCCACTTTGACAGTTATGGGCTAAGAGAAATTCTATATCACATTTTATGGTTCCTACTCAAAATCTAGTGTGCAAATAAAGTTTAAACCTGTTGTAAATATTTCACAAAGAATAAAGGTAAACTTTACCCATTAAAAAGTTATGGGAAACTCAAGGCTAAAAGTTTGAAAATTAATCAAGACGCCCACTTCAGCCTCATACATACAGGTCGGTCTGTAAAAATATTGTCTGCCATAAACTGTTTTGTGGCCTGAAAAAGGTTGGGGACCCTTCTCTTGAATATTGTACATTCTATTCCTTTGTTCATATTTTTAATCTTTGTTTTCCATTTGCTTTAGTGGCTACCACCGGCCCTTCTCTGTTCTACAACCAGTCTCCAGCTTATAACTCTCAGTATCTCCTGCGGCCTGCAGCAAATGTGACCCCCACCAAGGTAGTTATTGTTCTGGGGCGTGTGTTGATGGTTACAGCCTGCACTGACTGTGAGGTCATGTTTGCTGTCTTTCCTGCAGGCTCCGATGTATGGTGTAAACCGTCTGCCCCCTCAGCAGCATGTGTATGCCTACCAGCAGCCCACTCACACTCCCCCCTTGCAGACGACTCCGGCATGCATGTACCCTCCCCAGGAGCAAGTCTTTGGCGCTCCCCTTCGGTTCGAATCCCCAGCCACAAGCCTTTTGTCCCCTTGTAGTGAGGAGTATTTCGGCCAAAATGTTTCTCAACAAGCTCCCAATCCCCCGCTCCCAGAACCCGGATATTTCACCAAGCCGTCTGTGCTTCCTGTTCAGCCGCCCAAGAGCTTAGAGGGGGCGCCCGTAGATTTTGGGAAGGTCCCGCTCAGCCAGCAGACCCCTGAAGTCTCCAAAGTGCCCGGTTTTAGTGCAGCTGCTCAGGCTGCTCCGTCAGCTGCTTTCAAGTTTAACTCCAACTTTAAATCCAATGATGGAGATTTCACGTTTTCCGCTTCCCAAGCAAAGCACAGCCAAAGTTTACTGGGATTGTTAACATCTGACATCCCCACAACTAAAGACTCTGCTCCTGATAAGCCCACTGCCCAGGAGCAGCCCCCCAGCCAAACCAGCATCTTCAGCTTCGGCAACAAAAACCTGATGACCAGCTTCTCCTTTGTTGATCCTGTACAGAACTCGCCAAGCGTGGGAGCTTTCGGCAAGGTGGATCAGCCCTTCAAATTTGGGGAGAGTGCCAAGCAGCTGTTTGACATTCCCAAGCAAGCAGAGAGTGACAATGACAGCGCACACGCAGACGACGACGAAGACGGACCCCACTTTGAGCCGATCGTCCCTCTTCCTGATAAAGTGGACGTGAAGACGGGTGAAGAAGAGGAGGAAGAAATGTTTTGCAACAGGGCCAAGTTGTACAGGTTTGACACAGAGACGAAAGAGTGGAAAGAACGGGGAATCGGCAATGTAAAAATCCTGAAACACAACACTAAAGGGAAAGTTCGTCTGTTGATGAGAAGGGAACAAGTCCTAAAGATCTGTGCCAACCACTACATCACTGTTGACATGCTTCTCAAACCGAATGCCGGCTCTGATAGATCCTGGGTGTGGAACGCCATCGACTACGCAGACGAAGAGCCCAAACCCGAGCAACTGGCCATCCGCTTCAAAACGGTGGAAGAAGCGTCTCTCTTCAAAGCCAAATTTGAAGAGGCTCAAAAAGTGGTTCTCGTGTCCCCAGAAAAGAAGCCTGAAAAGAAGAGCAGCTCTGAAGATTCAAATTCCCTGGCGGCTCAGTTTGCTCTAAAAGAAGGGGAATGGGAGTGTGACGTGTGCTGTGTCAGAAATAAATCTTCTGATCTGCGCTGCAAGGCCTGCCAGGCGAACAACCCTTCCGCAAAAGCAGAAATTCAGGCTCCTAAAGCCAGCGCTTTTACTTTCAAATTTGGTACAGATTCGTCAAAACAGGCCAGCTCTGGCTCCACATTTGCTGGATTTGGTGGCTTTGGGTCTTCTGTTCCTTCTTCCTTTACGTTTGGCATCGGCTCTTCAAAGGTCCCAGACACAGCCACCAAGGCTTTTAGTTTTGGCTCTTTGGATGATAAAAACTCAGCTCCGTGGGATTGTGAGAAGTGTTCCACAAAAAACAAGACCTCTGCAGATGTTTGTGCTTCTTGTAAAACTTCTAAAAGCAAGAAGACGATACAAAGCAGCCCGACTGCCGCAATGCAGCCGTCTGCGTTTGCTTCTGATCTAAGCGCCCAGTTTGGCAAAAAGCCTGGACAGTGGGACTGCGACGTTTGTGAAGTGAGGAATGAGTCGGCCGCTGTAAGGTGCGTTGCCTGTAACACCTCAAAGACAAAAACAGCCGCAGCTCCTGTGGCACCAACTTCGCCGCCTGCTCCAGAACTGACGGCCGATTCAAGCAAAGCAGGTGAGGAGTGGGACTGCAAGAGCTGCCTGGTCAGAAATGAAGCATCAGCCGCCAAATGTGTTTGCTGCAGCGCCCCCAATGACACTCCCTCCTTGGAAGCCATTTTTGGCAAGAAACATGGAGAATGGGATTGTGAGACGTGCTTGGTGAGAAACGAAGCCTCTGCTAGCAAGTGTGTAGCCTGTCAGGCTGCTAATCCTAATGCTAAAAGCGCCAGCAGCTCCTCTGCCTCCAGTTTTAGCTTCACCTTTGGAACCAAAAGTCATCAAAGTCAAACTGCAGGAACTGGATTCACGACGTTTGGAGGTGGCAGCACGTTTCAGTTTGGTCAGAGCAAAGAAAAAAGCTCTGCTACTCCTTTTAAGTTTGAAATTCCCCAGACTGCACCCACCTCCACCGCCACAAGTTCCTCAGGCTTTTCTTTTTCCATGCCCCTTCCTGCTGGAGGCTTTAAGTTCGGCCTTCAGGAGCCTGCAAAGAATCCTACCTCATCTGATGGTCCGGCACCACCCGGTCCAGCCTCCAGCTGTCTGAAAAGCATTGCAGACAAACACAAGGAGAAGGAAACTCTGTCCGCACCACCTGACAGTGAAGCAGAGCAAGACGCCAATCCACTCGTTTCTGGAAAAGGCAGTTTGTCCAGTTTTGCAGACTTGGCTAAATCCTCTGGGGGCAACTTCCAGTTTGGAAAGAGGGACCCCAACTTCAAAGGTTTTTCTGGAGCCGGGGAGCAGGTCTTCTCAACGCCACAGGCAACACCCACCAAGACGGACTCTGTGAGCGAACAAGAGGATGACGGCATGTACAAGACTGAAGAAAACGACGACATTCAGTTTGAGCCAGTGGTCCAAATGCCAGACAAGGTGGATGTGATCACTGGTGAGGAAGACGAGCAGGTTCTGTATTCTCAGCGCGTCAAACTTTTCCGCTTTGATACAAGTACCAGCCAGTGGAAAGAGCGAGGGGTGGGGGTCCTCAAATTCCTGAAAAACAGTATCAACGGTCGTCTGAGGGTGCTGATGAGGAGGGAGCAAGTTTTGAAGGTGTGCGCCAACCACTGGATCACAACTACAATGAACCTGAAGCCCCTGGCAGGTTCCGACAAAGCTTGGATTTGGATGGCCAATGACTTTTCAGACGGAGACGCCAAGCTGGAGCAGTTGGCTGTCAAATTTAAAACCCCAGAGCTTGCCGAGGAGTTCAAGGCGAAGTTTGAGGAGTGTCAAAGACTCCTCCTTGACATCCCCCTACAAACTCCACACAAGCTGGTCGACACGGGCAGAACGGCGCACCTCATTCAGAAGGCAGAGGAAATGAAATGTGGTTTAAAAGACCTGAAGTCATTTTTGACAGATGAGAAAACAAAGATTAAAGATGAAGATACGCAGGGAGACATGACAGCTTCCAGTGAGGTTTCCAGTCTCGTCATCAGGCCCCACAGGGAAACCACCGGCCCAACCTTGGAGTGGGATAACCACGACCTAAGAGGAGATACTCTGGATGATACAGCTGACTCCTCAGTCTATGCCTCCCCCCTTGCCAGCAGCCCCTTGAGGAAAAACCTTTTCCGCTTTGGAGAATCCACTGGTGGGTTCAGCTTCAGCTTCCAGCCCGGCATCAGCCCCTCGAAATCTCCCGCTAAGCTCAACCAGAGCCGAGCGTCAGTGGGCACTGATGACGAGCAGGACTTAACACAGGAGGAAGAGCGGGACGGGCAGTACTTTGAGCCTGTGGTACCTTTACCCGACTTGGTGGAAATTTCTACCGGAGAGGAAAACGAGCAGGTGATCTTCAGCCACAGAGCAAAGCTGTATCGTTTCCACAAGGATGTGGGTCAGTGGAAGGAGAGGGGCATCGGAGACCTGAAGATCTTGCAGAATTATGACAGCAAACGGGTGAGGCTGATCATGAGGAGAGACCAGGTGCTGAAGCTCTGTGCCAACCACTGGATCTCAGAAGCCATGAAGCTGGAGCCCATGAAGGGAGCAGAGAAGGCCTGGGTCTGGAGTGCCATGGACTTTTCTGAGGATGGGGAGGGCAAAATCGAACAGCTGGCTGTGAGGTTCAAGCTCCAAGAAACTGCAAATACCTTTAAACAGGTCTTCGAAGAGTCCAAAGTCACTCAAGCAAAAGCAGAACTGATGACTCCAGTGGCGTCACGACTCGCAGTGCCAAAAGAGGGCACAGCAGCAGGGGTTCCAAGCTCTCCCGTATGCGGCAGTGCGGCAATTGCTGTCCTGGAGGAGACCACAAAGGAGCGCACTGAATCTTCTGACAGCAAACCGTTTACTCCTGCCTCTCAGAGTCCAGTCAACCCCTCAAAGACTGTGGTGTCTCCCCCAAAGTTCGTCTTTGGCACAGATTCCGTTCAGAAGATATTTGGCACGCCAAAATCTCAGCCGGAAACTCCAGTTCCTGCAGGGAAAGCGAAAGATTCTGGAAGTTCTGTGAAGAGTCAACCTCTAGCTCCTGCGTTCCAGATGCACACAGGTAACTTAAATATTTGTTTTCCTCGGGTATAAAAACTGCGTTTTGCTGACAGATATTCTGCCTTCTTTCATCTGCATCTCTGGTTCATCCTCTTTTCTTCAATTACGATTAAAATCAGTTCTTATGTCGTGAAAATTTGACTTTATATTCAAAATGTATCTGCAGTATTTTAAGAGAATAACCTGGACTAATCTGACACTCATTAATAATTCCAAAGCTCTAGCACCTGCTTAAAATCAAATCACATTTGGAGTTTTCTGACTTCTCGCAGCCTCACAGTTTCTCTTTGCTCAACAACCATCATCCTTCAGGGCTGGATTTTAGGCTTTTCAAAGATAACCCAATGGCTTTTTGGACCAGCACGTCCACCAGCAACAGTTTTGAACCCACAGGTACTCTGCTTACTGCAGCGTGTGTTAACACCTGTCAGCTGTCATCTGGCTGGCCGCCTCCTACTGTGACAGAAAAAAAAAAATAACACCTGAAATGCACGAAGTGGCTGAAGCGGTGTAAGCTAATCCTGCATGTTCAGTGTGTTCATTTCTAGTTGTTGCTGTTGGGAAACCTTAATTTAATTAGATGTTTGTCTTTATTTAAAAAATGTATTTTATAGACTGTGTTGTTTGGCATTTTCAATATGGATTTTTTTTCTTTTTCTGTGACATAGCTTAGGAAAACGAACCCGTTCATTGGGGTATTACTCGTGAAACTCTCTGTTTCTGTAAAGCTCAGTGGTTTGGAGGTTCAGTTGTTTGATAACCAAGCAGAAGTTGCACAATCAAAAGCCGAACATCTGAAATATGAGGAGAACAGGAGCAGTTTCTTTATAGCGGCACATCCCCAAAATACGTCAGAGCTATTTATAGAGCAGGAAGTGTAGCAACAGCATCGAATGTAATTTCCTACCTGGCCTGACGTCGGTCAGTGACATGCACATCAACAAAGAACATTAGGGATTATTTATGCTTCTTTTTGTTACTCTGTCATAAAACTAGAAATAAAAAGCAGAGTTCTTAAAAAAAGAAAAGTGTATATATTGTGCGTCTTACTGTAGCGATGTGCATGCCGTACATTTTGCTAAACGTGTGCATGTGTGAATCTAACATTTGTGTATACTAAGACAAATGCACAAAGAGGGTTCCCTTTGAATGTCGTTTTTTTCTTTTCACAATTCCAGGTTCTGCTCAGGTGGCGGCAGGCAGCTCACGGTTGGAGGAAGACTCTGAGGTGGAGTTTTTGTATGTCAAAGAGCCCACTGGCGAGCAGGCGGCTTTAGCCAGGAAACTCCTGCTGCCCCTCACCTTCTTCTGCTACAAGAACGAGCCCGGTTACACCAGCGACAGTGAGACCGATGGTGAGAAAGACATGAAACTTTTGATTCCTTTTTTCTGTAAAAAAAAAAAAAAAAAACATTTTCACAGCAGATGGTTTTCTTAACATGTGACTGAATTTGTTTGGCTTTTCAGATGAAGACTTTGAGTCGGCAGTAAAAGCATTAAATGGAAAGCTCTACCCCGATACTCCTCAAGCTGCTGCTTCTGATAACGGTACTTTTGTCGTCATTCATAAGTTACATTTTTTTTTTTATCAGAACACTTGGAAGGCATCAGTGCCAGTCGCTCTTTTGCACTAAAAGCGTTGATGCTGCTTTCAGAGTCCTACTGTCAGGTCGTGTGGGAGAAACGTCCAACACCAGAGGAGGAGGAAAAGGCAAAGAGCCTGCAGCTTCCACCCACGTTCTTCTGCGGCCTGAGCACTTCTGACAGCGACACCGACCACGACAAACCAGAAGACTTTGAAGCAGAAGTCCGCAAAGCACAGCATGAGCTGGTGATGGACTGACTTAAACCCATGCATAGAGCTCCCAATTTTTAACAAACTGATCAGATATACATGTGAACTATGTTCAGCTGCAGGAAAAGACAAATGCAAAAACTTTCAACTTTTTGACTTTTTAAGCATATTTGAATGTTAAATCCTCACAAAAAGCAACCCCAAATCTGTATTTTGCTCAATTCACGCATCTCTGAGCATTCCTCTAAAACCTTGCTCGCTGAGCACCAGACCCTCTCAATCCCCGAGAAAAACGCTGCCAAGGCCGGCTCTACGATGACCTCATGCAACGGACGGCACCCACAAGGCGCGAAAGGCGGCGTCTTAGAAATGGAGGAGTTCGCAAAAATTATTTATATTTCATTAAAAAAATTCTTTTGTGAGCCAAGGGTAATATATTACCATATATATGGATATAGTTTACTCTGAAAGGCTTTAGAATAGCAGGATATAAGACAGTTTAAAGAAGACTTCATGATAGTTAACCTGAAAGAATCTGGATTTAAAATTCTTACTTTTTTTTAGCTCCTGGGACTAATGTGAAATGAAAAACGAACAATAGTTATTTAGATTATTGTTTTTATTTTATTTTTAAAGAAATTCAAGATGTTTCGCAAATGTGCACAAGCCGCTCTGTGAGAGTAACACAGGTTTACTTTGTATTAGGCCGGTCAGTCAAAGAAAGCTGAGAAAAGCTGGAGCCTTCCAGCTGCAGCTCTTCAGGACCCGAGCTCAGTCTCGGCAACCAGCAGTCCAGCTGCAGCTGTCGGCACAACCGTTGCGGAGGAGCAGACTGCAGACCAACCAAAAGGAAGTCAAAGCAGCAGCTCTCCCATCGACTTGTCCACCAAGAAGAGCTCAGAACCAGAGCTCAGTTCTGGAACAGATGTTTCTACCTCTGCAGCGGCTGCTCAAGGTCAGAAAAAATGTCTGATGGATTTTGATGCTTCTGATGATCCTCAACTGTCCTTTTTCTCATTTTCCATCCACTTATCAGCTTTTTGTTGATCTCACTAGTTTGAAAAAATAAGATTTCATTTTTATTTATATATATGTATATATATATATATATATATATAATTTCAATTCAGAATGTTTTGTTTGATGCTTTTACGCTTTTTTGTGAGCATTGATGGTTAAACCTTTTTTGTTATTTTCTATCTGAAGTTGTGAAAAATGTTCTGCAAACAAACTGAGAAAAGCAGTTTTATATGTGATGATTTTATGACTTTGTGTCACTTCAGACTCCACCTTTGGTTTTAACTCACTCACGGGATTCTCTTTTGCTGACTTGGCAAAGAAAACAGAAGGGTTCGCATTTGGAAGCAAAGGTTGACTTTCTCTTCTTTCATTTATCAAAATAAACCTTTAAATTAAAATTCCACACTAACTGTGTTTGTTTTTTCTTTTCAACAGACTCGGATTTCTCCTGGGCCAATGCTGGGGCAATGGTGTTTAAGCCTGCGGTGTCCTGTGAGCCTAAAACAAAGACCAATGAAGGAAGCGATGAAGAGGAGGCTCCTACCAATGTGGATATTCACTTTGAGCCTATAGTGTCTCTGCCTGAGGTGAGGTACACACATCACTCAGAAAAACACCTCTTTTTCCTCAGATTTTTCAAAAAATGTCAAACTTGGAAGCTACAGTCTGTCAGTGACATCTAGTGGTCAACTGAAGACAAGGCAACGTGTATAAACCAAGAGAGCTTTTTTTAAAATAATAGGTTAAAAGGTTTTTTTTTATCTTATTTGAGCAATTAAATGTTTAAGAAAAGATGGCGTGATCCTTATAGCTTATTGTTTTTTTTTTTATTTACATACTAATTAATTTTCAAATTATTAATAAATCTGGAGATCATCGCGGGTCTTTGGTCAGAACTTCCACCAGAAGAACAACTTCAATAACTTCGCTTAAAAAAAAAAAAAAACAAGGTTATAAATCTCCAGACACCCATAAAATCTGTTTGGGATCAAATAAGAAAAAGTGCTTTTACAAACATGAAGTTTAAACAAATATTATTTTTTGCAATTATGGAGGTTTTTTTTAATGAAAGTCAGAACATTTTGTTCTTTAATTAGCATACAAAAACTAAAGTTGTAATCCTGATACAAAGATTTGGATTAACTAAAAATGTATTCGATTAAAAGGTCAACAAGCAAAACCCTTGTTGGAGTACTTTTTTTTTTCATGCTCTCTGGCTTTCAGGTGGAGACCAAGTCCGGAGAGGAGGATGAGGAGATTTTGTTTAAAGAGCGAGCCAAGCTTTACCGGTGGGACCGGGACCATAGCGCGTGGAAGGAGCGAGGCACTGGCGACATCAAAATCCTCTTCCACCCCAGCAAACGCTTCTATCGAATCCTGATGAGAAGAGATCAGGTCCTGAGGGTTTGTGCCAACCATACCATCACCCAGGGAATGGAGCTAAAGCCTTTGAATACTACAGCTAATGCGTTGGTCTGGACCGCCACAGACTACGCAGGTACCCGCAACTCAGGTTTGCTAGTTGGTGAATGTCTGCTGCTCCTGGAGTCTCTTTAATTCTTCTGGGGGGTCTTCTTTCAGATGGTGAAGGCGTTGTGGAGCAACTGGCAGCCAAATTCAAAACTTCAGAGATTGCAGAGTCCTTTAAAAAGACCTTCTGCGAGTGCCAGAGCCGCATGAGTCAAACTGATGGTGACGCTTCATGCGCCGCGTCACCACAGATGTCCAGAGTCCAGGAGCACTCTAGAGAGACCAACCCACAAGTGTTCCTCAAAGTAGCTGCTGATGGCGAGCTGCTGGGCTCCATCACCATAGAGCTTTTCTCCCACATTGTTCCTAAGACTGCTGAGAACTTCAGAGCCCTCTGCACCTGCGAGAAAGGCTTCGGCCTTCAGAACTCCATCTTTCATAGGGTCATACCAGATTTCATGTGTCAGGTAAGGAGTCTGGGAGATTGCTCTTGTTTTGATAACATGAAACTATCTCTGTCCCTCAGAGCAGGATTCCAGCTTCTCTCACATTTTCCACTTTCTGTTTCAGGGTGGTGATATCACAAACAGCAACGGCACAGGGGGAAAGTCAATTTACGGGAGCTCGTTTGAGGACGAGAACTTCGACGTTCGCCACACGGGTCCAGGGATCCTGTCGATGGCAAATCGAGGACGCGACACCAACAATTCCCAGTTCTTTATAACCCTGAAAAAAGCAGAACACCTGGACTTCAAACACGTGGCGTTTGGCTGGGTTCGAGAAGGCATGGATGTGGTGCAGCAGATGGGAGAGCTGGGCACAAAGAACGGGGTTACCTCTAAGAAGCTGGTTATCACTGAGTGTGGACAATTGTAGCCTTTTGAAATGTCTAAGAGCAACATCGAGCACCCTTCAGTCTTTTTAAGAGCACAATCTTTCTCTCAAAGCACAATCCTTAGTCACATTTTTATTCAGAAGTTAAACATTGGAAACTATTTTGCAGTGTAACTTCAAATGGGAAACAATTTAGGAGGACGCATTTAAATGTTTGTCAAAAGTTTATTTTGTGTGTAAAATTGTACATGAACTTCTTTTAAAAATGTGTGTGGGTTTTTTGTTTTTCTGCTCAGTTTGTAGTGGTTTTCTTCACTGCTAGATTTTTTTTTTTTCAGGAAGCCTTTTTTTCACCAAGTACACTTCTCCCATTAAAAAATGCAGTCTGGATACATTTTATAGTAGGACACCAACGTTTGAGTTTCTTGAAGCAAATAGTCGACATTCATATGGACAGTAACCAGATGTTTCTGCTTTAAAAACTATACAGATGTTTCATTATATGTACAGACTGAAGTTGCAAAGTTGAGATGATGCTTGTACCAAAACAAAACTCAAAATTAATAAAGTTGCTTTACAAAAAAGATTATATTTTGAAGTTTTTTTTGTGTCAAATTAATGATCTAGTTTTTACTAACCATATTGAACTTGTGTCAAATTAATGTTCTGGTTTTTATTAACCATATTGGACCTTTAATACCCAGACAAGGGGAGCTGAGGTTATAATAAACTAAAATGCATTAAGCTTTTTAAACTGAAAATATTAGTGATGTATAATTTCTTAGTACTAAATTATATTTCACTAGAAAATGAAGTTTAAATTAATACATTTTAATATTAGGAGTGAAAGATAAAGGTCTATAACTCAGTTAAAGTTGCAATACCACTCATAATATTAAAGGTGCAATACCATTTTTGGCCACCATCTCCAAGTAGCAGCAAACTAAGAACGTGTCTCTCCGGGCTGTCCGCAGTGACGTCAGCAGGATGTAAATAAGGTGCTCAGGCGCATGCTCGGTCTTTTTCCTCTCCTGGGCTTTTTGGGGCGGTCGGCCTTGTCTCTGTCTCTGGAAGATCTTTCGCCGAAGCAGCCAAAATGATCATCTATAAGTGCGTCATCAGTGGTAAGTCGATATAATTTAGTTTTATGTCACAACGTTTTGTGATGTTACGGCCTAGAAAGCCTAGTTTGAGACGTTACGTTGTTGGTGGGGGTAGCGGGACTAGCTTACGGTGGCTAGCTAACTCGTGTATCGTGTCCAGAAGTTAGCGATGCTAACGAAAAACTATGGCTATCCGCCCCGCCGGTTAGCCGGCTTTTCCGCAACAGTTTTGGCCGCTTTCCAACAATGGATACGCTATCTTTTCAGAGCCAAAGTGTTAATTTCATACTTATTATTATCGGGCCTCGGTATTTTAACTCTGCGGCCTGGCGTTTAGAGTTGTGCGGGAGTTTTTTGTCTATAGATTTTCGGCTACTTTTAGCTTTAAGTTAGCTCATTTTGATTTGGCAGTATTTTTTTTTTTTTATAGGTGCGTGGCTAGTTTTACAGACCAGGACGTATTTAAATTGAAGATGGGTTACTGAGAGTGTAAATGTTTTTTTGTTTTTTTATTGACCAAGTTAGTACCATAGGTACCTTTGATTTAGCTTTGGCTCAAAGTTTTTTTTTCTCCCTTTTGGAGGGGGAGGGGGTAATTAAAGAGTTTAAGATGTTCGTCATAGAAGACTTTTCTGATGTAATTTTACAATTTGTTTGTTCTAGTAAAGTTACGAAATGTATATTGTATTTGATTTTTTTTTTTTAATAACCATTACATAAAACTTGTGCTTACAATTTTCTTTTTTGTAGGGGATGAGATGTTCTCTGATATTTACAAAATAAAAGAAACTGAAATCTTCTATGAAGTTGAAGGAAAGGTGAATATAAATGACACAATCAGCACATTAAACATGCTTTACATCTGAGACGTGTGGATTCTTTTATTAAGTCTTTCACTTCAATGTAGTCCGAAGCTTTATAATTGTGGACTGACACCTCAAAGATGTGGCTTTGAGCTGCATCATTATACTACACTTCTATTAGTTTTTGGCTAAATTTTCTCACCCTGTTCGTTATTGGTTTCAGACAGTCACCAGGACAGAGGGATTTGACGACGCCTTAATTGGAGCCAACGCGTCTGCTGAGGAGGCAACCGAAGCCAACGAGTCAAGCACCATTTCTGGGGTGGACATCGTCCTCAACCACAACCTACAAGAGACGGGCTTTGATAAGAAGGGGTACTTGGGTTACATTAAAGACTACATGAAGGCGTGAGTATTAGTCTTTGTGCATTTCAATTTTAAAAATACATTTACCACTTTGAACGGCACTTACCAACTCACACATTCAATTATATGGCCTTGTTTTCATGTTTAGCATTAAGGCAAAGCTGCAAGAGAACAATCCTGACAGAGTGGAGAAATTCATGGCTGAAGCTCAAGTGGCAGTAAAGGGCGTTGTTGGAAACATCAAGAACTACCAGGTATTTACAAAGCCAGCTACAGTAGACTTTTTCAATAGGCTTTAACTTACTAGTGTTGAATGTACTTTCAATGGAAACAGTCTGTTGGTCAGTGATGCTTGGTGCATTCAGTTATGCTAAATGTCTGTGTTCTGGCTTGATTTTATTGGTGCTCTGAGAACCAAATGAAGTACTGTGTGTTCTACGGCATCGGCTAGTCCAATTTCTGTCGCAAAAAGTGCTGCATGTCTCATTTGGCAAAATTGCAGAAAAATGGTGGTTTCCATGATTGTCGCAGGAAATTCAAAATTATTTTTATTTAGCAAATTTTATGAATGAATCGACAAAATAGTGGCATAATCTTAGCTACTACTAGTCAATTTTTAATGGGATTTTTTTTGTTTGATGGTGATAGTCCTCCTTTAATGATCCACACTGGGAAGTGTGCTATAGCGGTTACTTGAAACCATACTTTTTTATTTGTTTCCAAGCGCATATAACAGTATTTCATCCACATTCTAAAAGTCTTAAACAAAAAAAACTCAAATCATTGTACCAGTCAGATATGAATGAAAATGTCTTACTTACAGTTATAACCTTGCTATTCCATAAAATTGCATTATTGGTGGGAAAAGTTGAGGAACAGGACAGCTCATCACAATTTACCAAAAATACAAGTCCTCAAACCGCTTATTAGGGATATAAAACATAGACTGAAGCTGAGAGATACAATCCTTTAGGCAAGATTCTAAGGCTTTTAAGACACTTTTTTTTATAATAAAATTTTTTTCTTTTAAATGTTTTATTTTTCCAAATAAACTTAAATTATCCCTTTGCTTTGCTTCTCAGTTTTACACAGGCGAGTCCATGAACCCTGAGGGCATTGTGGGTCTGCTGGACTACCGTGAAGATGGCGTTACACCATACATGCTTTTTTTCAAGGACGGTTTGGAGATTGAGAAATGCGTAAGTAATTTTTATTTAAGTGTTATACCAAGTCATGGCTAAACTTTAAACAAATTTCTCACTATTCTGTTGCAGTAAATATCTGCAATGAGACCTGCTGTTCAATTGCCTGCTGCTTCCCAAAAACCCCCCAGGAGCAGACCTAAGGAGCCACCATTCTGTGCTCTTTTTGTCTGAATGGATACTTTTGTCCACAAGTTCCACTCATGCTGAGTGTAACCAAACACGGTCACAGAATACAGTTTTTAAACTTTGTTTTTGGCTTTTGAGTGCTTTTTGCCTCCTTGGAAACTAAGTGAATGCTTGAAGCTCTGACTTTGGCCAAAAAGTGTTTCTTTTTCTTTCATCCACCTTCAGTTTTAGCAACAACAAAACATCCCAGACCACATTGAGTTTGGGTGTATGGATAACATCAAATAAAAAGATCATGAAAAAATGTTACCAAGTTCTACTCTTTTACAAATGTTCTAGTTTTCAATGAAGGAATTAAATGTGGATGAGCGCAGCAACAAATGTTAATGCATCAGACCTATATACAACGCAGACAGTTTCTGATTTCTAAAGATAATGTTTGAAAAGTGCAAACTAAAGCAATGTTGGCTCAAGTTCAGTCCTTCAAATCTTCAGAAGCATTTCAAATGTTTTGCTGCCAGAACTGTTTGCTCTGAGTTTAAACGTTTTGAACATAAACATATTTTTTTGGTGGGTTTTTATAGACGTGTGGTGGTTGCCTTAATGTAAAAGAATCCATAATCCGATAAAGCAGTTTTGTATCTGACCATTGTCCATTTCTGCTCAGACCTGTCCATGGTCAAAGGGGTTGCTGGGGCCTAACCCTGAACACCAGTCCATTTCAAGTTCATCTGAGACACTGTTGAGCCACCACTCCACTTAGGAACAGTCTTTTAAATCACATGTATGAGGAGAATATGCAAACTCCACAATGAAAGAACCCATGTGGGGCAATTAAGTATTCAGTCAACCACCAATTGTGCGAGTTCTCCCACTAAAAATGAGACTGGCGTGTTATTTTCATCATAGGTTTACCCCATCTATGACAGACAAAATGAGAAAATCCAGAAAATGACTTATTTTTAAATGAGTCAATTATTGTGCAAAAAGTATTTGGTCAAAAGTTTGACTCGTATCCTTTGGCACTGACAGCAGTCAAATGTTTCTGTATGTCTTCAAACTGTTGCTGATGTTTTGGGACTATCGATGGGCTACAGACTTTCAACTCCAAATTTTTTTATGGGGTTAATATTTGGAGAAGTAGTTACATGTCTGTGAGAGCCAGAAATCTTTGTAGGTGACCAAATACTTTTTTTTTTCTTCCGTAATTTGCAAATAAATTCTTTAAAAATCAGACATCAAAATTTCTTTTTTTTCTGATTTTGTCTTGGTCTGATTTGAAACTTGCTGCTCATTGATATACAGCTGGATGTTCACTGAATAAACCCAGAAAACTAACCTCATGACTGTCAGTCCGGATCGAGTCCTGAACCTTGCATTTGATATGTATTCAGTCTGCTGTCAAGTGTTTTTTTTCTTTTTCAAACAAAATTTTGTAAACAAAACCATGCGACTAAAGATCTCTTCAGTCAACGGCCAGAAATTACGAGGCAGGGGAAAAGCAAAGAAAGAATAATGGAAGTCCTCAGCTTTGCGATCCTTGTCAAAATGGTTCACTCATTCAAACCTTAGATTTCAGTGACCAATTTTTAACTGTATCAAGGTCAGGTACAATGCTTTTTACTGCTACTTTGGCATGCTGCCAGGCGGTTTACTGGCAAGACGACGGCTAAGAAAGTATTCAACTAAGTGTTTGACATGGGAAAACAATCTGTATCACATTAAAGTTATTGAGCATGCATTCATCCGACCACATTTCAATGGGTTCTGTTGTCTCATCGTTGCTCCAAGTTTGTTCGTGGTTCATAGGTTGCTTCCTTCCTGCTCTGTTAACATCCTGTAATGCACGGCTACGGTGGCCGTTTTGGCCCAGTTGTTCTCCGAGCACAGAGCCTATTCAGACTGAAAATCCAAGTCAGTGGAGGCTCAGTTCGATTGGGAACTAACCCAGCCCACCTCGAAAGATGGTCCTAGAGCGGTTCCTAGTCCTGGACCAGAGTCCGCTTGCATGCATTTAGACTGAAGATTTGTTCCAGGTTATCGCGGAAAAACGAACTCTGAACCAAATGTGTCCAGTCTGAATACACCCTATGAACAACCAAGTGTTCGCCGTTTGACAGTCAAATGCAGTATCATGCTGTTGCCATGGTGACACTACTAAAGAAACAAGACAACTACAAACGTGTTTCCAACTGTTTTGCTTTTGAATCTTTATTTTCCTGACTCATATCTGTTCACACAACAGTGTCTTTTCAAATGAACACCTCTTGGCGCCAGCGTGGAACCTAATTCACCAGCCCTCGTTACTGGTTACTTGTTACTAACGAGCGCTGGGAAAATCCAGCTGATGCTCGTACAAACACAAACTAAACAATACGCACAGCTTAATGCCCTCATCTCAACTGAAAGAACGAGCGACTCCACCAACGGACAGGTGCAGAGGACACCTATGAGTCCTGCTTCTCCTCATCCTCCTCGGTGTGGCGGTAATGCTGGTACTCCGGCTTCAGCTCCCAGTTGCTTTTGTGTGCTCCTTTGCGGTTGCAAATCCCAATTTCCCTCATGATTTCTTTAAGGTAGGTCTGTGTCAGAGAGGGGGGAGGGAGCTTCAAAACACAATTTTAACAGCACATTTATGTTTAATAGAACAGAAAAATGTCCACTTTTTAATCTTTACAAACACTAATAAATATGCTGCAGCTTTTATGTACTTCATGCATGAAGAATAGAAGCAGCACTGACTGGACTGACGCCACAGACCCATGAATGGTTGAAACGGACTGTAAACTTGTTGGATGAATCAGCAGAGTGCCTACACAGAATCAAAAGCACCAGCAAAGATTTTCTAAAGCTCAGAGTCAGGATCTAAAAATCGTGCAAAACAGCAGCTTCTGTAAAAAGAGAAAAGTTTCAAATTCATTTATTTGGAAAAACCAAAAGAATGTTTTTCCAATGAACCACAATATTTTTGTAACAATGCCTGACAAAAATACATTTTATACATGCGTAATAAACCCTAGAAGTTTCATGCTTTGTCCCATTTACACACATGAAGAATATTATATTTATTAGCTGTTCGAATTGAAAACAAATGTATAAAAGAAGAGTAGTTTACTGTCAATTAACATTTGTTAATGTCCCAGGATCAACTTTTATTAATTTCTTCTACTTTACTTCCACATTAAGATTTATGAAAGATGTTAAACAGATCTTTCCTGAAAAAGAAATTAAAAATCTTTACCCACTAACTTAACTTTTTTGAGTTGTGAAGGCCAGACAACTTTTCACTTAGACCAGGAGTCTGCAAACTTTAACACTAAAAGAGCCAATTATGACAGTTATTTAGCGACCAAAACCCAGCAAGAACCAAAGTCCCATCTCAAAGTTTAGAAAAATACACTAATTATGTTTTATTGGCCACTAAGCCATTCATTCATATAGTTATTAAAACTTTACAGTAGTTCAATTATATTTATCTTTTCACATCTATTTGTAACAATTTTAATTTCTTTTACTTTTGGCAGCAGCACATAGAAGTTTCTTTCAAAATAAAATACTGTGCCAAATAAGATTTTCCTGTGGCAGAAGGTTTACTTGGTTAAAAATTATGGGAAAGCAAAGCCAAACATGGAATTTTCTATCATAACTTCAGTCCACCACAATGCTTTTTCTCTTAATATAAAATATGAACATGACAGCATTAGTGTAGAATCCAGTTTCTTATAAAATCTATACATGTGAACTAGGGGTGTAACAATTCATTTTAACAACAATTCAATTCACTTTTGATTAATTATATTATTTTTAACAAGAATTACTGGCTAATCCATCCACATTTTAGTTTCACAAAGTTCAGCCCACTGTTGTTTTTCCACATCAAAATAATACAAACAGAACATTAGAGCATCCGAGCACATTGTATGGTCCCATGTCTGTAAATTCAAAGCGTTTCCACACATTGGACTGTATTAATGGTTGATGGTTGATCATTTTTTGCCGCCATTCTTAAGTGGTTTAGGTCGATTTGATTTGATTCTGCCTTCTGATCTGTTTGAATTTTAGGAATAGAAATCGATTAATCATTAAACCCCTGATGTCAACACAATAATAGGGTCGACACACTTTAAGAACTTTGCCTTTGAATAGCAACCAACAACAGCAACAGAAAATGTGCTTTAATAAACACTCTGACAATAGATTAAACCTTTTACTATCATTTTGCTCAGTTATCTGGCGTGTTAAAAATCTGAGCATAAAATGAAAGACAAATCATTAACTAAAACAAATGAAGCAAAACTGCAAATCCATTATCTATTCAAATGAGCAGTTTTCTGTAAAGCTACAGAGCCTCAATGTGAGGATAAAGGAGCCTCAGGTTGCAGAGCCCTGGCTTAGGCAGAACTGCATGTTTTTGAGGCTTTATTCTGAAACAACCACAAGGTGTCTCTGTTGAGCTTTTAGCACTTGGCTAACTCTTCTTGGGGAGTTCCGCCCCAGTGCTCCAAGACTTCTCACAATGGACATTTCGGTTACTTCGGTTCAGTTAATTTGAGTGTTGGCCAAGTGCTCTGAGTGGAGCGTATCGGGGCGCTTGACTCCTACTCAGTCGATGGTTATGCAATCAGATGCAATCAGAGGGAGAAGAGGGCCTCAAGGTCTCATCAGCACCTACACAATGCTGTTCACTGGGAGTTGGAATGAATCCATTGCTCTGTATCTATTCATCCTCACTCCCCGTGTGTGTGTGAGTATGTGTGTGTATGTGTGCACACTGGTCAGAATTTGAGCCACAACAGAGAGTGTGAGCAGGCATAGACGTCATGCTGTGGGCGATTTGTTCAAATTTAACAAGGCAAGGTGGATGGTGGGCCGGTGCATCGTTTTGTTTTGCTTCTCATGCAGGTGCTCCTCACCACAGGTTGTTTGGTGATGTCCACCAGGTCCTTGAAGCTGTAGTACTGGTGCTTCTCAAAAGCAGAGAAGAGCATGTCCATCACAACCTGCCGCTCTGCCCTCACCATCTTCCCTTCGGACTTCTTCTTCTTCTCAAACTCCACCTTGAAAAAACACACCATGTTAGCAGGGACAAAGATAGCATTGACAATTACTGGTGTGGAGAAAATGATCAAATTGAATAAACTACTACTTAGAAAAAACACAATTTTATTCCTAATTTTTTCTGACACACGTCAGCTTTTCTGTTATTTTTCATTGGAATATTTGATAGTTTTGATAATCGAAGCACCACCTTTGGTCAGCCTTAACCAAAAACTGTTTTTAAACAATACTAGTTTGGAATGAAAGGTAAAAGCTATTTTTGAAAGCGTTCCCAGTGGTCTTGTAATTCTGGTTCTGCAGTTTTTAGCCAAAAAAAATAACCTGTGGCATTTATCCATGTTGCTGAGAGCTCTCTGCTTACACGCTCTCCCACTAGCTAACAGCCCCTCACCCCCTAACCTAACCGGTGCAACAAAAATGGTGAGCAATAATGAAGCTACCCAGCCGTACAGTTTTGAGCCAGATGCCAGATCGGTCGAAGAAAACGAAGATGGATCAAACCGTCTGCAGAATCAAGCAGCAGAGTTCTGACTGGGCGCTCGCAACCTGCTCAGTGTATTATCCATGTCACAACTACAGAACTCTTTCATCTGCTCCTGATTCACCAGGATTTTAAAGAAATTAGGGATGGGCGATACACCCGTGCCAGTGTCAATATTTGCATAACTGGAGTTTATCGGTATTGGTCCGGGTACAAAAAAATCCACCGATGTTTTTCTGACCGTTTTCTCATATATTGTATTTTTAAAAATGGAGACTTCTTCCTTAAAGATCCCTGGCCCTGGGGAGGATTTGTTCAGTCATAGTTGTTTTCAGGTAATTTATTTTTGGTACATGTTCCTAAAAGATCCCTGGCAATGGGAAGTTTAAAGACACCAAAAACATTTTCATCAGAGTGGGGTTTTAACAAATCAATGAGGAAATTGGTTTTCAGGTGGAATTAAAAGTCTATTAAGGACTTTGATAAACACATTTTTTAACCTTTCTCTCCGTGAAATTAAAAGTTTACACACAAGTGATAGTATTTATCGTAAACCTGATTTCTTACATTGAAATCGTGGTTGGCCACAGGTTTGAAGACAGTGGTGATGGCCCGGTCCAGCTGCTGCGACAGACGCTGAGGCTTGACAGACTCGATCTGCAGCCTGTCACACAGACGCACAATCGCACACTAAAAGCTGAGAGACAGAAAGTTTCCTTTGTGTTCCTCAGGCCGACTCCATCACCGAGATGACAGATGTAGCTCCAGGCAGGAATGAGACTGTCTGCACCTTGAGGTCAAGCTAACAAGAATATGTCATGACACTTTTTCCGTTCAAAGGCTTTCTTTCACTGAATTGTGTTTTCTCATACCACCATGACAACATCTTTTCTGCTGCCTGCATTGATGGACAGACATTCATCTGCAGCCAGAAAACGAGACATGTATCTGGATCCACAAGTGAAGGATTTTCTGCTGCTCACATTTCGACTCTGCAGATAACGGGTTTGGAGGTACGGAACAGTCCACGCTACACAGAATGTCTTTGTAAGCGCGAATTAAAACAGTCTGAGGGTCAGGATGAAACTGGTTTCCGCAGTTGCGCCCCTAAAGTGCTTTCCTCTTGGAGAATAATGGGGCTCGCTGATTTGACGGCTGCCACAATGAAGCGAAATGTGTGCCGTGTGTTTGCCTTGGGTGGCATTGAAGCAGTGCATCTGCCACAGTGATGTCGTTGCTATAGCAATGCACCAACTCTGGCTGAACTAACATCATTCACTGAGGAGGAAACAAAGACCAGTTTAACCAAAAAAAAAAAAAAAAGGCAGAGTGGACTGGAGTGTTTTGTGTGACAAAATGAACATTTGCAGCGATGCATCCATTAATAACTTCCCTGCAGCTGCTGGAATGAATAAGATTTGCCCCAATAAGAGTGATAACAGGAGCAACTTTGGCTGCACAGCTGCCCTGACACTTTCTGCAATGGATGAATTTTTTTTTCCTCACTAAATTACTTTGGACCATCGTTCCACACGCTGTGACTCACGCAGGACGACGGAATCGACGAGACTTTTCCTCAAACATGTCAGGATGGTGAAAGTGTTCAAGCTGATATCATGTGTCCCACTTTCCTATGTCTATTGCACCCCTCATCACCACCACCAGGGAGGCGGGCTTTTAAAAAGTGTGTTGATGACCAGCCTGAAGGTTCCTTTTTTCTTCTATCCGAAGGACACAGTTTTCAACAACCCCCAAAAGTAATTTGAAACGTTGATTAATCAGAGCATGTCAAGTGTTAGGCTTTCTGTTTGTGTTTGTGCAAGCCAGAGGCAATAATATGTCCTTTTAGGAAGGATCTGAACTAGACCGGATTATAAAATCTTAGGCACCATTGGAATTTTAACACTCTGTTAATTTACTTCTTATCTTGGTTTGACATTTTTCTGTGTGGCACAATAACAAAAACAAACAAAAAAAAGTTCTTTGTGGTTTTCTGATCTTTTTTTTCAAAAACATGATGCAGAGGATTAAAAAGTTTTGTTTTCATTTTTGAAATTAGGCCATCGTTCCATGTGTGTTGAAGACTTGTTTCCATTCAGAGTGTGGATGTTGTACTTTACATTAACGCGTCAAACTGGAACTGTTTGACTCACCGCTTGATCTTCATGTAGTCTTCAGAGACGACGGGTCGACATTCAGCTCTGTGCACGACCATGCCCTCCAGGCTGATTTCCTCTGCAACAAAAAGCCCATCTTCAGCTGCTTTCATCCAAACAACACACGTGCACACAATGACAAATATTTTTGCTTTCTTGAAATCGTTTGAAATCAATTTCCACAAATATGTATTCACAAAAAGCTCAAATCTGGCTTTCACTAAAGTTGAGTTAAAGATATGTTGTGAAGCTGCAATGTGATGAAAACTGTAGGTCAAATTGAGTTATTTAACTGTACCATGGTCAGATTTATGTCACATTTCTGAAAGGTGGACTGTCACGAAGCTGAAAGTCACATAAGCTGCTTCAAAATGATTGACCCGCGCCCCTAACCTACGGTGGCCCTGAAGTGCAAATCACGCCAACAAATCACTCAACACAATAACATTTTAAAGATCACTGTTTTAAAAAAAATTCTAATAAAAAACATTCCAGAAACCAAAACAACTCCAAAAACAAAATGAAATAAAAAGATTGTTTCTCCTTTTTACAGAAACCAGAAATATAGATACTATTGGACATCACTGATTGATGATGTCTGTCCATCATTTCAACCGAATGTTATTTATTATGAAGCGATAAGTAAACAGGGACAATTTATCTATAAAAAGCTCAAAACACAACAGCTGATGTCCAGGGGTTTAGGGTCACAGTTTCTCTTCTCTCCTTGGTGAAAATGCTGATGTTTCAAGAGTCAGTCTACTGAAAACGACCTGAAAGAATAGCTCACTGACAAAAGGGGAAAAAAGCATTCCAAAAGATGAGAAAAAATGGTAACCCTTAAACCTTTGTAATGGCTTTATCGGGAAAAATATGTCAAAGACTGCAGGATCTAAAGCCGTTTTGGAGCTACTTAAGAAAGCTGGAAATTTTACAGATCTTAACTCTTTGACACCAGAGATGTCGCCGGCATCACCTTCAGAAAAGAAAAAAAAAGTCCCCCAAGCATCAATCACAGTCTGGCAAAGTCCTAAAACAAGTCAAAGCCTTCATCTGGGTCATTCCCATTTGAAACCTGTCTTTTTCCTTGCCATAACCTAAAGTACACAAATCTGACCGTATTTATATATATATTTATATACATAAAAAGAACGATGCAGAAGAGCTTTTTCTAAAGATGCAGTAAGAACCACAATATCCTTTAATTTGCATTTAAATTGATTTTTAAAGTTCACAAGGGTCATAAGCACCTTCATGAAATCATTTTTAATGTTGTTCTGTCCTGTAGTGGAGCACATAAATGAGAGCTGAAGGCCTCTTGTGTTGGACAGATTTTACGGTTACAGTACAGGATTAACCTTTTCCGGTTTCTTTTCATGTTTAGTCTAACATTTCATATGGATTTCTGGAAATAACTTTGTTTCCTAAAACGTCTTGTCTTTATTTCTTGTTTCTTTTTGAATTGTGTTTATGTTTCTGGAATTTTGCTTTTATATCTATGAAATGTTTTTTTTTTTATTTGTTTTGTTTTTTCATTGTCGCTGTCACACTTCAGGGCCACCGTACTTACCACAGCTCTAGCAAAAAAATGATTTTTTTTTTTTAGGAGTTTCAAAACATCAACATTTTGTCATTGTTCCCCAATTCAATTAAATTCATAGGTGGCCCCAAATGCTCATAAATCTGGACAAACAACAGGCTGAACAGACAAGAAAACACAATAAAAATTACAGTAACTCTCTAATCTAACTGCAAACATCAAAACAAATGTTTTTGAAAAAAGAAAATGTATATGACTGCTCAGATTTATGTTTAAATCATTTGCAGATTTCTGCCTTGAAGCAGTTTTGGTTATCTCACCCTCATAAGGCAGACATGCTTCTAGATATTTCTTTTCTAAACTGTTTCAGCAAATCCTTCCACTGTGCTTCCTGCAGGTTTTTCCTCCTCTGCTCTTTTCATTTTTCAGATTTGAACCGACTCTTCAAACTCAATAATGAAGTCCAGCTGGTGTTACAGCAGAAACTGTTTATTTCACTGTGCACATCTAGACTGGAATTGATTGTGTTTGTTAAAAAGAAATGCTTCAAACGCCTTTATAGTTTCTAACACATCGTATGGTAAAACAACAGAAAAGGGAAGTGATAGAGATGAAGAAAAGCCAGGGATTGTGAGCCCACACTAACACAAGCAACAAATGACAGCACAGAGGAGAGACACCGGCTGTTCAACTCATCTCAACCTTCTCTTTGAAATCCTTTTAACCCAGAGAAGCTTCGTGTATGAAGTTCTGACAGGAAGGAATCAGCGAGTTCCTCCGCAAATCCCCCATAGTTCCTCCCATCTCCCCTTCCACCTCAGCCGCCATCCGAAGCAGCGTCAGCTTCTGATGACAGAGGCACAGCAGGATCACCTGTCAGACAGGCAGCGCCTTTTGTTACCACGGTGAAGTGGTGCTGCATCTGAGAGCTGCTCAGACAGTTATTGCTTTCAAGATGTCCACCAGATGATACAGCGCTGCAGAAAAGGGGAAATAAACTTTAACTTGACCTGATTTGTTTCCTGGAAAAAGAGAAAAAAAAGCTAGTATAAATAGCACGTCTCCCTAACCCAGACCAGTGGGTCTAATTATACACACAGTATCTGTGCCAGGCGTGAAGATATTGAACATCGGTTTACTGAATCACACATATTTTTTTGATGATAAATACAGCAGAGTGCAAATGGCAGAAAAAAAAACTGTATATAAGCACTGACAGCTCCCAGCAGACAACTCCCTCTGAGCAACAAGCTGCTGTTTAAGAGAAAAAAAAATAGACAATTTCCAGAAATGGAAAATCAAACGTGTGAAAGCACGCTCAAGGAATCAGCCGAGTCTTCTGAAGTTAATTTAGACCAAAAAAGGGGGGCAAAAAGGGCAGTAACAGTAAAAAAAAAAGACCATACGTGTCCTTGCAGCATGTCATCAATTAGAGAGGTTTTTAATGCACAAATGAAGACATTTGCTCTGATGTTTTCATACTAAGATGATGTTTTCTGCTAAAACAGATTAATGAAATAAGGTTTACAGAGAGATTCAGAACTACTATGTAAAGTATTGATCTTGCAGAGACAGATCCAACATGAAGGGCTTTCTCTGAACTGCTTGCTTTAGCAAAAAACAAGCAGACAAGGTTTATGGTGAAAAACATGAGGGGGGAATGCACTTTAGTTTGACTGACATCACTAGAAAAAGTTTTAAAAATCTGCATCCAGTCAGCACTGGTAGAACATAAGCAAATCTATGGTCCACTCATACAATTATGAGTCTTACATGAAAAGATTAAATAAAGTCTGGTCCATTCCAGATTAGGTAAAAATATCCACGTCATTTAATGAGCCAAAACTTGCAGATATTAAAATCCATTTCCCTCTGTCAGTACTCTGGAAAACATATTCGCAAATGTGTGTTGCCTATTAAATGGAATTTATTGGATGATTTTCATCCCGAGGCGTCATTAAATTAGACCTTATTCCCCTTTTGGTGATCTGGAGCAGCAGAAAAACCTTCAGCGGTTGGGTGGCTCAGTTGGCTGCGTGCAGGACTGGCGCATGAGAAACCAGGGTTTGTTTCCCATGGGGGCGCTATGAGTTTTATCCAGTGTGGGTCCTTAGCCAAGACCCTTCACGCTACCCATGTAGCCACAGGGGAGCCCGGGTCTGGGTCTCTATGTGCCGGTGCCCACCTGGATAAAATACCAGATTGTGTCAGGAAGGGTGTAAAACGCTCTGCCAAACTGAATATGCGGATCAGTGAAAGCTCCTTCGCTGTGCCGACCCCTGACAGGACATGTCAAAAGGTGAGCATCAGCAGAGAAACCTTCCAGAGGAAATAGATACACGTCGAAACATAGATTTAGAATTTTAGCTCTACGACATCAGTCAGCCCTAGAAATAAAAGCTCTCTTTACAATGATTTTGTTTTAAGAATGAACTCCAACCACTTTTGATCTATTTTAAAAGTGTTCCCAGTGTACCCTAACTAAAACGAACTGTCATTTTCTGGGACATCATTTCTGCAGAGCAGAAGCTGTTCTTTAGAAATTTGCCTCCAAGTTGTGGGCGGGACCATTGACACGGAGCAACTCTGGAGCAGAGAAGGGTGCTTGAGGCCTGCCCAGAGTCACAAATACTTCTTTTTTCTCCCCCGTGGTATTTTTGATTCCTGATTCACAACAATCTGAAGAAAGAAATACTAAAAAAAAAAGCAATTTTAAGCTTAATTTTCTTTATATATGTTCTCCGTCCTCAGAAAAATGCCACAAGATTTTAAAAACACAATTTTCAAAATGGATCTTTAATGACAATCTAATAATGAAATATTCATTTGAACTTTGTTTTATCCCAGTTAATCTCACTGGTCAAATTTGTGACAGTAAAAAAAAAAGTTCATTTCTAAGGCTTTAAAAATCTTACTGAAAGATCCATCTATGCATGTTCAGCATATACTGAAATAATAAAGGGTCTCAGTTAAATATATGCAGTGTCACATGTGTACTGATAAATGTCACATGACCAGAGCTGAGGACACTGATGGTGAGAAAGGTCTCAAAGAAAAACGTATGAAAAGTATGTTAACATTAAGATAGGACATAGATTTTAGGTACACATCACGTTTAAGTTGTATAGTAGTGATGTTTGCATTTGCAGTTACTTAGCTTGGCTTAATGTGATGATGGAACTCACAATTATGTCACTGGCAGCAATAGTGACCGGTGGGCTTAACCTTATTCCACTTTCTACCTTAGAATGGCCAGCTCTTTTATGTTAGTGGAGGGATCTGCTCACCTTCTCACAGATAGTCTCACAGTCTCTTCTGCAAAGGTTTGAACAAAACTACTAAATTGTGGAAGGAGGTCTCTACTTGTTTCTTTCATTAAAGGTCAAGCAACATGCAATAGCTTCTCAATGGCTAGCTAGCACAATGCATGGCTTGGAGATGTCGTCATTCTGAGAAACACACTACCTGTGCATATGACAAATGCAAAGTGCTACACATGGAGGTCTTCTAGCTGAACCATGGAGCATAAAAGAAAAATAGCAAAGACAGCAGACAGGAGTCAGACAAAGTTCACAAGCACACATACACACACACACACACACACACACCTACAGAAACACACTGCACTGGTCAAACTGACCTGAATTCAGTCTATACGATGTTGATACAACACCAGAAATGGAGGAGCGAGAGTTTGAGCCTCTTTTGTTCTCACAGGATCTAATCAACATGTAGCCATTGAGTCCATCATAAACTGAACATGAACGTCTCAGTGAAGCAGATAACCTTGAACTTTTTCTTTCATTTAACTCAAACTAGACGTCTCCTTTTACCCACAGATGGAAGAAAAAAGACGAGGGTTGGAGCAGCTCAAACTAAAACAAAAGATGGAAAAGTGGAGCATCTTGTAACACAAACAGCTAGAGATCAATAAATACAATATTTTTTACTCACAGTGGAGTTTTTTTCTTTTATAAACTGATGTTTTCAAATTAGCATAATTTTGGCTTTCTTTTTGCCCCTGCTACAAGTGACTCTGAGAGCTTTTCTGCCTGAGGAGAAAATATTTGAACAAGATTGGAGGTCAATTTTTGTATTTTGCAGTAATTCTGCTCCCAGGAGGTAAAATACTGCTTGATTTGCAGAAAGAGTTGGATGAAGCTGAACTTCAGGTCACACAGCCACCCACAGTCGGGTCAGTGCTGGTTCACAAAGCTGCTGCTTGTAGATGGGGCTGGATGGAGTTCTCTGCAGAAGGACTCTGCACACAGCTGTCAGACGGCTGATGTGGCACAAGAAGAAATAGGAGCACATTTTTAGCTGCTGCAGAAAGAAAAACTCTCAGCTTTCTCAAAGGAAAGACATTTACAAGCTGTATATTTTTCATAATTTGAAATTGGCATCTTCAGAACAACCTTTTGAACAAGTAAGAAGGTCATTATGAACTCTGTATAAAAACAGATTGAAGATTCCCTTCAAAAACAATAGATGAACTATTACACATCAGTATTTTAAAAAACATTCTGAGCAATCAGCGTTCTCCTCACATCCATGAAAAGGAGAGGAACCTGAAGCAAAATATGCATTTTTTAAATTCATTTTCCTTTCAACAGCAAACAGAGGTTGGTGTGTGTCTGGCAGAAATTATAAGTGAAACACCTGCGAGGCCAGCAGTGTGTGTACTGTGAACGTGGATTCTGTGTTGCTCACACAAACCACAGCAATCTGAAGAGATTTGCCAGTTCTTTGAGACGTCTGACCTAAACTGAGCTCTGTTCAGTAAATACATTCAGAGTTGACCTAATGAAGAGGCTTTCCTGCATATTTTTATGACAGGGAGCGGACAAAAAAGAATTAAACTGAAAAAACAAAACAAAAAACAGAGCCATCTAAAAAAGAATCCCACTCCAATCTACTTTTAATCCATTTTAAAAGTGTTGCCAGGGGTCTTTTAATTGTGTGCTTGCCATTTTTAGACAAAAATAAAAAAAAACGTGTTGTTTTAAGACAGTTTATGCAGAGCGGCAGTATTTCTTTTAGAAACGTGCCTCTGAGTTGTGGGTGGGACTGTTAGTGTGGAGTAAGCCTCCACTGATATCCCATCAACCCTTTGTTTTAACAGCCCCTCACAACCCCAACCTAGCATTATGGGTGCAACAAAATTGGAAAAAACCAGCAGTACAATTTTGAGCCAGATGCCACCTCGGACAAGGAAAACGATGACATACGTGGATCTAGTTATCTACAGTGGGGATCGAAAGTTTGGGCACCCCAGGTAAATTATTATGCATAAAGAACCCAAGGAAAGATAAAAAAATCTTCTAAAAGCATCTGTTTACAGATGATACTTTTAATATGTAAAAAAATTGGCTTTAGCTTCATATTTAGCTTCATGATAAACATAGGAGGAATGTAGTACATTAGTGCAATAAATGAACAATTATTCCGATAACCATAACATAAAAAAACATGCTAACAAGTCAACCAAACTCAATCTCACTTCAGATCACTAAGTCTAGTGAATTCTTCATTGTCTGTGTCACTTTGGTACAATTCAGCCAAACCTGGCGTAAGACTGAGTGGCGCTTCTTCTTCTGTCACCTACAGTGCCCTCTAGAGGTTGTTAGTGGGAAGATAAACTGTGCTAAAAAAAAGAGATTTGTACTCTGAAAAATATGCTAAATAAAAATGTAGTTGGTGATTTAAAACAATGTAAAGCTTCTATAATTAAAAAGAGAATAGTTGGAGGACAGCAGTTTTTCAGATGACTCGCCTATTCTATATACAGATGCAGCTCATGACTCACTGTGTGATGACGTCTGATCAACATTTACCCTTCAAAATATTTTCCAGTTTGATGTGTTTCTGGCTCCATCAATGGACTTTCACAAGAAAATACTCAAGTATCCTCAAATCTGATAAAAACTCTCACAAAAGGGATAAAGGGTCTGAAGTTTTACCAAGTCACTTAGGTCATTTATTAACACACATCCAGATAAGATTAATAAAAATATCAAATAAAAGTACTGTAGTGGGTTTTTGGTGCTTATTTTCATTCTATTTTTATTCATAGTTTTCCTATTTTTTTATTTGAAGGATAGATATTCTCATGTATGCATTTGCATAAACGCAAAGATAAAAACAAATAAATTATGGTCAAAAAGCAGGTGCGCTGGCCTCGGTCACCATAGTAACCTTCACATTCCAACCTGACATGATGTGTCACATAGCGTTCCATCAACCGCCTGCATGAGTCTCTCAAGGCAACAGTACATGTCACCGATCTCCCTAATGCTCATCTTTGCCTTTTTCCACCAATGGATGCAATTATGTGCAATTACTGGCTTGTTAGTGCCTGAGTGCAGAGTCTAAAAACACTCCCACACACGTGCACACAGATGCACTGAATATTCCTGCAAAGTTACAGTTTTCACACAGGGTCAAGGACTAGGCCGCAGTTTCTCTGCTGCCATTCAGCTTTTTTTCCCCCTCTCTTTTACAAGGCTCAGTTGAATATTTAATATTGAAGAAAAATGTTTCACCAAACACAGACAAATGAAGGAAAAAAAAAAAATTGACCACCGCCAAGTGCAGCTCAAGGCGTCTGTGTGTGGGAGGAACACTCGAGACAAACAGTAGATTCTTGCACATTAGCTTCAATATAAAACTCTTGCATTGTACAGTTATGTCCTCACTGTGGTCAACACCCTCAACATTGATTCAATATCCTAATTCTCCTACGCACTTTTATCAGGCAGGACTTTATAAAACTCACAAACAGAAATTCATTTGACAACATCAGATCATGTCTGCGATGCACCAAAGTCCAAATGATTCTAAACAAAAATGACTCATATGGATTCTTTTATTTTAACCTTCTGTGATTCTTATATTTATGATTAACCTGCTAATCTGAAGAGTTTTGGACCAGGAGAAATAGCAGAGAAATTGTTTTCCAATTTCAGAGGCATAACACAAACAAATCAATACCTTTTTTATATCAGAAAAAGAAAAGATGCATCACAAATGTATTTTTGTTTATATGTTTATAACATGTTCTTGTGGCATTTTTCTGACGATGGAGGATACATATATATATATACATATATATATATTTAAGATTAAAATTATATTTCTTTATTTAAATTGTTGTGAATCAGGAGCAGACAAAAAAATGAATTTGGAAAAAAGAGCATATTTACGCTGGGCGGGCCACAAGCTTCCTGCTCTGCTCCATTCCACTCAGAAGATTAGATCTGAAAGATGACCGATGTGGGACTTCAAACAGGATAAATAAAAGATGAGTAAGGATGACATGAGATGCTTCAGTTTCGACACTTATCTATAAAAATTATTTTAAAGTTTTAAATATATATAAAAATGTATGACAAAGTGGGGAAAAAAGCCTTAATTGCTTTTGGAGAAACACACAACTGGAATTATAGAGACCCAAATTTAGCAAAAGAACATAATGTTTGGCAACGTACAGTGAATATCTTAAGTTTGACAGCAAACGCGTCAAATTGTCTCTTTCTACTGATTACAGATGGTCTTCAGGAGTTTTGACTCTTGACAAAACACAGAGCTTCATCCAAAAGGGCAGTGTGCGACAGTACAAGCTGGATGGACCATTATCTGACTTTATGCTTCAGGAGTTGAACACAGTAAAGGTCAAACACGTAATCTGCACATTTATCACAAGACTGACCCACACAAGCAAAAGGACAGTGTCCTTTTCCCATTACTTAAAACCTCAGTCAACCTACAGGGTCAGAGCTTTTACCTTTACAGGCTGAGGAACACACACCGGTAAGGTAAGAGTTTAATGATACATCATTATTACTAATGAAGATCAAAAGATAAAAATCGCTTCGAAAAAATTTTTTTTTGTTTGTACTTTCCTTAAAAACACTGAGTTCAACATGTGTAGTTTTTTCATTATTTTATTATTGGTTTTTTTTATTACAAAAAGGCAGTTGGTCAGAACTAAATAAAAATAAAGTCAGAGGAATAAGTAGAAGGAGAAATGTGGAGGAGTCTGCCTGAGGTGGACACACACTAACCAAACTAAAGATAACAAATGAGCAAATACATTCTCCTTAATCCTTCATAATGGCAGCAATAGGAAACTAAATAGATGACATCCACGTTTCTTATTAAGTCGTCAAACACTTCCTTGGCTTTTATAGAAAATCTTTGGTCATTAGGATGTTTTCATTTGCAACTTTTTTTTTAGATATTAAACTTACAATGTTATTAGGCTATTATTCTGGTTGTAAGGCTATTATTTTATTATTTAATTCGACAAATACATTTTTTTTTTAATTATTATTTTCACAAATACCAGTCTGTATGCATTACTGCAAAAACATTAATCTGTGATGCTAAATAATCACACAAGAAGATAGCATAATCGTCTTTCATCTTCGTAAAATTTTCTCTATTTTCTAAGCATTGTATTACCTAATATCTAAAAGGAGTTTGATATATTTGTGTTTTGTAATGTTTTTGTAGTATTATTTCATTATTTGTAATGCTTAAAATACATCCCAAATTCAAACAAACTTTTTTTAAACAAAATTAAGAAGTCCTTTATGTATTTTATATAATATTTTGGCACTATGTTTGGTTAAATCAGAGAAAATGTGAAACGTATATAAACTAAATATAATATAAAACTATATCTATTTATGAAAATAAAATATGAATTTATTTGCCATCAATTCTTGTTTACTTGTTTATTTGAGCACACATTTAATTTCCACTTGATTATCTTGCAAGAAATTCTTGGAAGCTGGAAATCTTCACCAGTCCTGTTCAGTACCAGGTATTTATCTCAGAGTTACACTGGTTGAAGTTTTGGTTACAGATGTCCTGGATCCATTTTAGGTCAAAGAATTGGATCATGTCGGATTGTTTAAAATGAACCAATATCAACTACGCATTGAAGAGTCAACCACTAATGATGATACAAATGGAATTGTTAAACCCCTATAGGAAGCAGTCATCCTTCATACATACATTTGGCTCATTTCTCTGTAAGAGCTTTCCAGTTACAGCCCAGTTTTGTTCTTTTGTGACCCAAAAGGTCAGTTGCACTGTGTTCTATAGCAGTTCAGAGGGATCATTCTGACAGGTGGCATAAAAATGTGAACGTAGAAGGGGATGAGAAAAGACAGGTGACACATGAGCAGGTGCTGCAGGTAAATCATGACTTCTATCATCATGGCTGCATTTCCAGCTAGGACTATGTATATGTGTGTGTGTGCGGGAGTGGGTGCTTCCACATTAATCAAAGACTTATAAAGAAGGACAAGATATGGTTATTTACACTGTAAATATGTCTAAATAAAAAATCAAAAAGTAGAGTTGGCAAATTGTCTGCATGCTCTAACGGAGATCAGAAGAACAATTAGGTGAACCAAAGGCTGGCTGACTTCTTTTATTTGTAATATCCATCTGATTTACACACCACAACAAGGATAATGTGCAAGGATCAACAAAATACAAACACGTACCAATGAAAGCTACTTAAGATGCAAATACACAGAGAGAGTATTTTTCTTAAAAAGCAGAGAAGCTAGCAGAGGAAGAGAGAAAGATAACCGTAAGGGTGAAGAGGTCAGTCTTCCTCCCCCTCATCCTCATTTCTCACCTCTTTCTGCTTTGACGCCCTTTTCTCAAAGCTCTGACCTCCATAACGGTCCAACAACAAACAGCTTGCCGCCCACAAGAGCTCCATCCTCCATCACCGTCTCCAGCTGTCAGCACTAGTTAGGTTTTTCAGCTTCTCGTAAAGAAAAACCAACACACTGGCGTTGGGACAATGCAAGCAGATTAGACTCAGACATTCATCTGCTCCAATATTGACACTGCTACTCATTATTGTTAAATGACCGCTGCCAGCAGCTGTATCCATCTTTCACTCCAAGGTCAGCTAGAAGGCTTCATTCAGAACCAACAAAAGCCTCTTTTCCTGAAATCACCATATTTTACTCACAGCAGGAAAGGTTAGCGATACAGAAGTGGAGGCGGGTCATGCCATCCTTCCTCCTCTTTTTTATGCATTTCACTGGTAACTTTCTGAAACTACATTTCTGAATCTAAACCTTTACAGCTGTAACCTCATTTCAAAAGCAGGAAGCTCCCAGCAGCAGTTTAAGGGGGTCTAGAGGATCAATACTGAGATGAAACAGAACAAAATAAAAACAGAAATGACAAATAACTCATAATAGTTATTTTTTAAACTCTACACCATGCATCCATTTTCGAAATTGTTTAAAAAAAAAAGACAAAATTTTTAAGGGTGAATTCAAAATTCACAAATTTGGTTTGCCTAAAGTGAACCAAAGTTCGTGTCCGATAATCCAGAACAATTTCTCAGTTTGAAGCTGACACTGGTCAGCCACCCTGCCTCATTCTGAGGTTGCACGGTAGCAGTCCAGTGACAGGTGGGGAGGACGCCATTACAAAATCCGGCCACCACAGGGGGGAATCACCAGCTGCATCAACATCACTGTTAAACGCAGTGGAAAAAATGTTTCCACGCACGAGTAAAGTAGAAGACAGCGATACGATGGCCAGAATGTGCAGGTCAAGAGTGGAAGAAAAAAAATACTGTGGTTAATTCAAACCCTCCTGATCAACTTTCATCCAGTGTGTGAATTCCCATAAGAAATTTGAAATGTTAAAACAGTGAAAAGGTGAAAAAAGTTTGGGGTCATTTGTTATCTTATCCCTTTACAATGAATATTTAAACAAATAAATGACCCAGCATGATTATTTCTCTAAAAATATTTATTAAAAAGATTATCCTAGAAATAAATACCCAGGTTAAGACACAGCTTCTTCTGTCTACTGTTCCTGCTACTCCAAACAGATTTGGCTCTTTTGGAATCCTTATCCACCTACAAGAAGAACAACCAACAAAGAAAGACTGAACATTTCCCGCCAATGGCCGAGTATGGATGAACATGATGTTTGCATGGTCCAAAAATAAAAAATTAACATAACTCATTTGTATATGACAAATTCTTGGTACAAGTATGTGATGTTACTGACTAAGGAAATGAATAAATCTGATTGCTTTGTTTGTTCTGTAATTCCAGCTTCAGCCTTACATCCAAATTTAAAAGCAAAGCTATTTTGTGAGTGGAAAAGCGACTGTGTTACTGAATATAGTGCTAAAGGCTATGTTTGTATTGGAGACGTTACCACTCCACTATGACGGGCTTTCTTCCGGATACCTATTCACACAGGCTGTGCACTGTCTTCAGTCTCCATGGTCCACTCCCAGGGACACAGATTTTTTGTGATCCAGCTCAAGGGACCAAAGAATGTCAGGTAAATTCATCTAAACACTAAATGCAATAAGATACCACGCCAATAAGCATTTTTTTTTATGCATAAGGGAGTAACAAGAAAGCTGGGAAGCTAGGGAGAAGCCACCATCCTTTGTCATTAAAGGACTGCTCCTCTCCTGCTCTCCTTTTATTGAAAATTAAAGTGGGAGGTTACAACATTTGCATGTGGTTGTTGGATTTAAAATTATAAACATTAAAGAAAGTTAATCAAATGTAAGCTTTGTTTTATTGTGTTTTATTTAGAAAAGAACATATGTCTGTCGATTTCCAAAGAGCATGGGATTATGGAGTTTTCTAAACCAGATTTCATAATAAAAGCTTTAGTACGTTAATCAGTCTGTCTAAAAATAGACTTTTTAAAAATGTGTGCGCACACATGTATATCTGTTATGTATGACTCCAATTCTGGCTTTTTTTGGGTGAAATGAGTCATACTAAGGTGTAAAAATGCAGATTTTACGAGCTTCTGAGGGTTTATTCCCAACTGTCATCAGTAAAAAATGTAAATCATAAACACAAATGATGCAGCTGAAATTTCCAGTAATGCACCAATTTGTAAACTGCCTGAATCTATACATAGCAAATAGCATGGATGTAAATATGACCTATGTATGCACATTAATGGTTGCTGAAATGATATATAAAACAGAATGCGGGCATGTTTGCATCTCTGTGGATTAGGAGAAATAGGCCCATATGTGATAAAGCATCACCTTGTTTCTGGTCATTACAAGCCTTTCTAGGATTTGTACTTAAATCAGCATAAAACTGAGAAATATTAACATTTGCTCATTTTTGGCGACAGCAGTTTGTCAAGAACAGGTCATAATGACAACAAGGAAGCAATTTTGCGTGGGGGCTGCAGGTTGGCTAAGATTGGATCTCCAAATATAAATTTCCACTAAAGCTCACGTGGTTCCGACCCCGGAGGCTGTTTCATTAAGGAAATGTAATGATTCCATTCGTTAACGTCCAAGTGATATTCCGACCTTTGCGACTCATCCACCCGCTCGTTTTGATCTAATGTGGATAAACTGCATCCAGATGCAAAGGGAGCCGGCTTTCATGTGCTACCAGCAGGTGGGCAGTTTAATTTCTCACAGACGGTGGGGGCTGTGAGAAATACTGTAATTGGTGCATTTATTTTTAATAACTGAAAAGTGTTTTTACTGTCATTTTCAATAAAAACACGTTTTAAGTTCTTCATTCAAAATCTTGTTTAATGTCATACCCTGGAGTGTCTGGTACATCAATACATTCTTTAAGCTCCTTTTTTAGATCAACGCTTTGATTTCTGGCGGCTGGAGGAACGACCTCAGACTGATGTGTTTGTGAGTCTTCCTAAGATGTTTTCCCAACCTGCTGCTGTCCTGCTGGAGAAAGCTGCCACTTTATAGGAGAGATATTGCAGTTCGTGTCTGCCAGGATGCAAGAATTTCTCAGCGGTTTATTGCTCAGCAACAGGACAGATGTTTCTTGTTAGGGCAGCTTCAGCTCTGGAGGGAAAGCAGCAGCCTGTCAGTTTCTGGCTCCAGTGGTCGACATGTTGAAACATCCATGGGGGGGGGGGGGGGGGGATTAAACTGTCCTTAATGACTTTTTTTAAACAGATGAAATCATTGATATCTAAAATACATTAGAGTGATAATTTCATTACTATAGCTTGTTAAAATGTGTTAAATGTTAATAAATTGCATTCATCTTTTGATCCATTAACTGCAGTTTCACAGTAACCTCTACACACCGACTCATATGGTAAATGAAGGCACAGATTGACAGCTCTGAGCTCTTAGAAGACCCTATTTTAAGTTGTTGCCATGCCAGCTTCATAGCAGTCAGTGACTCCATGTAAAAGCACAAGCTCTAAGAGCAGCACCATGAATTATTCACAGCCTTTAACAGCGAGGGCGAGTCCTCCCTAACAGCATTTTCAGAAACGGTGAAATGCCCAAAAAAACTGTCACCTGGATAAAGAGATTCGACAGATTCTAACAGACTTTCAACAGTATCCTTCAATGAGACCATTTTAATGAACAGGAGGCAGAAAACAGGTCAAATCTTCCCACAATCCTCTCCTGCTGCCTCTCGCCCTCGTTTGCAATTCCAATTGAGTGTCGGTAAAGGACAATACAGCTAATTACCTATGATTTTTTTTCTTTTTCTTTTTAAATTGCAGAAGAACACCGAGATGTCCCTCTTGGATCTTCTCCATGATAAACACACACACAGATGCAAAGAAAGGCAGAGTGTGAGTCACTCGCATCAATGTACACAGCGGCCACACATTGTATCTAAGTGCTTCATTTTAGATGAATGTGCAGTCACCGCCTTCGGGGTGAATCTGCAACAGTTGTGAGGGTAAGTGGCTGCTCACCTGTTGCATCAGTAAAGCACCTGTTGCTCTTGTTTGAGTTTAAGATTAATTCTGATTAGTTTCTTTTCGTGCAGAATGCCACCTAAATAAAAAAAAAAAAAAAAGTAGGAATGTGTAGCCTCAACTTTCAGATAAGAATTATTGATTTTATATCAAACTTGAACGAAAGTTAATATTTTGCAAAAAAATTATCTAACCTTCCAACTTTTTGCCAACTACACATTTTCCACCTCTCTTCCAACAGCTTTGGCTTTGACATTTCTTGTTTAAAGTTCCACTCCAATCATCTTTTGATCCATTTAAAAAATGTTCCCGCTAGTCTCAAAATATGATTATGCTGGTTTTAGACAAATTCCAAAAATGTGTAGTTTTCTAAGACATATTTTATGCAGAGTGCAAGTAGTTAATTAGAAATTCGTCTCCTAGTTGTGGTAGGGACTGTTGACCAGGAGTAAGCTACCTTCATGTCCCATGATCCCTTTGTTTATGCTCTCTCCTGCTAGCTTACAGACCCTCACACCCCTAACATTAGAGGTGCAACAAAAATTCTGAGCATTATTGAAGCTATCCAGTCATACAGTTTGCATACACATCTGCTTTGCAAGTGGATGATGGATCACTGCTTCAGGATTTTCCATCTGAATTTTTTCACCTGCTCTGGATTCACAACAATTTGAACAAGAAAATACTCCATCCATCCATCCATCCATCCATTTTCTTCCGCTTATCCGGGACCGGGTCGCGGGGGCAGCAGTCTAAGTAAAGATGCCCAGACTTCCCGCTCCCCAGCCACTTCCTCCAGCTCCTCTGGGGGGACCCCGAGTCGTTCCCAGGCCAGCCGAGAGACGTAGTCTCTCCAGCGTGTCCTGGGTCTTCCCCGGGGCCTCCTCCCAGTGGGACATGCCTGGAACACCTCCCTAGGGAGGCGTCCAGGGGGCATCCGAACTAAATGCCCGAGCCACCTCAACTGGCTCCTCTCGATTTGGAGGAGAAGCGGCTCTACTCCGAGCTCCTCCCGGGTAACCGAGCTTCTCACCCTATCTCTAAGTGAGCGCCCAGCCACCCTACGGAGGAAGCTCATTTCAGCCGCCTGGATCCGGGACCTCGTTCTTTCGGTCATGACCCAGAGCTCATGACCATAGGTGAGTATTTGGGCGTAGATCGACCGGTAAATTGAGAGCTTTGCTTTCTGGCTTAGCTCTCTCTTCACCACGACGGACCGGTACAGCGACCGCATAACGGTGGACGCAGCACCAATCCGCCTGTCGATCTCACGCTCCGATCTTCCCTCACTTGTGAACAAGACCCCAAGATACTTAAACTCCTCCACTTGGGGAAGGAGCACTCCACCCACCCAGAGAGGGCAAACTACCTTTCTCCGGTCGAGAACCATGGCCTCAGACTTAGCGGTGCTGACCCTCATCCCAGCCGCTTCACACTTGGCTGCAAACCGTTCCAATGCATACTGGAGGTCCTGGTTCGATGAAGCCAACAGGACAACATCATCTGCAAAGAGCAGAGAGGAAATCCTGTGGTTCCCGAACCAGACCCCCTCCGGACCTTGGCTGCACCTAGAAATTCTGTCCATAAAAACTATGAAAAGAACCGGTGACAAAGGGCAGCCCTGCCGGAGTCCAACATGCACTGGGAACAGGTCTGACTTACTGCCAGCTATGCGGACCATGCTCCTGCTCTGGTCATACAGAGACCGGACAGCCCTGAGTAAGGCTCCCCGGACCCCATACTTCCAAAGTACCCTCCACAGGACACCACGGGGCACACGGTCGAACGCCTTCTCCAAATCCACAAAACACATGTGGACAGGATGAGCGAACTCCCACGAACCCTCCAGCACCCTGGACAGGGTGTAGAGCTGATCCACAGTTCCACGACCAGGGCGGAAACTGCATTGTTGTTCTTGGATCTGAGGTTCGACTATCGGCCGGACTCTCCTCTCCAGTACCCTGGCATAGACTTTCCCAGGGAGGCTGAGGAGTGTGATTCCCCGGTAGTTGGAACACACCCTCCGGTCCCCCTTCTTGAAAAGGGGAACCACCACCCCTGTCTGCCAGTCCAGTGGTACTGTCCCTGACTGCCACGCGATGCTGCAGAGACGCGTTAACCAAGACACTCCCACAGCATCCAGAGACTTGAGGTACTCAGGGCGGACCTCATCCACTCCCGGTGCCTTGCCACAGAGGAGCTTGTTAACTACCTCTGTGACTTCAGCTTGGGTAATGGACAGCCCCACCCCAAGGCTCTCAGCCTCTGCTTCCTCAAGAGAAGGCGTGTCAGCAGGATGGAGGAGATCCTCAAAGTATTCCTTCCACCGCCCGACAATGTCCCCAGTCGAAGTCAACAGCTCCCCACCTGCACTGAAAATGGTGCCTGCAGAAAGCTGCTTCCCCTTTCTGAGGCGCCGGACGGTTTGCCAGAACCTCTTCGAGGCCAACCGATAGTCCTTCTCCATGGCCTCACCGAACTCCTCCCAGGACCGAGTTTTTGCCTCTACTACAGCCTGAGCCGCAGCTCGCTTAGACTGCCGATACCTGTCAGCTGCCTCTGGAGTCCCACAAGTCAGCCAGACCTGATAGGACTCCTTCTTCAGCTTGACGGCATCCCTTACTTCCGGTGTCCACCAACGGGTTCGGGGGTTGCCGCCACGACAGGCACCAGAGACCTTGCGACCACAGCTCCGAACAGCAGCAGAGACAATGGAGGTGGAGAACATGGTCCATTCAGACTCAATGTTACCAGCCTCCCTTGGTACCTGTTTGAAGTTCTCCCGGATGTGGGAGTTAAAGACTTCCCTGACGGAGGGCTCAGCCAGAAGTTCCCAGCAGACCCTCACACTACGTTTGGGTCTGCCGAGTCTTTCCGGCCTCCTTCCCCGCCATCGAATCCAACTCACCACCAGGTAGTGATCAGTGGACAGCTCTGCCCCTCTCTTTACCCGAGTGTCCAAGACACACGGCCGAAGGTCTCCTGAAACGACTACAAAGTCGATCATTGATCTCCTGCCGAGGGTGTCCTGATGCCACGTGTATTGATGGACACCCTTGTGCTCAAACATGGTGTTTGTTATGGACAAACTATGACTAGCACAGAAGTCCAACAACAAAACACCGCTCGGGTTCAGATCAGGGAAGCCGTTCCTGCCAATCACCCCCCTCCAGGTGCTACTGTCATTGCCCACGTGGGCATTGAAGTCACCCAGGAGGACAATGGAGTCCCCGTTGGGGCACTTTCCAGTACCCCTCCGAGAGACACCAAGAAAGCTGGGTACTCTGAACTGCTGTTCGGCCCATAAGCCGAAACCACAGTCAGAGACCTGTCCCCCACCCGAAGGCGGAGGGACGCTACTCTCTCATCCACCGGGGTGAACTCCAACACTTGGCGGCTAAGATGGGGGCTCACAAGTAAGCCCACCCCAGCCCGCCGCCTCTCACCATGTGCAACTCCAGAATGGTAGAGTCCAACCCCTCTCGAGAGACTGAGTTTCAGAGCCCAGACTGTGCGTAGAGGTGAGCCCAACTATATCTAGCCGGTACCTCTCAACCTCTCGCACAAGCTCAGGCTCCTTCCCTCCCAAAGAGGTGACGTTCCATGTCCCAAAAGCCAAGTTCCATGACCGGGGTTTAGGCCGCCGAGGCACTCGCCCTCGACTGCCACCCAAACCACATCGCACCGGCCCCTTCTGAGCTCTCCTGCAGGTGGTGGGCCCACTGGGGAGTGATCCCGCGTTGATCATTCGGGTTTTACCCGACCGGGGCCCGTGGGAGGAGCCCCGGCCACCAGGCGCTCGCCTGCGAGCCCCAACCCCAGGCCTGGCTCCAGGGTGAGGCCCCGGTAACGCCAATCCGGGCGACGCAACTGGATCTGTGATGTTTATTTTCATAAAGGGGTTTATGAACCGCTCTTTGTCTGTTGTCACCCAGGACCTGTCTCCCATGGGAGACCCTACCAGGAGCCGAAGCCCCAGACAGCATAGCTCCTGGGATCACTCGAGCACTCAAACCCCTCCACCACGTTAAGGTGCCGGTTCATGGAGGGGAAGAAAATACTCAGAAACACAATTTATAGATTAATTTTCTTTACATGTCCTCCATCAAAAGACAAATACCACAAGAACCTGTTAAAAAAAAAAAACAATTTTCATTAGATTGGGTCTTTAGGACTAAAAATGGTATGACAATATTTATTTCATACAATTCATTTTAATTTATTGCATTTTGATAATTTGACAGCTAAAATTCTGTATTCAGTTTTCTGAGATATAATTTAACAAAAAGGTTATGTAACCTATAATGTAAGAGACAAAATGTCTCTCTTCATAGTTTTTTTTTTAACCTTTGTAGCTATGGATTTTCAGAAATACATCTCTCTAGCTCCCATTTCAAAAGCTGCATCTGGAAATGGATCACCAACAATCAGTTTTCGTCTCAAACCAAGTCTCCTCCATTCCTCCAGCAGTCTGATAGTCCTGTGTACTCAGTTTGCCCTCAGGCAAAGTAAAGGAACCGAGGACATGAGCATACCGGCAAAGCAGACTCACGGCATCTGGTATCCTGCAGCGACTGGAAAGCTGTAGGTATTCATTCATTGTCTAATTCGTGCGCAAATTATGATAAATTATGCAAAGTGATAGGCGATGTGTCCCCTGTGTGAAACCCCAACTAAAGTAGGTTACAAAGTGTCTGCACGGAAATACTTCTTTTGGGGTCAAAACCTAATAAAAACACAAATCAGATCAACTGTATGTAGAATTTCATGCACATTTTGTACCTATCTGTGCGCAGATTTATTTTATATGCTTTCCCTTTGTAAATTATAATATTAAACAAGGAAATCTGGCAAATTCCTATGATCCAAACAGACTGATCTGTCTGAGGCAAGTTGTTATTCGAATCGACCTATATCATTAAAGAATTGTTTCAAAATGAAATAAATCAATAGTATCGATCTTGGAAGACATCACTTGGATTGAGGCATAGTAGGTTTATAATACTGTAATGCAAAAATGACCATGACAGCAGACAGCGCACATGAGATGGCAGCAAAAATGATCGAGCAAACATTACAGTCCAAAGTGGAAACACTTTGAATTCTGCAAAATACATGTGACCATACAGTGTGGTAGAATGTTCTAATGTTCCGTTTGTATTCTTTTAATGTGGAAAAACAACATCGGGCTGAACTTTATGAAACTAAAATGTGAATGGATTTACTGTTCATTCTTGTTGCTTGTTTGTTTGTACACACATGTAATTTACACTTGATTGTCTTTCAAAAAAATATAAGGAATCTGGAAAACCTCACCAGTCCTGTTCAGTACCAGGTATTTACCTCTGAGTCACACTGGTTGAATTTTTGGCTAACGATGTCCTGGATCCATTTTAGGTCAGAGAATCAGATCAAATCGTTCAAACTGAACCAAAATAGACTATGAATTGAGTCAGTAACCACAAATGATTTAAATCGAATGGTTACAGGGCATTGTTACACCCATAGTACAAACATTGACAGGAAGGTAGAAAAATTAAGACAGTGTTACAGCTGATTAAGTCATCAGACCAGCACATACATATAAATACACAAATGCTGGGCCCTCTATGCATTCCTCATGCTTGACATGAAGTGTGAGGCTTTCTTTGCACTAGGAGAGACAGCCGTATGAAGCACACTCACAGCGTGATGCTGTGTCCTTTCAGTTTTTTTTTTGCAAATGGCCAGTCTTTTGCAGTTCCCAAACAGCAGGGCCACTTTCCAAAACATTGTCAATAGAAAAAAATCTGCTCCTAATGGCCAAACTAGAATTGACTGCAGCTGATTCCTTTTTCCCTCAACCTCAAATTATCGCAATCAATCAATGTGTCCGCTCACCGGGGCAGAGACAACTGCTGGCTATCTTCAGAGAGACACAACAGGATATTTAGATGAATGTGATGATTTCATTTACATAAGTGGGGCTCCATCAGAGTAACAACAAGAGAAAAAGACAAACCTGACTTCAACAAACCACCATTCTTCTCAGACAGTCAGAAGTGATGATGTGAGGTATTTGTGTACAAATAGAGTTTTGTATTCCCGCTCACATAAGTCTGACAATTTTCTTGTGCAAAGATTATAAAAACCCAACCATCCCCTAACTTCCATCTGGTGAGAGGATGATTTATGTGCGGGTTTGGCACCTTTTTTTTGGCCAAAGATAATTAAGGGCCGAGAAAAAGAGTCTGCACTCTTCTGTTTGCTCACATACTCCCTTTTCCTCCTCCCTGAAATGTGACGCTGTCTGCACACCCACTCTTAAAGAGAGACACAGAGAGAGGGAGAGTGGAGAGGAGGGACACGGATCGGCACACAGAGCCAGTTTGCAGCTCCTACTTCACTGTAGCTGCTCTGCCAGACAACACTCAGCCATCCACATCACACTCTCTCAAACACATTTGCTCTCTCAGCCGACAACACCCTCTCAATTTCTCAGCTGCATCAAACGTCCAAACGACAAGGTGAAAACAAACCCCACGCACAGACACCAGCTCTGAGGAGGAGGCTGGACTGAAGCTGGAGGGGCTGACTGGAGAATGGAATGGAACCTTAGAAGGATGGAAAGTGAACTGAGGCACATTAATCCGGACCTGCTGCAGCCCAGCAAAAGCTTCAAGAAGCCCTCTTCCGGCACCATCACCCTTAATGTAGGGGGGTTTCTTTACACCGCTCATCGGACCACCCTTTCCAAGCACCTCGGGTCCTTTCTGGAGGAGCTGGCTAATGGCAAAAAGCCGGTTCAGCACACAGATTCGATGGGCAATCCCTTCATTGACAGAGATGGTCCTGTTTTTCGCCACGTGCTCAACTACCTCCGGACCGGCGAGCTGCAGCTGCCTGATGACTTCCGCGAGGCAGGGCTGCTGAGGAGAGAGGCCGACTTCTACCGCCTGAGCCAGCTGGTGGAGGCCGTGGCCGAGTGGGAGAATCAAAGGGCGGCCCAGCGAGAACCCGCATTTTTGGAGGTGACAGACAGCCACGAGAGGTCACAAGGCCTCAAGGTGTACTGCAGCGACTCCACCTTCATTGAGAAGGTAAAGGGACGGCTGGTGCAGATCTCCAAGAGCCGCTTGGACGGCTTCCCAGAAGAATTTGTGGTGTCATCAAACGTGATCCAGTTTCGCCACTTCATCAAGTCCGAGCCAGGCTCACGGCTTGTGTTGAAGGAGGACAGCACGTTCGTGTGCACCCTGGACTGTCTGAAATTAGAAACAGTGATGCTAGCACTGAAATCGGGGTTCAAGTTGGTCACCAGCCTCGATAGCAGTAAAGGCTCGGTGGTGGCAGCGGAGGCCCTGCACTTTGTCAAGTAAGATGAAGAGAAACACAGGAATCAGAGAGAAGGGAAAGTACTGCCATATTTCATATTCACCCCACTAATGTCAGGTATTGGTTTGAGTCTTGTAAAATGTGTATTATGTGATTGTGTAGATAAAATAATAGGTGGGTTGGACTGTTTGGCAGGACAGAGTTTGTACCTTTACATATGAAGCTTTGGGTGGATGTTTTTAGCAGAACCATATTTTGGCATTTGCAGAATTTGCACTGCTCTATATTTGTAGAATCCAGAAAGATCCTGATAGCACAAAAGCACCGGTGACATGGACGAAAAGCCACAAGCGAATCTTCACACGGAAAATACTGAACGTCAAGTTCCATCAATACATGTGTGCTTCGTCAATGGCTGCAATAATAAAAAAAAACAAAAAAAAAAACAGCCCCTTCATAAAAAGCCTGTGATGTGCACCGTTGTGCCATTCAGCTTTTACTACAGTCTGTGTGCGTGCGCGTGTGTGTGCCTCGCCGTACACTGTGTGTGTGTAGCTGTTTTATTAGCTTGAGTTTTTTTAGTCTCCTGACTTGAAAAGCAGAGCTCACTGAAGGCAGGCTGGAGCCAACACACAAACGTTTCAATTAATTGCTGAGTTTAGGAGCAAAGAGCTGTGATTATTGCAAGGGCTTTGAATCTTGCATGATGCATGTGCACAGAAACTACAAAAAAACTGTGTGTTTTGTAAGTGCCGTGAGCCTCTGTGAAGCCAGTGCCACAAAAATGCCTATTTCTTTAAATGTGAATATTTTACGAATAAAATGAAGTTAAAAAAGCAGTTTGGTATTTCTTTGAACTCCTTTATTAATAATAAAAAACAAGTCAATTTGTTTGCACAACGAATTATTCATGGCATGCAGAAAATTATAATCTGTAATTGTTCACTCTAATTATAATGATCTACCTCCTTTGAAATGGACGTGAACAATATTACAACTCATCACATTGTAAACTTTACTTTTTGTTTACAGGATAAGAGTTTAAAATTTTTTAATTTATTTAACAAAAATGACTCATTTTCCATCTAAAATGAATTTACTTTTATTAATGTTTTATTAGAAATAGAAAAAAGACTGAGGGGGCCCTAAACTTGATGAAATCATGTGTGTGTTGGGTTATTAGACAATCTGCTGATGTGATTTTGTCCTGAGGAAGAGACTTTGATCTACAAAAGCAGAAATGTCCTGCTTTCAAAGGATTTCTTCCTCCAGTGCGAGCTACTTAAGCTCTCATGCTAGAGCACTGATACATTGGTATGCAGAAATGTCATTTAAATATATATTTGTAACAATAAAGTGAATTTTCTCACTTAAATATAAGGTGCAAAATGTACAACATTAAATTAAAATTCAATAAATAAAGCCAGTTTCCACTGCAGTGTCTTCACAAAAGCATCAAAGTACTGGTGTAATGTGAACGTGGTCATTGCTCCATCCTTTTGAAAGTGAGGATCCTATTGAGTGCTGTCAAGATGTTTGAAATTACCACATTTACATGTTCAAGCTAAAAGACGGGTTTAAAGACTGTGTGGGCACGCAGTCACATCAGTTATAAACCAGATACTAATATGTGTAGTAAGTGTTCTTCGGTAAAAAAAAAGGGCCTACTGAAAGAAGTGAGATTACACAGAATAAACTTTTTCTATTTCCCCCTTTGCTAAAATGCCACACACGTTGCTCCAAACAGACTAAACACCAGAATGATCCTGAAACATTTTAAACTTTTGTTCTAACAAATCACTAGCTTAACTGTTTGCTCAGTAAGGTCATTGTTTTATATAAGATAAAAAAGAAGAAGCTTACAGGCTTTTTAAATTTTTATCCTATATGTGTATTATAGATAAATATAGGCTCCAAAAATGATTATGCTTAGCCACAGTGAGTCTGTACCTACAGGAGTTCAGAGGAAGAGGGAATACTAACAAATGCTAACAAAGAATAATTAAACAAAACATTGTAAAAAAAAAAAAAGAATAAATAAATGAATACATTATATTGTATTTTTACAAACTTTGCTTTGAGAAATCAAGTTCCTGATTGCAGTCTGTGCCCATCTGGTGGATGAAGGCCATTAACTGCTCTAAAATCCTGCTTTGGTAGATTGGGTGACAAGATTGAGACAAAAAAAGTCACACTTTGAATTTCTTTAAATCCAAAAACAGCTATACATTTTATAAAATTTATATTACATTTAGTTATAGAATTATATTTGTTTACATTTTAAACACAAGACTAAAAGTTACAGTTGGAAAGTTTTACTTTAAGCCTCCAAAGAGTAAAACTAAATAAATAAAAAAAGCAATCAACTGCCACACTTTAAGCCACTTTAGTCCACTGCAGCTTGATCAGTCAGACATAAAATATAAAAACAGGCTGCCATCCATAATATCAACTTCTGCTATTGAATGATTAAACACAGTTGCTGTGATTTTTTTTCCCCTCAGACAAATAAAAATTTAAAAAACAACCATTATTTATTTTAATTATTACTCATTATTGTGGCTTATTTAACACAAAGTATCAAATTAAAGAGGCAGCAGAACAGAAGGATCCACAAAGAACAAATTACATAGGTCATCCTAATGTCAAAGTAAAGCTGATGCGGTTCCCCTTTAAGATGAACATTTTAGCACAAATCTAATCCTGCCTCACTCAAGTCAAGGTATCAAATGAGATTTTGTTGGAGGGAATTTGGGTGACTGAACCAAAGATGCTAAATATGAGCCACTTGAACAGTTGAATGCCAAAATGTAAAAGTCTGACGATGAATAAGCTCTTTTACTCATCGACGATGCCTGTGCCAAACGCAAAACAAGCCCAGCTGGCTTAAACCCAAACAATGTGAAGCCGGCATGCGTCATGACTCATTTATGGAAGCTAGTGGGAGTGGAAATCTTTAAATTCAATTATCCTGGACATTGGACGACATTAACCTCCATCTCCTTACCGCAATGGGAAATCCTTTTGTCGTGAAAGTTCAGACTTCTTTTTGTTGCCTGGATGAACTTTTAATTGCAGAGTATTCGTCTGTAGGGAGCTGCTATCAGCTGGCTTAAAATGAACAGCGTCACTCATTTTACCTCTTACTGTGACTCCCCTGCCTGAAACCAAAAGCGTCTGTTCTGGCAAACAATGTTGCTAAACCAACCAACCCTCCCTCTTGTTGAATAAGCCTGCTTTCAGGCCTGACATCAAGAGAACATGATGCACTATAAACACATAAAAGACTGCAAACAGTCCAGTACCCGTAACCCTTCAGGATAAGATCCCCTCCGTAGAGCTACAATGCGAGCTTTGGCATTTTGCTGTAACATTCAGCCCGCTCTTAAATGCAGATCAGTTCCATGCATTTTTTATGATGGTGGCAGGTTGACTGCACGTTTAAAGTGATCAGTCTGAAGTAAAAGTGATGAAAGTGTGATAGAGGCAGCATGAGGCGCACAGCAGCGCTGATGAGATAAGCGTTATCAGCTGTAGGAAAACTACAACCACGCTCTATCTCAGTCGTTTCACCTGTTGCCAAGCGAGCTCAAGTCGTCCATGCTGTCAAAAGGCTATGCTCTTTTCTGTGTTCAGTACACTAACATCATAGGATGCTGTTGAGATAAACCCGTGGTTCATATTCTGGTTGCCTCTGATTTCTCTCTGTCGTCTCACTAGAAATAGCAAAGAAAGAACACATATAAATGATTAAAGTAAAATTAAGAAAGTTTAAGCCTTTTCGTCTGCTGCTAATTCAAAGGTGAATGATGGAAAAACTTGTCTTTTTGATGCTCAAACATTTTATCCTCCATTTAAGCACTTATATTTTGTTTTCTCCACAGCGCTCCTCTGTTAGCGTAAGAAGCAGGTATTTATCACAAATACTGAAGGAAATGCATATAAACAGCTTTAGTCAACATTTAATCAACCAGAAAATGAACTACCAACTTTGCAGTCGGCTGATGAAATTGTGGCTTGTGAGCTACAAGACCTTAAAGAACCACTGATGAAAATTGTGTTATTTTTAACATGTTCTTGTGGCATTTTTCACATGGAGGAAGTATATACAGGAAATTAAACCTAAAATGCATTTCTGAGTATTTCTTTACTCACATTATGGTGAATCAGGAGCAAACAAAAACCGCCATTGGAAAAAGCTTGTAGGTGTGACATAGAAGCTACTACGGCAAGCAACAAGCTCCCTGTTCCGTTCCATGATGCATCCACTTGCAAACAGCTACATCCATGTACATCTTCATTTGCCTCATCTGAATTTGTATCTGGCTCAAAACTCTGAGTGCTGGATAGCTCAGATATTGCTCGCCTTTTTTGTTCGCACTGCTAATGTTAGCTTGAGTCTGTAAGCTAGTGGGAGAGAATTTAAACAGATGGATGATGGGAAATGAGCACAGGCTTACTCTGCGCCAACAGTCCCGCCCACAACTCAGAGGTGAATTCCTAATAAACTACTGCAGTTTTGCCAAAGCTATGTTCAAGAAAACAACACAGGATTTTTATTAATTATTATTTTGGCTAAAAATGGCATAACCAAAGGTTTCTCTTTGTCACTCACTTACTAGCTAATCAAAAAAAAAAAGTTTTAAACATTTTTTTATTGTTTTATAATATGTATTCAAATCATTTCAAACCAAAATAAAACAGTGACGCACACACACAGAAAGGTTTGAACCAAATAATGGGGAAAGTGAATCGTAGTCCTAATGAAATGTAAAAACGTATATTTTTAATTGCCATGGTCTGTTAGCATTACTGTAAACCAATGTTCTAAGTTTTTCCTCTACAAAACAAACTTCTCACAGGATTAATTGGGTGTGATTTACATACATTTTACTTTAGTTCTAGACATCTATAATTATGTTTTTTTCTTTAACCATAATGATATTCATCTGTCTGTTTGCTTTATGTCTACAAGTCTTTGCATCACTAAGCAAAAGCCAGAGTAACTGAGCTGCACATATTTCAGCCAGATTTCTATTTAAAAGATGACAGAGTGGAAGCTAAAAATTAGGACCGCTCACAGAGATTTGTGCAGAGAGCGGCTCTGCTTCTTCTGGCTTTTCCACATAGCCTGTGCCAGCTTCTCTTTAGTTTCTTCCACACAGCCTGTTCTCTGTCTCTGTGAACCTCTCTTTTCACCCTGTTGTGCCGCGTGAACTGCACCATCATGGAATGGATAACGCTTCTTTCCGCTGCTGTAACACCTCTGTACCTTCTTCTGAGGTAATCACAGAGGTAAAACTACTGCTGTGTGAAAGGGCGAGCCGCAGTGCAGAATGTGCTATTCATCAGGAAGCTGTATTCAAAATGCCAGTGCGCTGTGTGCAAGTACCAAACTTTTCAGCAATGTACCATCTGAGAAAAGTTTAACATACTTGTATTTTTGTATGTCGTGAAACTGGATTCCCTAGTTCTGTTAGTTTCATTTTTTACTAACAAAACTTGGTTGTTGGATCTGACTACATTCTAAAATAGCCTAAACTTCTGCTTGTGTTTACATTTATACTTTTAAATGCTCTATAATTACTTGCTTAAACAATGCAGGGACAGTACTGATTCTGCAGATTCAAAAGAGGTTTTCCAAATCCACAAAAGATGAAAAGTGCTAAAAATGACAGAATGATAAGTGCATCTCATTAAGTTTGAGTTAGAATACTTTTTTGTCAGTTATCCAGTTGAAGTAAAACTCAGATATTACCTATAGACTAATGCCTTTGTTTTTTTTTCTTTTAGTCCCATTTATGAAAACCATCACTTAGTATCTCAGAAATGTCGAGCATCTTTCAAAGAGTTTAATGGTAGAGACTCACGGTAAATTATTTGAAACTTCTGCAAAGGTTATTTTGCCCTTTGAAATCTCTGTCAGCCTGGATGAGTCGAGCCCCACAGTAACAGGGATAATTGCAGACGTGACAGTTGGTCAGTGCAGAAGAAGCTGGCTCTTTTTAAGCAAAGCGAATGCTGCAAAAGGATTGTGAAATTAGGCTCATTTGGAATTCACAAGGAGGAGACTGCTTTTGAAGTCAAGGTTTCAAGAAGCACCCTACACAGATGTACCCACAACATGGACCTCGTGTACTTGAAATTTCTTTTAAAGTTCCATTCAATAAAAATAGTTTTTGGTGTTTGAAACATGTTCTTGTAGCATTTTTCTCATGATCAAGTTACACTATACTGTCAAAAGTATTGGCTCACCTGCCTTGACTCACATATGAACTGAAGCACCATCCCATTCCTAACCCATAGAGTTCAATATGATGTGAGTACAGCAGCTACTACAGATTCAACTCTTCTGGGAAGGCTGTCCACAAGGTTGAAGAGTGTGTTTTTAGGAATCTTTGTCCATTCTTCCAAAAGCGCATTGGTGAGGTCATACACTGATGTTTGTGGAGAAGGCCTGGCTGGGAGATGTTGCAAGAAGCAAGGTTGGGAGATAGAATAGTCCAAAATGTTTTGGTATTCTAAAGCATTCAGAGTTCCTTTTACTGGAACTAAAGGGCCAAAGCCCAATTCCTGAATAAACAACCCCACACCATAATTCATCTCCACCAAATGTCACACTCAACACAATGCAGTCTGAAATGTACTGTTCTCCAGGCAACCTCCAAACCCAAACTCAACTATCAGAATGCCAGATGGAAAAGCGTGATTCATCTTTCCAGAGAAGGCGTCTCCACTGCTCTAGAGTCTGGTGGCGGCATGCTTTACACCACTGCATCTGACGCTTTGCATTGCACTTGGTGAAGTGGGGCTTGGATGCAGCTGCTAGTCATGGAAACCCATTCCATGAAGCTCTCTGCGTACTGTACTTGGGCTAATCTGAAGGTCACATGAAGTTTGGAGCTCTGTAGCAATTGACTGTGCCGAAAGTCAGCGACCTCTTTGCACTTCAACATCCGCTGACCCCTCTCCGTCAGTTTATGTGTCCTAGCACTTCGTGGCAGAGTTGCTGTTGTTCCCAAAACTCCTCCATTATGTTATGATAGAGATGACAGTTGACTGTGGAATGTTTAGGAGTGAGAACATTTCACGACTGGATTTGTTGCACAGGTGGCATCCTGTGACAGTTCTACGCTGGAATTCACTGAGCTCCTGAGAGCTAATTCTTTCACAAATGTTTGTGAAAACAGTCGGCATGCCCGAGTGTCTGATTTTATACAACTGTGGCCAGGCCAAGTGATTAGGACACAGGACTCTGATCATTTGGATGAGTGAGACAATACTTTTGGTAATATAGTGTGTATAAAGTAATTTAAGATTCAAATAGACTTTCTGAGTATGTCTTTATTCAAATTGTTTCGAATAAAGAGCAGAAAAAAACGTTGTTTGAGAAAGCTCTAAGCTGTGATGTAGAAACTGCGATGGGCGGGCCACAGTCTCCCTGCCCCGCTCCATTATGATGCATCCACTTGCAGACAAATAGATCCATTAACGTCTTTGTTTTCCTCGTCCAAGCTGGCATTTGGCTCAAACTGTACAGCTGGGTAGCTCAGATATTGCTTGCCATTTCTGTTGCACAGCTAATGTTAGATTGGGGTTAAGTGTAAGCTACCAGGAGGGAGTGTTGACAAAGGTATTATGAAAAATAAGCAGAGGCTTACTTTCACGCCAACAGTCCCACCCACAACTCACAGGTGAGTTTCAGATTAACTACTGACGCTCAGCCTAAACCATTTTCCTTTGATTTGGACTAAACATGGCTTAGTCATATTAAAAAACGACTGGGAACACTTTTACAAAAAAAAATAAATAAATAAAAATAAAAAGGTGATTGAAGTGGGACTTTAAACCCGACTTTGACTTAAACCTGGACTAAAGACAAAAGACAAAAATTGCTCAATAGTTTAAATTTCTCTTTTCAGATTAAAAGTTATTTACCTTTAACTTTGAAAGTCAAGGTCCCAGAGTCTAGAGCAGGGGTGCCCAAATCCAGGCCTCGAGGGCTGGTTTCCTAAATGTTTTCCAACCAACCTGCCATTGAAACTCCTTATTGACTAAACACACCTGATCCAGGTAATAAACAACAAATGAGGCAAGATTTCTGAAAAACCAGCAGGAGGCCGGCCCTCGAGGCCTGGATTTGGGCACTCCTGATCTAGAGAAACAGAGGAGGTAGTCTGAGGAGCTATGCCATCTCCGGAAGCTAGTCTTCAGTATTTTATTAAAGACCAACTCCGATGATCTTTCGATCTATTGTAAAAGCATTACAAGTGATCTCTTAATTGTGACAATGATGTTTTTAGCCAAAGTAAAAAAAAAGAAAAAAACCTGTGTCGTTTTAGGGCATAGTTTCTGCAGAGCAACAGTAGTTCAACAGAAATTTGCCTCCGAGTTGTGGGCGGGACCGTTTGTGCAAAGCAACCCAGAATCCCCCCGAGCTGAGAGCTCTCTGTTTATGTGCTCAACTTGTCACACCCCCAACTTAACTTTACCGATGCAACAAAAATGGCAAGCCAGATGCCAGCTGGGACGTGGAAAACAAAGACGTTAATGGATCTCGGGGTCTACAAGTGGATGCATCAGAATGGAGTGAAGCAGGGAGCTTGTGGCCCGCCCAGTGTGTTTTCTACGTAGCAAATACAACCCGTTTCAAACTGCATTTTTTTTTGGTCTGCTCCTGATTCACAACAATTTGAATAGAGAAATACTCTGAAATGCAATTTTAAGCTTAAATGCATTAATAAATGTCCATCCTCAGAAAGACGTTATAAGAACATGTCAAAAACATAATTTTTAATCGAGTGGGTTTTTAGGCTCAGTTCATTTATCTAACAGAATGTATGACATAATTCATTCTTCTCTTTGTTGACGAGCTTCGTGGGCTTCTGAAAATTCTGGCAGAGACATGGACTGACAGTAGTCAATGCTAAGAGCTTCCCAAAAAACTAATGAGAGCTGTAAGAGTTTATTCTTTTCAGCAATCATCCATAAAACATTTTAATCTAATGTTTTGGGATTCAAATTTTTATTACCACTAAGTAATGTTCATTATTATTAAATCCAACTTGAAATTTGTCGATCTGTGGTCAGAAAACAGAATCACATGTGTGGAATACACATGTATGTAATGCAGCTCTATTTTACCATGTTCTTGTTTTTAAAACGGGCTTAGTCTTTGCACGTCAGACACAGAAATTAGGTATTTGAGAAAACTGAATTACGCAGAAGTGATGAGAGGGCTGACAGTCATAAGCTCTTTGATCATCTACAGGGACAGATTCCTGGAATGAGAACAAGATTCCTATGAGGAAGAAAAAAAAAAAGATCCAGATGGAATTATCAGAAACATATTAAGACCCAGCATCTCATTGTGGTGAATGACTGTCTTTGTGCAGCCTCTTTGAGTGGATTATACCCCCCCTCGCTTAAAGAGCACAGAGAAATTTGAAAAATTTATTTCAAGAGACGACACAAAGGAGTAACCTTCAGCAGTGTAGCTACAGCATCTCAATTAATACAAGAAGACGTTAGTTAAAGAGATAACCAGTCACTGTTTTGTGTACGTTGCTAAAAACAGTTTTGGTGTTCAAGCGCCCAACTGGCAAGCACTTTGTCCCCCCCTGACAGAGCAGCACATTATTATCCTGCCTGTCACACGTCTGCTGTGTGGGAGCTCAGCAGAGGTTGAATAAAGCTTTATTTCGAGCCGAAACAAGAATATGGATGACATTTCCCTTCCAAAACGTCTGTAGCCTCGCTTTGGTATTTTCACCTTGGGCAACAAAACAAACAAACATCTTTCCATCCTGCCAAAGAATTAGTTTCCAAACCATGTTTTGGTTGTGGTTCATGCCCGGTAAAATGGCATCTGGCTGCCCTCTGAACACCAACACACATGCTCTCTGGGAAAAACGCTCCTTCTTTCCCTCCTACATTATTAAACATATGAACATCAACACTTCAGATGTTTGCAGATGGCATTTCATTTTTGCAGTGACTCAGTTTCTCTTTGTTTGATAGCAACAATTAATGAGCAATACCTCTGTCAAATGAATGTTCTGCATCAGTGTGCTCTGCTGTTGAGTGCTGGTAGCTTAAACTGTCCAGGCCTTAGGCTAGACTAAAATAACGCCACTCTTTGTAAAGTGGTGCTTGATTTTTTGTGATCCCTTTAGAATTTTTTGTTTTTTAAAAATATTTTGTTCAACCATGATTGGATTTTTTACAAAAGTGTTAAAACAAGAGCCTGTTTAAGTAAAAGTCAAATATTTTAGGGATTGCTTATTTGGGAAAACATTTTGTTGAATGTTCAAACTGCTAAATCGAGAGGCTTGATTAAAAAAAAAGAAGAATTTATTTTTCTTTAATATATATATATTTTTTTAACATATTTATAAAGTGGTTATTTACTTTTTAATGCAATATTTCAAATTTTTTAAATAATAAAAGTTTCATTTTTTCAGTTCTTCTCAAAAGTAATGTGAACAGTGCAGTTATTTCTTGTTCTATGTAGTTTCTGTTGAAAACTTTTTGACATGGGAGTCAACAGGAAATTGCTGCCTTCTAAAACAAGACTGCGTTGGTCACTTGAAGAACTGCAATATTTGGTCAATCCTGGTTGGTTTCAAACTCGTGTTCAGATTGTAAGGCTAGACTTTCATTGCAGGATCTTATACATGTGGCAAATGACGGCAATGGGTCTTTTGAAAGCATAATTTCCGTCTTGCAGCCCTGCCTTTTCATTTCTTTTAAATCAATGTCATTCAGTGGGAACTGACTTTAAGGTCCTCAAACTCTTTTAGTCTTTGCAGACTAGGTGTCCTTCATTTGCGTGCAATTTCTAATAGTATTGTTTGGTGAAGTTCACACTCAAGACGAGTTTTCAACTCTTTTTTTGACACTACTTTAATCTCACAGATAGGGGACTAGAGACATTGTCGAGGACTGTCAGATTTCTCTAAAAGGGTCGGTGCAACATTGTGGTAGCAAAGAGACAGTCCATCTTGGACATTGTGTGCCCACTAGTTGTAATTTTGTGAGAAACACCAGCTTACATACATCTTAGAAAAAGTTTTAGGACTCCAAGAGGGTTTTTACAGTTCACCTTCATTTTAGTCTTCATTTTTTTACTTCACATGCATACATACAATTAGAGTACAGTACACCAATTACAGCTTCATGTAGCTGCCAATGTAAGCAAACAAGGAGGAGAAGCGATGAGAAAAGTACAGAGGTCGCCTGCGTGTCAGTAGAGAAATAATACACCATGGGGAATGGTACTTTTCTCATTTCTGATGGAGAGCAAAGGAAGTGAGGCAAGAGAGAGATGACAGCATCGCCTGCTCTGACAGTGAAGACAGACAGGAAATATAAGCTCTAAATATGAAATTGTTAGAAAGTTCCAACGCAGTACTTATCTACTGTGAAAATAGCTTGAAATACCTCTGTTGGTGCAGAAAGTTCGGCAAAGAGATCGGTCATCTGAGGACTGAAAGTGCACAGTTACAGGCACACCAGGCCCATGGTGTTCACACCGGACAAGCAGGGAAGGGCTTTGTCATCTTTTTCTTTATCTACGTTTTACTCGCGCATATCCACCACCTACAGTTGGAAGAGGCTTGGTGCGAAATGTAGAAGCGGTGCAAATATCACTCGTCTTGCTCCGAGCTTTTACTTTCACAGCTTCATTTCAATACATGAAAGACTTGGGATGTGTTCGAATTCCCTTCCTACTCCCTAACTACTGAAAATACTATATAGTGCGGGGCTATCTGGTGCCCTGGATTTTAAAAAGCAATTCGGACACCATGCTCACTACTTTTTTTTTTAAATGGCAAATATAATGTAGTAAAAACCATATTAAATATAAACATTTTACAGAGACTATTTATGAATCCACTGTGTCTGATTTTGAAAACGTCAATTGCTTATAAAAAGAAATTAAAGTACTTTTTCTTCTTTGGCGTAAAAAAAAAAAAAAAAAAAAAAGTTCAAACGCAATGCATTGTGGTCTATAATAGCCAAGCTAGTGAGGATCAACGCTCACTGCTTTTTTGCAGTGACTTGTGAGAAATTTCTAGAGCACTAGATTTTTTAATTGTAGATTCAGAGAGCCCTACAAAAAGGCAAAAGTACAGTGCACAAAGTAGAGAGTAGCGAAGGAATTCGAACACAACCTTGGTGTCATAATTCCGGCCGGACACAAACTGCAATTATTAATTTCTCCATCATGATCAATTTTCAAACAGATGGCACTTCCATTAATTAAAAAGGAAGCACTCTATTCGTCACTACCAAGTTTGAGTCCCTGAGAGGTCAAAGTTCAACCTGGCTTGACAAGGAACGTGCATTCATTGGACACGCACTTTGTATGTAGAGCCTGCAAACGGTTGTAAAAACTTGCGCAGCTTCAAGTGAATGTGAGAGTTTTGAACTGAGGCCAGAAATACACATTTACATAAACTTTTCATTGGAAGTGGCCAATTGAACGCACATTTCCAATGGCGGTGTGAACGTAGCTAAACACTGCAGGCCTGATGAATCTTAAAATGAGGACAAATGTAACCTTAAAACAGTTATTTTCAGCAACATTTGTCAACAGCAACGCCTGTTTTTGCTAGTAATACACACAAGCATATACACGCTTCATGTCCACATGTTTGTATAGTTAAGATGAACTACTAAAAACCCCTTCAAACTAAAAATGAAAACTAAACATCATGTTCTGTTCCTTTACACTTTCAATGGGCTCAAGGATTTTCAGCATTTTAATGAAAAGCCTTGTGAAGTCACACTGTAACAGAGCAGTACATTAAATCTGGCTTACTGTTCTCCTCTGCACGCTTCTGTGACAGCTGAGCCTGTTGCTTAGCAACGCCCTAATCAATACCAGGTCCTTAACCGGAACAATGCAGAACAACGAGAGGGGAAATAATGGAGGAATATTTAGCTAGCAGCCTTGCAGCACAAAAGCCGTGTCAGACATTATTTTAGTGCGCATCAGTCACCTACAGTCTCCATTAGCAACCTCTTTGTTACTGTTGGCTCACTAAATACTTTTGTAACATAGGTGAAGAATGAAATGCACAGAGTGAATTGATTAGATTATAGAGATTAGTCACCGTGTGGCTTGCTGAATCACATACCTCTAACAAAGTAGAGAGTTGGTCTAGCATGCATGAAAAGTCAGTAATTCTTGGAGAGTCTCTGCTGAGTGCAGCTAGGAGAAACTCCAGGACTCACGTACAGTTTTCATAAAGTTATTTCACATCAAAAACACACTAAAACTAAAAATGTTTCTTATGTGCAAATTGCAAATTACTCCATTTTAACATGTCATTAGGTATAAACTGTGGATGCGAGTTTGTCCTTCAGAGATGTTGTGGTACTAGCAACCGTTCTTATGTTTCAAATAAATTAGATTTCTTGTGCCTGAAATTTTAGGTAATTTCTGTTAATGGTTCCTTTCTAAAAGCAATTTTCCTGAGTAGAATGTTTAATCAAGTTCTGGCATCACACAAGTCGAAGCATAATGGTTCATTTATCAGCCTTCAGAGTCTGCAGAACAAGACATCTGCAACTAGTTTAAAAACTTTCTTAAAACAAAGAAATGGCGCAGAAAGTTTATTCGATTTACAAAATACCAAAAGTTTGGTTTCAGTTCACTATTTTATTTGTTGAGTGTTTTATCATCATTCCGCAAAAATTCAGTAACAGCAGCAGCATTTATTTAACCAATAAAAGTAAAATAAAGTGTCATTTAAAAAATGTATTTATATTTTTTTAGGCAATTGAAAGTTACTAGATTTTACATAAAGAAAACTAAAGCAAAAAAAGATAAATTAGAAATAAAGGTTAACTTTTAAAAAAGGGCAAGACTAAAACATAAAAATGAAGCACTTTTTTGGTGAGTAGAGTTATTTATTGTCTGTCTTGCAAATACAATGCACAAATAATACAGTTGTCCACCATTTTATACTTCTGTGAGATATTTCAAGACGTTTTGAAATAAATATTAGCCCTTAGTGTTTTGTATAACAAACAAATTATCCCATAAAAGAGAAAAGTGTTAAATAACTGACTTCAGCTGTAGTTAAAATAGTTCTTTTCCTATGGGCTGCCCCCCTTAGGGGATGCCACTGCAAATCATCCGCCTCCATTTAACCCCATCTTCTACATCCTCCTCGCTCACACCAACCACCCTTATGTCCTCCTTCACTACAACCATGAACATCCTCTTTGATCTTCCTCCAGGCCTCTTTCCTGGTAGCTCCAACCTCAGCATCCTTCTACCAACAAAATCACTGTCCCTCCTCTGAAACCATCTCAATCTGGCTCATCTCCCAAAAAACCTTCCAACACTCTTCCTTTTATAGCTTCCACCACTTGGTCCTGTGCTGTGCCCTTGTCCTCTTCATCTTCCTCACCACCAGAGTCATCCTACACACCACTAACCTTTGCTGTCTGGCTACACTCTCCTCAAGCATACATTTAAAGTCACTGGCCCTTTTGAGATTACAATACCTATAATAACACACTACAGTAACTATACAGTGACAATAACAGTTTTGGCTCTCCATTTCTTCTTTCCATCATGTTGCCCAATTCCCTAGTTTGTCAAAGTTCCTACATTAAAGTTCTTACTCCAAGTCTTACACTCCTGCCTTTCCTTTTCTCTGTCTACCTACAAACACACCTTCCTCCTCTCCTTCTTTGGCCAACAGATTTCCACTTACACCCTGTCCCTTAAAAGTACCAGTGGAGGTCATTGTTCGTATAAAGATTCTGTTTTTTAATTACATGATTTATGATTTAGTTCTAGTTTTAAGTCAGAAGTCCCTCTCATATTCCTCCACATCAGGAGAGTCCAAACTTTCAGCAAAGAGGACCAGATTTGGTAAGGTGAACATTTGTGAGTATTGCTGGAGCGACAGTATGAACTGGTCAAACACTATTATGGTGACAGACAGAAACTATGCCAAAAAAAAAAAGGGGGGGGGGGGGCTTCTTAGATTATTTAAATGCACTGCAGATGTGCGATGTGTCCAATCATCTACCAACTCTGACTGACCGTGAACCATGAAAATACAAACTAATGACAAGGGGACAAGCTCACGTTTTACACCCTGCATACGATTATTAGAACTGAATATTGTTAACATTTTCAACGGTTATTGGTCCGTACTTGTCATGCATCCCCTCCCTTCATGTTTGGGGAGCGGTTCTGTCCGTTTGTGTGCTGCACAAATGTCACACGCATCTTTCTTCTTTGGAATATGACCTGCTGTTGCTCTGCAGGGGATGACAAGCTGAGCATAGTGCAGCTTTCAAACCCACAGCTCACATCGTGGTGTCAGTTCAAATAAACAAACATGTGCTAACTAGAGAGAGCAGCCCAGTCGACGCAGATCTCCAGAAAAAAAAAGCACACTTTCAAGGATAAAGGCTTAAGAAGCAACCCTGCTCATCAAGATTCTGTTCAAATATTAGAAGATCTAGATATTCTAATGTTAGAATGATTTAAATCTGTTCAAACTTTTACATTGCATGCATGTCATGGATGGGTTTGTTTTTGTACACGGAGGAAAAAGAGAGGAACCTCTTCTGCATTTCCTCCAACTGGAAACTTACCAAAGGTTTGTAGGGCAATGTGACATTCATTTTGATTTTTATATGATGGGCGTAGTACTGTAGTACAGTAGTTTGTGTACACACACACAAAAGTTCTCAAGTAATCTTGGTGCTTAAACTTAAATGCTTAAACTTTTAAAAGCCAATAGATTTTTGTGCAATTGTTTCAATTTCTTACATGAATTAACAATACCCCCCCCCTCTGCTTTGTTCCAGGTGTCAGAATCCAGTGAAATCTGTGGAGGTGTGCAAAATAAAAATTCAAGGTTAAGAGTGTAGATCAAGCCCCATGAGGTGTGCACGTTTACAGGCAGGTAGAGGGCTGAAATGTTGATGTTTCTGTGCGTGTTTGACTGTGCGAACAGCGAGTGGGAGACCGGTGTCATCCAGCCCACCTTCCTGTGTGCGAGTGGGGGAGGAGCCCAGCGTCGGTCAGGTAAATACAGACTGCACACCACCGCATCTCTGAGGACATTATTCCGCTTCTTGTTTGCAGAGCACTTTCACAGTCAAGTGTACCATCTGCAGCACTGACACCTTTATGAAAAAACGACGAGCTTTTAATGCATCCAGAGTGCCATTATCCCACATTCACAAGCACAAGATTACAACCTAATGAACCTCTGACACCCACTGCTTTTGTTGTTTTATTTACATCAAACTACATTCATTTTTGTGCTGAGGATCTCAGGGGCACGTTATGGGGAGCTCAGGCCATTAATGGCTCCAAAAGAAGACTAAAGACACAGAAAATAATTTTAAAATAGAGAAAAATAAATCTTTTACCACGCGTAGGAGCGATTAATACTTTGAAAGTGTGGGTGCATGTAAAGTATATAAGAATGGTGGCAGAAAAGAAGGAAAGTCATTGTCTTTATTTTCAGTAAGGGGGCAGAGATTTCTGACTGAGGATAAATAAGAGTGGTCAGTTTTGGAGGGGGGTTAGTATTCGCATTAAATTAGTAAAACTGTCAATATTTTGCAAAATTTTCTCAAACAAACAATTTTTCTAAAAAATTCTTTAACTATTTAAACCTAAAATTGAAGATAGTTGACCGTAAGGCACAGAGATAGTCTGAATTTAAATTAGGAAATTTACCATCTGTATGATAATAGGATTAGTTCAATACTGAAGCAATAGCAATCTTAAACACAATAGAATAAATAAAAAAAACAAAATAGAAATGAACCACAGAGATCTTTTAGTCTAATTTAAGTCCAGACCAATCAACTGAAATGTTGTGGCATTAATTTAAAACCTTAGGGCAGCTGTAAACAAACAACTGTAAAAAAAAAAAAAGCAAGAGAGAAGATAATTAATGCTAATACTGTTTAAAGGTGAACCATTTTAAATCAATTTGCATTCCTCATTAATTACTGGAATGTCATCAAAATTCTGCAAAGAGACAAAACCCTGATGGAGCAGAAAAATATTTACAAAAAGGTTGTGTAAAGTAGATCAGATGGACTAGAGCATATGTTTTTATTTTAACCCTCTAACCAAAAAGTCATAGCTATGAACTGAAATTTCAATAAATTTACAACTAAAACATTGTATTCCATTTTCCTCTACGATTTTTATCAAACTCTTTAAATTCATCCAAAAAATGATTGATCTCGAGTGTTTTATATTATACAGGTCTATCACAACATTTCCATTATCAAAATAATAAAGTGAACACAATTTTAGATGTTAGAACACCTACATGTTCTGTCCCTGAGGCATAATGCTATAACTCCATTTATGGCCCTCTCACAAAACATTTGCAGAATGGCTGTCACCTCTCTGAAGCTCTTTAGAAACGTCCGCTTCGCACTCTGTACGTTTCGAGCTGTGTATTCCCTGGTGATGCAGACATGTATTTATTATGCAAGCTAAGCTGCACAGGATGCTCCATTTTCACACGTTTGGCCTGCCTGAATCAAGGTTCGGTCTGCAGTCAAAATGTGCGCTTTAAACTAATTTGGTCTCGCCTGGGGAATACTTAAAATATGCTTTTTTGTTTTAGAGCCAGCACAAGCCAATTAAATGTACCCTTATCTGTATTTGAAAAAACCCCTGTGGAGCAGGCTTTTTTTTTTTCCTGAGTAAAAGCACCCTGGCAGGTGTGGAATAGCTAGTGGGCATTTTTTGCTGATTTGTGCTCCCCGTCCCCTATTATTATTTATTTTGGACTCAAGTATAGCACTTACAAGATTAAGGCAATAATTGATGATTTCATTTATTTTTCTTTCACTTAAAATAAGTATTGTCCAGCCTTGTGTGTTAGCTGTTTGGATTCTTAATAATAGTTATTTTCTAATAAAACCTGCTTGAATTTGCCAAATAAATTTTGGCAAGTTAACTCAGTGGAAGCTGCTTTGATAGCTTGATGTATAACTAATCCCTTAGGCTATGGAAAGCAGTGTGACACATTGAGCCTGGCAGCAAATGTCCTCCTAAATTGGGAGCCGTTCTGAGAATTCTCATGAATTTTACAGTGCGATCTAAGAGGAATAAATCAACATCAGGTTTTAATCAGAATGATCTAAGGAGACCCGAAAGTAATGTCATGATTTAATCACCTAAGCTCTCAGCCTTGGCAAAGATGCATGTAGATCAAACAGTTCTTGATTTTAATTTATTTTTTGGTTTGAAATGGGATTTCAGTTTTTTACCCCCAAACATAAAAGTTTCAATGTGTATCAGATAAATGTGTTATAGTTTATTGAAACACAAACCCACACTGCCTTGTCGTTTATTGAAGGCATCACACTCCATCAAGTCTATTTTTCAGCCCAGACCCTGAAGCCACCTTCATCCCCAAATGTGTGATCCAGATGACATTACCCAGCATAAGAGAGGCGAGCGCAGCTGAATCAGACACTGACCTGTGTCGCTTTGGCTAAAGACAGCCATGGTTTGTCCGCCCACTGTTTGCATAGTGAAGGGATGATCCCTGGGGACCTGCACCGATGCATCCTTCTCCTCCGCAGAGCCCAGGGCCGCCAGTTCCTCACTCAGACTGAAACACACCTGAGGAAAACAGCTTAGTCAACACAATGGCTGGCTAGTCATATTACCAGCCGGCTCTTTATTTAATCAGATCAGGTCAAATATGGTATGGTGAAGCTATTGATTGCTGTGAGTCAGTGTGTGAACAAACAGATGGAATACAACAAAGCAAAAAAGAAAAGCACCTGAGAAAGAGCTGGGGTTGTTGTGATTGCTTTTATTATTGTATGTGTCTCTTGTTTTTTTATTTATTATAAAGTTTTTTCCTCTTGCTTGTTACATTTGGAAATGTTTTTAACGTGGAGCACTTTAAGCTACGCTTGTTGTAAAAGTGCTCTATAAATAAAGTTTGATTTGACTGTAAAAGTGTTTGTGAGGGGGAAAATACAGTCTCCTCACCTCAGTTTTATCTTGTTTCCTGTCAAGGACAAAAGCAAAATAGTGAGTGGTGGAAATTTACATTAATTACATTAAAAGTACCATAATCTCTCCAAGTGAGAGCAATAAATGTAACCAACTTTAGCATAAAAGCAGTCTAAAAAGCTCTGGTTAAGATAAATAATAGTCTAACACATACTTGCCAATGGTAATTTTTCCAACTTCTCCCTTTTCTGTGGCCTTGTCCCATTGCTGGGATAAGTATTTGGGAACCTATCGAGGAACAAAATGTGTTTGTTTTATTTTATAAATTGGTCTGTAAGCTAAGCTTACGTTTGTAGGTGAACAAACCTTAACGAGCCACACGCCTTTGCTCTGTCTGACTCCAGTCAGATTAACCTCCACTTTCTCTGACATGTTTCAAACGGCGAAGACTTCAACAGACTGTGTAAAATTACCTTTTAAATCACCTGTGAGATTCAAACAGCCGCTTAATAAACTTGACTTCCTGTTGGGATTTTCAGAATAAACGTCGTGGTTTAAATGACAACATTTTTGTTTTGTGTGCATCATTCAAACTCCTGGCAGTAGCAGGAACATTACCTAAGAAGTGCCTTTAAGTGAGTTAACCCTGTAAAATAAAGTAAATAATTGATGGAAAATTCTAATTATTTCAATTCAGAACCTTAATAGGTCCTTCTGAACAAACACACACACACACACAAAAATGTTCACACAAGTTTCAATTTGTATCATATTTGATACATAAGGTCACTGGCGTATCCAGAAGTTATTTACATTTAGACAACAAATGTGAACATTTTAGTCTTTTTTTTTTTTGAAACTTTATTGTAAAAGTCAGATATAGTTAAAAATTACCATTACACATTGTACAATAACACAAATAAACAAGGAATGAAAATAGAATAAATCGTTACAGATTTGACATTTCAAACTATTTTAATGCTTTTTTAAATATAAATTTTAAATTTATGAATGTAAAATGTAACAAGGATAGGAATAAGTTTCTTAAAATTTAAAGGGCATATTTTCCATGTTGGTGAAAGCTAAACAATATATGATTTTAAAGCAAATAAAAGGAGAGAGAATATTTGGTACAAAAGGAATCACAAAAAATTTACAAAAAGGGGGTATAGTCAAAATAAACGAATAACAGTTTCAGGTGAAAATCAGAAAACTACATGCTAACTTGTATTGTATGTTTAGTATGTTTTACAATAAGAAAAATAGTAGTAATTTTTTAAATTTTTATAAATTTTTACATTTGCAAATTTTGTAGGAAAATATGTTGCTAATAAAAGCAAATGAGAAAGCTTATGCCTGTTTTCTTTTTAATTTTTGACTTGTCCAAACTCTATTTTGTTTTTACACATTTTTAAGACCATTATTGCAATCAACATCAGTTTTAAAAGAAACAGTTATTGTAGATTTATGTAGTTTAAGTTTTAAAAAGTGTCTAATGAGTTGATCAATGTCCTGCAACAGGGTAGCATCACATTCTGGGTGTACTCTGCCTTCGCTCAACTGTAGCCGGGTTAGGCTCTGTCAGCCCCGTGATCTGAAAAGGAAACAACAGGTTAAGAAAATGAATGGATGGAATTGATCAATTCTGGAAATTCTTTTTTTTACGAGTAGCACTATTTCTTGGCGTGCTTTGAGATATTATTTCCTTTTGATGCTGCTTGCTCCAAGACAGAAGACAATTTTGTGCTCGCTCCAAGAGTTTTCTTTGCAGCTCTTTACACTCTTCAGGGCATTTCTGTGTGAGAGATGTTAGAGCTCTCCCACAAACGGTTACTGCTGGTCATTATACTGTTCAGCTGCTGTAGACGCCAAAGATTCAGGTAGATTTATATGAGCTCTCTTCAGCCGACACAGGAAATGTAGACTGACGCACATTTACGCCAGTGAGGAGGTGTGCAGAGAAAAGAAGAGGTGATCAGTGTCATCATCCCCAAAGGAACTTTTGTGGACAATCTCCACAGATGTTCTGTTGATGTTTTGGTGATCCTGTTGTTTTTTAACTTTTTTCCTGATTAAAAAAAAGTTCTTTTTGCTGATTAATTTTTGGCTGTCCTGAATCATCAGTGTGGTTGGCATGGTTAATATGGTTAGTGCTCTTTTTGCACAGTCATATTAGGCCTGGAGAATGACCAGTCAGTGTCTTCAGGGACAACCATTAAAGGATTATCAAAGAAATGCTGCTGTCCAACTGGTCTTTATGGCAAAAAGGTTCAAATTCCAAGGATATTGTAACAACCACAGTTTTATCAACCAAGTTACAGTTTACAGACAGTATGGGTAGCCAATTAAATATCAAACTTAAGTGTTCAAACGGTTGTCTGAGATCAAGATCAGAGAATTTATTGCAATTTGTCAAATATTCATGCAAATTACATCAGATATCTAACGACATTTGACAACCTATAAAAAAGAAGATTTCATTTATAAAAAGATCTGTGACCTCCACTTTGTCTATGTGTTTTATGGTCACTTGATTATCTTGTTTCAAAGATTTATAATTATTTGAATGCAGATGGTCCTTGTTATAAAAGAGAATAGTTTCAGCATAATATTATGAACAGCAACTAACCTCACCACACCAAATACAGGCTATAAAGATGTGCCAGTAAAGCAACTGCATTAAATAAGTGCAGATCAACACACACACAAAAGTATTTCAAAAAAATCCTCATCATCCAAGCCTTTTAAAGCTTTCACACATAAAACAAATCCAGTAAGATTTAAGCATAAAATAATAATTATCAATTGTGGTAGGATCAAACTATACTTCTTGTGACATTAATAAAGCACATTAACAAAGACCAAATAATTCTAAGATAAAAATGTTCTTTTCCATTTTTTTATACTTGAGCTTTGAGGAGTCATCCGACATCAGATCGTTGGAATATGATGCCATCTGGTGGACAATAGCTAGAAAAGAAATGTTTGAATGACAGGATGAATAAATGAATTAAGTGTGATGAACTAACAATTTGAAGTCCTACAAGAAAAACTAATTCAATCCTTGTGCTAAAATGTATTTATACGGCTGTTCTTTTTTTTAGTTTTTAAGGCCCAGTGCCTGCAGGTAGACTCGATGATGAGGAAGATTTTTGTCTTTAAGCATTACAGGAGTTGGGCATTAATGTTCAACTTCAGTATTAGTACTCATGCACATTTTAAGGCATCATTATGTTTACATTCTAAAAGAAAAAATGTATAAGTACAAAAATATATATATATTTTAAATATAAGGTGAAAAAAAGCAGTTCAGTATTTTAACTAAAGAATACATGATGTATAGATGATTTGCTGCTGTGGTTTTAAATCACTTTGACCTACTTTAGACACATAAAATGATTCTGAGACTGCGTCATTCATCTTAGTGGTTACCTTTCAGCCTCAACATTAACATAACAAAGTAGGTCCTTCAAAAATATGTGAACCACTATGGAATGAGAAGAAAGGATTTTATTTTTCAAACAAATTCATTTGGGTTTTTAAACAAAACAAAATAAATGATTGAACACAAATTTCATGCAGATTTTAACTTCGGTGTAGTTACGTGACCTCACTACTGCCTCATCTAAAAACAAAGGTGTGCTCAAGACAAAGTCTATATTATTCTTGCATCAAGTACAAAATGTTTTACAAGTGGGATGTGATGAACTTTGTATCTACTGGGTCATTTTTATCATTTATGTTTTAATAGATGAGTACATATTCGTTTTTGTTTAAAATAAAAAGTAAGTAACTTGACATTGAACTAATTGCTGGATACAAAAAAAAAAAGAGTTACTCTCTGCTCTTCTTAGGCCTAGCTCTGCTTACATGCAGCAGCACACAAAGTCGTGGTCAAGACTTCAACATCTCATAAACTCACAAGGTGAAAAGAAGGTTAAAAACACTGTATCTGGAAAGACATTTGAGCAATCCAACAAAATAACTTCCTCTGTTCTGCATTTTTCTCTGCAGAGTAACCTGACAAATCTGTGCAACACAGTCAGGGATGCCAACTGAGCAGCTGTCAGTGCTTTCTCATGAAGCTCCACGGAGGAGAGCTCTCACACACATCAAGACTTGCACACAGAGCCTCCAAAGTTCCCCAGCCTTCTGCTCACAGCTTATCGGCTTTACTAGGTTCTGTGGAAAGTGTGTGTAAATACAAAACACTTAGGTGAGATGATAAATCGTAAGCCTAACTTCCTCCTGTTGTGCCCGCTCGGATCTGGGCGAAGCTCCTGCAGTCCTCTGCTTGTCCTCTGCTGGATGAATGCTTCATAACTCCCTTTTCATCAGGGATAAAATGAGCTTGGCACAATACTGCAAGAGGTTTAAACCTTCCCATCAAGGTCAGCTTCACTGTGGGGAAATTTGCCCAGAAAACTGTGTCAGCTAGGCAACTGCTCCACCAGATGATGAAGGGTGTTCTGACATGACTGGCACTGCATTATTTTCCTGTCTTGGTTCTAGCTTGAGTGACACATCCCTTTAGACCCAAATATGACATCGAATAGATTTTTAAAAAGTCGTAATTTCTACAGTAATGGTTCACTGTTTGCTAAAGGGTTGTTGCCATGGCAGCCTCCAGTGCGCAAATTTAGTCTTGAAATTTGCAAGCAGGCCTTGAGGACCGCAGTGTCTGCATGATTTCCAGGTATCCAAGTCCTACTCATGACTGATTACCTGGTTCAGGTGTGTTCAGCCAATTAGAACATGCCAGAGCATGGTATGTTGGAAAACATGAGGAATGCGGCCCTCGAGATCTGGAGTTGCCTATCCCTGCTTTAAATTGTCCCTAGCTGTCCATGTGAGTGTATGCCCTGCAACAGACTGGCAACCTGTCCAGGGTGTACACCGGCTTCACCCAAAAGTAGCCTGAACAGGCTCTGGCAAACCCATGACCGCGAAAGGGATACAACGGGTTTGGGGAAATGAATAGATGACTGTAAACAAGAAAATGAGATAAAATTAAAAAATATATAACATATTTTGGAAGTGGTTCATCTTCCAGCTTCGGCATCACTCCGGTTGACATAAATTTAATTGATATGAATTCATTCTGACGCTTTAGACTGGAGACAAATACTTTGGTGACCTGATGGGGGCGCTACAATCAAAAGTCTTTTCATTCTGGTGTAGTAACAAGAAAAGTTGTACTTGTGGGTACAATTTTTAAATATTGTAACTAACACTTGCTAATTTTTTTATATTGGAACAGAAAAAAAAAATTTCTGATGTGACAACATGTATTTTAGGAATTTAATGTTTTGCTGTGAGTTTGGTTTATGGTTCACTTTCTTATGAACCTGCTACCATTATCTGGACACTATAACTCAAATATCAGGATGTAACCAACTGTAGGAGGGAACATTTTTTCTCAAACATTGTTTGACTCAGCTTGACCAGGGCTCTGTACCATCCTAGATTCACTCCTTCATTATTAAAACCAATGTTTCCACCAGCTGCTCTCCAGTTTCCCTTTCACTCACCACTGCGCAATTCACATCTAGGATTACTGTTTGATTAATTTATGCTTTTCTGTTCATTTTCTGCAGTGGCATTCCTTTTCAAATAGCAACGTCCTGAATGCTTTTTTTTTGTTTGGTCACACCAGCTTATTCATCAAACTGTGTTAATGTGCTGTGATGTTTATACTGCATACATTCAGAGCTGTGGAACTTAGTAAGGCTTCATAGTAGATTGTCAGACCCATGTTACATTTGTGGAGAAAACATTGCTGACGCAAGTCTGCAGCATAAACATGTCCTTTAGTCTTTACCCTCATTCGACTTGAAAAGAAATGAAAAACCTTCACAGGTATCAGGACAGACTGTATTCTCCTGTCCCTGAGTTGCACGCAACATTTTATCCACGGCTTTCAACAGAAACTATAGCTCATTTATGACAGATTAGTGAAACTCTAAGTTATTTTTTCAAAATGTTTTTGCACTTCTACCCTTTGTGGAAACTGGACATCACTCTGTGACCAGAGCTGCTGTTGTAGGACTTCTATATTTTTAATCACTCTACCTTGGGTGATCTATGTGCATTTGTGCCAAAATAAAATTGCATTTCTCTTACTGTATTTTTAAAAAATGACTTGCTTGCCAACGCAAGCAATAAAGATAATAACAACAATAATTACAGGTATTAGTTTTTAGTGAATAAATCACTTTTATGGCTGTTATCCTCAAGAGCTGTCAAATACTTTATGTTTTAAGCAATAACAATGACACCTCTGAGTGTTTCTTCCTTAATGGTGGGGTAAAGGAAATTGAATTTCAAAAGAGTTGGGGAGAAACTGCCAGCCAGTCTGTTCCTTTATGGATTAAAGTGAACAGCTGGATGTCAGTCACAGGCTGTGAAAGCATGTAGAGCTCATTAAAACTTTCTCTAAGAACAAGACTTGCAGAAAATAATTTTTGGTTAAAATTATAGTGAATTTATGTCAAGAGTTGCAGCATCAGTAGTGCTTTTTTGTGGAGTGTTGGAGGGAATTGGCAGACTGCTGTCTCTTGTACCCTATCATTTGCATTTATGAATTAGACCAGGGGTCAGCCACACGTGACTCTTTGACCCCTTGATTGTGGCAATTGTTTTCATCTTACATTTTTTTTTGGACTACAAGGTGCATTGATCAAAACTAAACAGTCAAATTGGTGAAACTTTATTTAACTCAAACAGTTGAAGCACAGTTTGTACCACTCCATGAGGCTCTTGACTACACTACCTATAATGCTCCAACAATCCATCAAGCGGGGCTGCTTTTTAATTGGCCAAAGTCGTACTAAAACAGACAGATTTTTGACCACAATAAATAAATTGAAGTTGCATACCCCTGCATTAGACTAAAGATTCATAAATGACTCGGCATAAATTAAGCTGAAGTGTCAATCAGTAAAATAGCAAATATTTTAGTGATTGCAATTGCTTTTAAACAAGTTTTTTGTCCAATGCAGCGCTGCATCATTGTCTATGATCAACTGATATCAAAAAGTTGACAGAGAGACCAGAAAGAGAGAAAAAGAAGAATAACTGAGAGGAGCGATGAACAGAAAAGACCAGAACACTAAAAAAAAAAAGAAATGTTTGTATAAGAGTTCATTGACCTTGGCAACATTAACAATCAACAAATGTGTTGTTGTCTCTCAGCCTCTTTTTCTCCTTTTGTCTGACACAGGGGAGAGACAGAGGCCCCAAACTACCTGTGTTTGTGTGTGTAGAATAATCCTGTAGTGTGCCCAACACCTGTGTCTGCAGAGGGATCCAGCAGCTCTCTGTCTGCCTTTGTTTCACCAACACTGATGTGCTCCTGTTTTGCCCAATCAAATTAAATGTTTATCACAGATTTTTAGTTTATTTTTTTTATATTGGAAGTTATTTCTATATATTTTTAAGATTTATTTTTATGGTGCAACTATCAAGGTTTTTATAACTGTTAAACACATTCACCTTTAGTTATGAAAGCAACTTTTGAATAGAATATTGTATAAAGTCGATTAGATTTCCATTAGAGGAATGCTTTTACATTGACTAATAAACTAACATTTAAGTTTAACAAAAGGTATAATTACTATGCTGCTATTTTAAAAAGAATTGTTTATTATGTGAAATAACCCATTCTAGAATGTAGAGTGGTTCAAACATCCACATATGTATTACATACAAGCACTGAAACATACATACAAATAAATGACGAAATAATTATTATTATATTGTTATTATTATTCTATCAACGGCGCCATTAACTAAGTTTTATGGTGTCGCGTGGAGCGCCTTCACTCGGCTCTTTTCGGCAAATTCCGTTGATGTTGATAAAAGGTTCGTGAGCCGCCGCCTCACCCAGACTGCTTTATGTCTGGCAGGAGAGGCCATGCGCAGTCGCCATATTACGGCACACCCCTCCCTTCCAGTGCCGTCACAGCACAGATCCACAGCAGCCGCGAAGGAGGCCACATACTGAACGTCGCTGCCGCTGGGGAGGACCGGTGATACAGCAAAACCAATACCAGAAACGACGATTAGATGGAATGGATTTAGCTTCTGCACTCCGGTATTAAGTGGATGTTTTTTCCGCATTTGTATCATCGTTTCTCAAATGAAAGGTTGCTTTGTTTACTTTGCTTAATCTGGGTAAATAAGTAGTTTGAACGACTCACTACAGCCTCAGCATAGCTAGCCGGTGATTGAAACTGGCAGCTAACTAGCTGGCGATACTCTTCTGTCAAGCTAGGATTTGGTTGAACATCTTCAAGGGGGGTCTCGCTGGTTGAACTCGTGTACTCTGCAACTCGAAAGAGTGAAACAAACGGGGTGTTCGTGCATTGCTAACAACGGCTCCAACGGACGTTAACCGGCGACGTACAACTGGGATCAGCTGACGTTAGCGGCTAGCTGTTGAACAAGCGGCCACTAGCTTCAAATGCTTCGCTAGCTGTCACAAGAAAACTGAATCCTGTGAGCGAGGCTGGATATTGGCACGGATTTTGCCCAAGTTTTGAGACCGACCGCCCTACTCTCTGACTTAACTTCTATTTTTCAGTTGGGTTGTCTGTTTGTTGTAGTTTCTGCAAAACGGCGCCGTTAACGAGCTACAGTCTTATTACATTCTGTCAGAGAGCAACTACCGCCCGGATCCCCTCGAAATGCATCATCCGGACCCTGCAGGAGACTCTGGCAGCGTCAGAAAGATGGCGCATCCAAACGCCTCGCATAGAAAGGGCAACAACACGAACAGCGGGACCGGCTCGTCGCTGTCAACACCGGGGAGCGCTCTGGTCAGCAACAGCCACGCTTCGGCCGATGATTATCATGGCTCCCTGTTGATTCAACCTCCTGCTGGTTCTTCCTCTCCGGGTCCCCATCATCCTCCCCACAGCCTCAGCCTGCATCCCCAACCCCAGACAACCCAGGCGACTGGAGCACAGATGAAGAAAAAGAGTGGATTTCAGATCACAAGTGTGACTCCAGCACAGGTGTCGGTTAGTACAAATAACAGTATTGCAGAGGACACGGAAAGTTATGACGACTTGGATGAGTCCCACACAGAGGATCTGTCCTCTTCCGAAATCCTGGATGTGTCCCTTTCTCGAGCCAACGATGTAGTTGGAGCAGAGAGGAGCTCTTCAGAGGAGACGCTAAACAACTTTCACGAGGCGGAGACCCCTGGAGCTGTCTCCCCAAACCAGCCTTCACACCCCCACACTCTGAGCCAGGCACAGCACAGCGGGACTATGGTGAACGGGACTGTACACCCTCAACATCCTCATCACCCCAACCACGCTCAGAGCTACCCCGTGCCATCTAGCATCACTCCATCTACTCACTCTTCCAGAGCTTTACCTAGTTTTACCCAGAAGATGCCTTCTAGCGTGGAGGGTCCTCAAGAGAACATTTCCCGTGCTGCCCCTCCAAGTATTGCTTCTCAGCCTGTGGGGATTGTGGGCTCAGGATCTGTTGCTGGAATGCACAGCTCTTCTGCGGGCACCACAGTTAGCATAGTTAATCCCCAGACCAGCAGTGTGAATAATTTGAATACATTGAGCTCTGCCAGTGTGCCTGTGAGAGGGGGAATCAACACAAGTGCTAGCAGTAGCGGCGGTGGCTTCCCTCTGAATGTGCTTAACAGCAGTGAAGCTGGAGGCGCTGCTATTCCAGCTGGAGGTAACCATATGCCCAGCGCTAATCTCAGCGTGATCCAGCAGCACCAACACATCAACCCAAACATCACCATGGCTACTACAACTACTGCTGCTGCTGTTGCGAGTGCCTCTGGCGGCATGGGGGCTCCCAGCGGGGCACAGGGAAGAGTTGGATCAGCTGCACTGCAGCCTGTGAGCTCCTCTGCTACAGCTGTGGCCTCAGCTCCTGTTTCATCCGCTCCTGCCATGCCTGCTCCTACTCCAACTCCAGTTTCAGCGCCCACGGTGGCTACTGGTTCTCGCTTCAGGGTGGTGAAGCTGGACTCTAGCTCTGAGCCCTTCAAGAAGGGGAGATGGACTTGCACTGAGTTCTATGACAAGGAGGTGCCACCCTCTGCAACCTTTACCTCAGCCCCTGATGCTGGCTCTCTCAGCGCACGTCATTTTGTGTCTGAGAGCTTTGCTGGAGCCTTGGAGAGGGAAAGCATGAGTGGTAGTACTACGAGTACATTGAGCCATTACAATGAGAACACTGGAAGTGGAGAGGTTGGGGGGCCCCCGGTACTTCAGCATGCCCAGGATTTTGCCTCTCCTCCTCAGGGCTATCGTGGGATGCTGCCTAGTGGTTTAAACATGGGAGTACCTCAAACCCAGCCTCAAATGCTTAGTCATGATATCGCCCATTCACAAGTGAAGACTACTGTAGCCCCCTCAGCTTCCACAAATGTTCATCAGCCTGTACCCATGCCAGGACTGCAGACCACCATTGGCCTGCCTGCACTTGCCACCCAGCAGCAGCTCACCTATGCCCAGGCAGTTGCTAATCAAACCCCAGGCTCTTCGCAGGGCCAAGTGGGTGTTCAGCAGCAGAAGTTAGGCTTTGCTACTCTTCCACAACAATCAGCTGCTACTTCACCTGCACCCCCAGTGAGGGCTTCTGAGTACACCCAGCCTCAGCAAGGGGTCCCCCAGGCAGCTGCCTCCCCTCCTCTTTCCAACCAAACTGGTACGGCGCCCTCTGGGCCAGCTAACGGATCTTGTCAGATGATTGGAGGTCCTCAGCAGTCCCAAGGACTCCAGCATGTACAGCCCACCTCTGTTCAGTCCGCCTCTTCCAGCATGCCCTCTCATATTAGTGTAGCAAGTCTCGGCCGGCCACCTCAAAACCATCCAGGCCATCTTGATTGTCAACAACAGAAACCGCAGTCCCTCCCCACGCAAATTCAAAATCCAGGCCTGAGCAGCCAGCTGCCCACCGCGGTCCATCAAAGCCAAGTGCCTGTACATAGTGGGCCACCTCCTAACCCCCAGAGTGATCATCATGCCCAGCCCCAAGTCCACAATGCTGGTAGTGGTGGTCGAATTCCCTCCCAGGGCATTTCTCATAGCCAGCCTTCTTCTGCCAGCTTGACCCAGGAGCACAGCAATGCCCAGGCCATGTCTCATGCAGCCCAAGCCAGTGCCCTTTACGCTAGTCTGCCTAATTTCACCACCACACAGCTGCAGGATGCCCAGCGGTTGCTCCTTCAGCATCAGTCTGCTTTGTTGGGACTACCCAAGCTGTCTGCCGACGCCGCTTCTGGAGCTTCTACTAGCCAGGGTCAAGAAACTGAGGGCAGTACCGCCATCGCTAGTGCCTTAACTGCACCGGCTGGTCTCAAGACAGCTGACGGAGAGGAAGACAGGTAAGAAATTAATAACCTTTTTGTTATTCTGGTTCATCTGTATTTATTTTACTCCTCCCAGTAAAGAAGGCAATGATTTATTGCTTTTGGAAATAAATAATTTGAGTTCAGCATTTATAAAGGAATAAATAAGTAAAGGAGTGTCAACACTGGTAAATGCTGTCTTCTGCAACACTTTACACTGGATGTTACAGTGATTCTATATATTCTCACTTCAATTTTGATTATGGGGTTCAACTTTGCTGTTTTTTATTTCAAATGTTTTCCACATTTTTAAGAAGCATAAAACTAAACTTATGGAGATACAGATGCAGCTGAAAACAATAACTGTGTCTTGAGTCAAGACACTTTAACCAAAATGATCAGTGTTAGTTCCAGCTTTAAGTGAACTCTCAAAAAAGAGGTTGCCAGGTTTTTGGGTTACAAAAAGTACAGAGCTAAACAATGTCTTGCTTGTCTTTAAAAGTTTTTTATCCTCACAAAACCTGTCCCTCTTTGTTTTTAACAGAGTGAAAACATTTTTGTTATGTCCTGTCAGTATGTTCAAGAAGGCTTTTTGAGGTTAAAAATGAATTTTAATCACTCTGAAGCTGGAGGAAATTGCTCACAATTCTCTCCTAACAATCATAAGCCCTTTCTCTTGGCATTGTCCAGAGTTGTTTACCCTGTCAGTTTTAGGGTGTTTGCCTACCTGAGCTATAAGGACTTTGCAACTGAATATCAAACTGCTTTTTAATAGGCTTTGTTTGCTTTTCTTTGTGGTTAAGTTAGATGGATAAGGAAAGCTTCTTCAGCTATTACAAAATGTTTAACTCTGAAGAATGTGGGATGTGTGGGGTAACATGGATTATTCTCTTTGATCAGCAGCATTTGTAACAAATGGAAAGATTATCTCTGTTTCTTGCTCACAAATTTATCTGATCTAATTCATCTGCTCCTGGTACATATTAAATGAGTAGAAACTCTTGTAAAAGTTTCTTGAATTCAACTTCAGCATGTGAATGCTTCTGAAAAAGATTGGTGAATTTTTAATTGCAAAATTGTGTCTTTGGCTCAATTTCTACTTCAGGACAATATAGTTTAGCACGATCAGAAAACGTACTTTGGTGAAAAAAATTTTCTGACGTTTTTCTGTCATGCTACTGGTCACCCTCCACAGTTTTCAAGGTTTTTAACATTTAAAATCCTTTTCTGTCGAAATTTTTTCAGTGGAGCTTATTGGTTTAGAGTTTTGTCAGTTCAAAACATTTTTACAACCTTGAGTAACAGAATTAGAAAGTATAATTTGAATCATGACTCTTACATTATTTCCTGTAGTCAATAGTATTCCAAAGTACTCCAAATATGGATTTATTGTAACAGACCCCCCTCTTTTCCTCCCCCCCCCCCCCCCCCCCCCACACACACACACACACACACACACATCATAATGTTTAATATTCAGCAACTAGCTGTCTAATGTTGTCTGATATTAAACTGGTCTGTGGCCTGAAAAAGGTTGGGGACCACTGCCTTATTCACACTTTCTAGAGGTTTTGACATGTCTTTGTGCTTTAATTCACAAGAACTCCGTTTGTTGGGCATCAATATCTGTCAATGGCACACTGTGATTTAAAAAGTGGAATGCAGACCTGTTGCTATTATAATGGATTTTTTTCAGTACACGCAATATTCAAAAGTGAACTGCAGATGCTGTGGACATATGACTAAAACACTTCCTAACGAAATCTTTTATTTTCTATTTTTAATTGTTTGTCAGTAAGCAGTAAGTCTGATTATTTTTGTGGGAAATGTGTATTTCTCTTCATAATGACATTTGTCTAAAGTTGGCTTAAAACTTTTAATCTTTACTGTCGTTGAGTTGACCAAGTAGCAAATAAGCTAACAAACCAAAATCCTTTGAGCAATTTGGCAAACTTAATACACCACATAGAAACATAATACCTTCCTCTAAACTGAATTTACTAGAAGGCCTACTCTTTTAGCTTTTATTGTAGAATGTTTGCAAATGAATAACATCAGACATCATGCTATCTGTAGGGGTTTGATGTAAACTGATTCAAAGTGGTGCAAATTTCACTTGTTTAGATGTGGCAATTAATAAAGAATTCTTGGCATTTTGCTCCAAAAAAATGATTGCAAAATATTTCAGTAATTTATGCTAAGTTAAAAATATAGTCTTTGACATTTTATTAATAGTGAAAAACAGTTTCAATGACTACTGTATTTGTTTTATATTATTCAGTTTAAGTCACTGTGGAGCTTTAATGATGAGTTTTGAACTTTTTTGTCAAATATAATAAAACCAAGCATCACCCTGTTTTTTTTTTTTTTTTTTAGTCTGACAGAGACTTAAGATGTTATATTTTTTCCTAAAATACTTTTATCATTTGCTAATGACTTGCATTTTTTTGTAAAACTTGGGAAATCACTAAAAACTTAAGGAAAAAATTATCATTTTTTCCCCGTGTCTTTTAATTAGCTCTCTTTGTTGAAAAACAAAGCATGAATAAAACTGAGAAAACTAATTAATCTATTGTAGTATATATTTTTGTTGTGTATATAGTTTATTTGAAATTATTAGCAAAAGGAAGTTTAACATGCATAGATTAAAACAAAAAGTTAACAAAGCACAATCAAGGTTTGTAAATTGTGTTCATTTCAGTTCATTTATGGAGTTAACTTTGCTAAAATCAGTTTTTAACTAAACAAAATACTTGTATAAAATAAAATGTCTGTTTCCTAATGGATTGATACTAAATATGTAATAGTACATGGTGTTAAAACGACAAGTCACTTTTCTCTACTAAAATATGTTGCCAGGGTGAGCTGATACCTTTGTATGCTGATGCTGCTGCAGACTGTAGACATGCTGTGTAGACTGGACAGATCATCTCTGATGTCACCCATTGGATTTTGCATGGCCAAAATGAGGCACGTTGAATGGAATTTACTTTGTCTTGCTCAACAACATTCCCAAAAAACTGTAATTGGGCAGGACAAAGTACATTTTAAAACTTTGTCGGGGCCACCCATGGGTCCAACCACCTATCAATCAAATGACATAAATGCTAAATATCCACAAAGTGTAACTATATTCAAATTCAAACAGCTGATTAATCTTCCCTTTTAGTTTTTTATGACTAATAAAAAAACATTAATCATGTGAAGTTTCAGAAACCAGAATGTCCTTTGGGTTTATTTTTTTGTAAAATGTTTGAGTTTGTTAGATTGGAGATTTGCTCACTTCTGAAATCTGCCTCCAGCTGGAAGGACTGCAAATGTTAGTTCTTCCTGGTTTCAGGAACAGATGGTGGGGGCTTGCTTTAGACCAATTTGTAAGGTTCAGTGTTGATGGAGTAGGTTAAAAAGGAGCCTTCTCTTTCATATAGTAGGATTACTGGAATATACCTTTTACAAGGAGGGAGAAAGAAGAAATGATTCACAGTTTTTAATTTTTTTTTAATGGGGGGGAAATGCCTTCTGTTAAATTAGAGGGTACCCGCCACCCCTCCTTTCATAGCCAGAACCATTGTTATCGTGAACCGTGGCTAAGTGTGTCAGCATGTCAGTGCAGGGGAAATGTGAACTGGCAGTGTGATAGTTATCTCTGGCAGTTCTGAATGTGATGTTCCCTCTGGCAGTGCACAGCACCGATGTGACCCACGTCTCTTTGCTCTTTGTGTAGAGATCAGTGAAATCCCCAGAATTCACAGCGGAAGTCACCCGAGCTGACCCAGCCCAACTTGGACGGGTCCACTAACTTGGTTTAAATTGTAGGGATGCATTTGAAAGATGAAACTAAACTACAGTTTAACTCCTGCTTTTCTGGAATTTTATATCTGCTCTCTGTAGATTTGTGAGAGCATGAATTTCCTCAAATATTTCAGTTTAACAAGCATCACTAGTTTGGAAAGTTTTATTTCAATGAAATTGATAGAAAGTTTCTGCACATGCCAAGAGAAAGAAAAACAACAATTGCTTTGATTTTCTGATGGACTTCTGATGGATTCACATGTAGCTTTTTTATTAGGCTAAAACAATGGCATAAAAAAGTAGACTCATTTGAATGCTTTGTCAGCTCAGTCCACTGGACCTATTAAATGCCATTATGAACTCTCTACTTGTCTGTAGCAGAACAGACCAGAGAGAAGCAACTTCAAAACTGAGCTTTAATGGCATTTCTTCATACATAAAGATGGTTTATTTCTTGCACTGACACACATGATTGGTCTTTATAGAAAAAAGGGTTTTTGAACGAAAGGTTCCAACAGTGTGCTAACAGGCAACCATGACCGTTTTAAGTAAACAACAATTGTTAGTTGTTATGCTGCTGACACCTCCCCCCATTTTCACCACACAGACCAAGCCAGAGAAGACCAGAACACAGCAGAGCAGGAACATGCTGTGAATGGGGGACAGACAGAGATGGAGTGGGGGGAGAATTTGCGCAATTTTGACCATCTTCCTTCTAGCAGCGACAGCACGAGAGACAGAAAATCCAAGCAGAGTAGTTTGTTTCTTGTGGTGGTATATGTACTAGGCTACTGCCAGAACTATTCAGTTGCGCTCGCTCAGGATCACACTCTTTGTGCTACGTCTTTGTTTTCCTGTTTGTCATCTCTGTAAGGCTGCATCATTGATTTTTTTTCTCTTCCCCTTGTCCAGCTCCTTCTTGCTTATTTTTGCATCAATAAATAGGACTGTTTCACTTAAAAGTATTGTGGAAATACTAATGGCCTGTAATGGATGATAATTGATTGTGTTTAATGTGCCTTTCATCTTTAAAGCCCCCCCCCACACACACACACACACTGCACCACCACCCCCCAACTAAAAACATGAATACAGAAGACCCCACACGAGTTGTCAAAGGAAACTATCCTTTACCTCTTAAAGTCACGTTCCCATTGCCCCCAGCAACGTGCCATTTCCAATGAAAAGTCTATGTAAACGCATGCAAATGCGTGTCTTGGGATACCACGTTCAAAATTTTTGCGTCAGCGCATCGCTATGCAAGTTTCTACAATCGTTTTCAGACTCGATGTACAAAAAAGTGTGGCCACTGAGCTCGTATTAGAAGTGCAACCAGGTTGAACTTTGACTAGTTAAATCAGGGACTTGGGTTTGGTAGTGCCAGGCGATTGAAAATTGATCATGGAGGAGAAAATAAAAATTTTAGTTTGTGCCAGAACTACATAACACCAAGTCTTTCATATATCAGAATAGAGCTGTGAAAGAAAAAGCCTGGAGCAAGATTCACAAGATTTGCACCGCTTTGACATTTCACATGGGAAATGTTGGAAACAAGTTCTGTGGACCGACGAGGTTAAAATGGAACTTTTTGGCCGCAATGAGCAAAGGTACATTTGAAGAAGAAAGGGTACAGAGTTTAATGAAAAGGACCTCTGTCCAACTGTTAAGCATGGGGGTGTATCAATCATGCTTTGGGTTTGTATTACAGCCAGCAGCACAGGAAACATTTCATGAGTAGAAGGGAGAATAGATTCCATAAAATTTCAGCAAATTTTGGACACTAACTTGATGTAATCTGTGAAAAAGTTGAAAAGAGAATGGCTTCTACAAATGGATAATGATCCTAAACACACCTCCAAATCCATGTTGTCTTACATTAAGAGGCAGAAACTCAAGGTTTTGCAGTGGCCTTCCCAATCACCTGAACTCAAAATCATTGAAAATCTATGAATAGACCGGAAAAGAGCAGTGTGGAACAGACATCCCACAAATCTCAAAGAACTGGAAGACTTTTGGAAAGAAGAATGGATGAAGATACCTTAAACTGGTTGGCTACAACAAGCGTTTACAAGCTGTGATACTAATGCTAAGGAGGGCACTACGAGGTTCTAACTGAAGGGTGCCCAAACTTTTGCACTTTTTGCTTTGTTTTCTGTTATTTTGAAAGGGAAAATGATGGAAATGAAGCCTAATTTTTTTGACTTATTAAAAGGATGTCTCATTTGTAAACTGAAGCCCTTAGACGATTTTTCAATCTTTCCTTGGGTTCTTTGTGCACAATAATATAAAATATTAACTTTTGATCCCCACTGTAACTAACCCTCTCACAGTTAACAGGAGTGAGATCAGTTCACCAGGTATCAGTTTTCAAACCCTTCTTAAAGAGGAAGTGAAAGTGTTAAAGCATGTCCTCTTGTTGTGTTTGCTGTAAATAGGTTGTAGATGTTTGCGTTGCAAATGTGTCCATCCGTTTGGTTTTGTTTGTGTACAGAAACATGCAGCAAAGTTGTTTTTCTTTGTTTTGTTGTCAGATTTCTGCTATTTTACACCTGATCTAATAAGTTGATTGACTCCGATTAGCTAATCATTGGTGCATCTTTATTGTAGACTACACCTCCTTCTTGGCTAAGGTACATAAATGTATGGATTTCACAAGTGGCTACATTTTTTTACATGTTTCTGCAGTTTTGGAAATGTAGATAATTTTTTATATTTTTTTGTGAAATTGGACGAGGCAATTTTATTAGTATAACACCTTATGTACATAGGCATTCAAAGTGTTTAAACAATCAATCATATTTTTATAATGAAAAATAATTGTAGTGCAACTGTTGAAAAAAATAATAATAAAAAATAATGTGATGGTAAATGAATTGCTGTGGGAAATGGCTGCCACCTAGTGTCACTTTCTTCACAGATAGCAAAGCTAAAAGCTTCCTGATATTCCCAATTTAAACAACAGTTTTTTTTATGTCTTTTCAAATACTAAGTTAGGATATCTGAAAGTTTAACTTTTCTCTAAGCTTTTTTTTCTGAGTTCTATTGTTAGTCCCCTAAACATGCAGACTATGTGCTGAATCATAGCAAACATTCCTGTGGTCGAAGCGCTGTCCAGTCAGCTCGGAGAATGTCAAGCATGCACACTCAGTGGAATGAATGACTAGTGGCATAAAAAAATTATAGCCTTTTTTTGACATTTTTTGTAATTTGCGCCATTTCTGTACATTTTTCTGGTCTTGTTTTCATTGTGTTTTAAATCTGTATGAAATGTAGGTAACGGCTCATACAATTTCATGTAATTAATTTCTTTGAACAGTGACCCAAATAATTACTCATTTGTTATCAGGACTTAGAAACATCAGACATTAAAGGTCTTTATTTTAGATTGTTTACCTCAGGCTTCGTGAGAGCTAATCCTGTTCTCGGTGCTTTGTGCATTATATGTGACTGGATCGAGGGTGGACAATTTACTTTTCATTAACCTCTCAGTGGACTATACAGGACCTTGTCTTTACTACTTCTATGAAATATGATCCTCTCAACTCATATCTCTGCACCGTTAAAGTGAAACTTATTGGACTACTTCAAGAATTCAAACTAATAATCTTCTTGTGAAGCCAAATTACTGCTAATTATATTATAAAATAAATGATTAGATGAGGACTCAAATGAAAAAAATGTAGCATGTTTTTTGTAGAAAATAAAACCAAATTGATAAATCCATTAACTAAAACAAATAGGAGTACTAACTTTTATCAATAATGATCTTGAAGTTTTATTTATTTATTTGGCCAATTAAGGGAATAAAGAATAGACAAGTTTGTTTCTGTATTTTGTTATGAGAATACTTGGGAGATATTCAGGACAAACTGAAAGTTTTGCAAGAGCCAATAGAAAAATCAGAAACTCAACAAAGGGAAAGAGGAAAGTTCCATGTTTATGCAAGAAAATAAAGCTAAGCTAAAGAGAATAAAAACAAGTGCAGCTTATTAAACACTATAAGAGAATGCAACACACAAAAAACTTTTACATTTTAGTGGCTGGATAAAATATTTGACTGGAATGTGACACAACTCCAGAAACTTCAAAACCGTTGCTCATGCTTTTCAGTCGGTTTATAATGTTGTACTGCCCTCTGCTGGTTGGAAAGGTGCTATTTCACAGCTTGCTATTGTCGATTATTTAGTGACTTTTACATTTCATAAATTTTCACCAGAATTAATTTAAACTTTTATTGAGTTACAGTTAGGCTACAACATATTTTAATTTTTTTTAATCTATAATGAAATGGATGTAATGCAGGTAAAGAGACTAATTCCAGAGCCTTTTTGCAGAGGCTTTTAAACACTGCTTTAATTCAGAGTAAGCCTCTGAAGTAAATATTTAAATGCATTATGGCTGTAGTGCATTTAGCCTCTATGTGCTGTGATATGCATCAAGATGGAATATGTTTACTAGGCAGAAAGAAGCTCAGAATTCTGTGGGATTGTGTATGAATAAAAGTTCTACCTCAGAAAAAGGCTATGCTTAAATCAGTGTTTTAACAGTATCAAATTAATTGCCCATAAAACCAAATCTAAATTAGTAATATGATCTTTTTAATTTGTGGATTTTTGGACTGAAGTTGAAACATAATCTTCATTTAATCTCTGCCACTAGAGGGCGATGTTAATCTACATATGATTTGAAGCTCAGGCATAATTAAAATCTGTTTGTAAAAATTAAACTTACATCAGTTTTACTACACCAAACTTAAATTTTATATGAGTAACTTAATGTTCTTATTTAAGTACAATTGGCTGTAATAGAGTTACATTTTTTTCTTAGTAACATTTGTGCTATTTATTCTGTGAAAGCACAGTAATATCAGCATAATGTCCGTGTTGGAGGATAATTGCATAAAAAAAATCAATTGCCAGCATTCAGTCCTTTATTCCATCTGTGAAATATTAGCTAAATTTTTCCACGTGTGTATTTTTAAAAATGGTACAAACTTTATCCAAGCTGTTCAGTGCAACCCGGAAGCTAATGTTCATTATGACGCTCTGCAGAATAACTGAAGCATGGTTGAGTAAAATATAGATGCTGTATGTTGAAAAACCAATATTAATATCAGCTACTGTCCTATTTTTGAGAATGTTTAGGAACACATTTAACAACTGTACATTTTAGACAACCAAGTAAAATACAGTAAGTCTGACTGTTTACGCGATCACCGTGCATCAGCTGAACACACTAATGTAAAGCATCGCATAGCAGAATAAACCTGCTTTTCTTCGTGACAGAATCTGCTGAAATTATGTGAATTGCATAAATGGGTAAAGAGTTACAGTTGTCAAAAGAATGTTAACACCGGTGCTAATGCTCTGGTGTTACTGGGTTAACTGAGACTTCTATACCCATGCATGTAGGTAAATGTTTACTTAAACGTGTGTAAGTATATTAATTTAGAGGATCTGCATAACTTTACCTATATTTTAATATAGAAGTATTTGCAAATGTCACATTGTTTATTGAATTTGGGAAAAAATTCTCTTTTTGAAGGCACTGCTTCAGGCTGATACATCAGAGTTAGCCTCAGAGACGTTCTTCTTTCCCTGTCTTCCTTTTGTCCGTGACTGTCAGATGCAGAGTACTAATGCTGAGCTAATGAAACTAGGTCGTTCTAGTTTTTTTTGGTCTCTAGTAAATGGTCCCTTCTTTCCCAGGACTTTACAAGCTGCTTTTAGCATGAAAGCTAAAATGCCCACTCATTCCTCCTTGTTGCCTTCACCGCTCAGCCAATTTTTCCATAGTCAGTATTGTGTGTGTATAGGGAAAGCTCTGCCAGGATTTACTGGTAAAGTCTATGTGTGCTTTACACTACCCATCTACAATTAAGCCCCACCTCTGTTCAATAGACCGCTGTTTCATTGCTCGGACGTCAGGCCCCTCAGTAACATTTAGGCCACTTGGCAATGCAGTTCTTTTTCCTGCTTTTTGTGTCTTAAATAAAAAGATTAAATGGCATGCTACTCTTTTACCAGTCTGAGATAAATAAACAAATTCAGAATCAAATCTTTGTGTATTAAAACCATACAATTCTTGTCTTTGACTGAATGTGTTGATCAGTGGCTCTGGATAGCAACGGTTGATCAAACTAACTGCTATTATAGCCTTTGTGACTGCTTCATATTATTTCTATTAATTCCAGAGAAGTATGGTTAGTTGACTGCATGCACAGCAGTTTTTTTTGGAAAACTGCTGTTAGGTGTGTCTGCATATTTCTTAGGTTAACTCCTTTTTCTCTCTCTCCACAAAGCCACCTGTTTTCGTTGCTCATGCATTACTCTAGAGTGGGGAAAAAAGCGTTTATGTTAAGTCAAGCTTGATTTAATATTGAGTTAGATCAATGACTGTCAAAGAAATGTTGTCCTATTCTTTTGAAATGATTTAATATTTAATATCAAACTCCAGCAATTGACTTTACTCTCAGCACTTAGTCATGAGTAACAGTGACTGTTTTTCATGAAAATGACAAATTTTCTAGAGAAACATTATATTTTAAGTAAAATTGGGCCAGCAGATCATCTTTGATTTTGGGCTATATACATTGAATTGAACTGATTTAAAGTATTTGAAGCCTGTCTGAAGAAATGAGTTGAATGTTTAGGTACATGCTGTAGTTCAGCATGACTCTTCTCATAAGTCATGTGTTTTTTTTTTTTTGCTCACCTCAGGACACTGAGTTTGTTAACACAAGTAAAATCCCTTGGATTGTGTTTGTCCTTTACTTGTTGTTTCTTGGTCAGCCTTTTCTAAGCCAGGAGAGACCCTGTGTCCGTGCACATTTTTTCCCCCTCTTAGTAGAGGCAAGCTACCATAAAGCAGCCTTTCAACGAGAAGTGACAAGATAAGACCCTAAAGAGAAGGGCTTCTCGAAGCCTGTCATGCAAAAGGCTAGCTCAGAAACTCACTAGGGTGCGGCAAAAATCATGAGTCATTTTAAAAATCCTAACTAAACTAACCATCGAAAGCGTCCCCTGCATTTTTGGAATAACAAAGCTCTCAGAGCACTTTTGACCTGTGAGTAATTATGAAAGCCGTTGTGGGATCACAATGCAGACTTACTGGAAATTTGGAACTGGAACTTTAAATTTTGTCCAGTGGTCATGTAAACAATTTTTTAGAACTTGCAAAATGCTTAGTTAAAAAGGAAAAGATGTGCAAAGCATCACATGTAGGTAGCTGGTAGATCAATGGGATTTCAGGCACAAATCCTGTAAACAAAAACTGCAGAAAAATGACAATGAAAATATGATTGTATGTTTTTGCTGCTTGACAGCGTAAAAATATTTGAGAGCTGGTATCCAGTCATTTACAGCTGTCCTATAATGTTCATTGCACTCTGAGCCTCTGGGGTTATTGATTTCAGTAAATTATATTTAGATTTTAGCATATTTTCGATAGAAATCTTCAGTCACTCCTGTTCTGTTATATTAATTAAAAACTTACCAAATGATGTCAAAAATAAACACATCGGTCCAGAAACTGTTTATCTTTTTATGCAAGTCCTGCCTGTGATTTTGCATTTTTGTGTTCTATTTATTTTTTCACTAAATGTCTGTAATTATGTATGGTTCCTCATCGATTTACACATGCACACAAAAAGGGGGAACCTTTTTCTTCTTAAGTACAGATGTCTTGGTTAAATTTATGCTTTTTGGTTTGCCAAGTAACAGCATGGTGCTTAATGTCTAAACTTTTAGTTAAAATGTACCGTCTGAGACCTGCAGAGTTTTTACTTTAGATTTCCTTTTGTGGCTCTTATATAAATGCAGATTCAACTTAAGCTGATTTAGCATCCAGTTAAAATATATTTTTTATGCATTTGAATATATTTTTATGTACTCATGCTTTATGGATCTGTTCATTTTTCTTCCTGTTTATTAGTTGTATGAAAGCTTTTTTCACTTAAAACCTGAGTCAGTGCTGAGCTGAAGTTTAGACTGAAATTTTAATTAAATCTATATTGACCTTGTGAATCTGGAAAGCATAAATAAGGATTTTGTCTGTGAAAAGTAGTCTAATTTACTGCAAATTGAAAGAAAACTACATTAGAATTAAAAACAATTTTAAACTTTTTTTTTTTTTTTTTAAATGTGACTATGAATTGGTGTAGCGGAGAGTCACACGGCTTTTAACAAGGTGAATCAGCTATCTTAAATGTTTTCCATTTGGTATTAGTTGTTCTCTCTTGTAAATGTGACATTTCCTCTCAACCCCTCACACAGAAGATGGTCTCTGCTGAAGTGCTTGTCTATACAATGCTGTATCAACACAGCTAAAGGTCTCAGATGATTGCAGAGTCTAAACTTTGGATGTTTTCTTTACCATTCTGATTATTTATTAGGTCAATTTGATCTCCGCCCCTGCGACAGACTGGCGACCAGTCCAGGGGTATCCCCTGCCTTCGCCCATGAGCAGCCGGGTTAGGCTCCGGCAACCCCGTGACCCCGAAAGGGAAAAAGCAGTATGGAAAATGAATTAATTTGATCTCCCTGTTTCATAATTCCTGTATCTTGAATTATTTTGTGGCTAATTCCTGGATCATTTCAAGCACTATTGTTCTTCTAAGGACCACATTTGCCTTGCTGTATGGTTAGGAGGAAAGTCATTACTAAGAAATTGCAATTTATTTCATTTTATTTAACTTTTGGAAAAATGGAGCTCTGTTCATTTAGCACTCAGCAAGCCCTCAGGCTACAGAGAGCTTGTGGGGAGTAAGAGCGGGAAAATCACTGAACCACATGCTAATCTCCTTTGATGGTTTATGTAACTCCTTGATCACATGATCACACTTTAACACCTTCCTTCCTATCTGTGTTCATTAAGTCCGTCTCCCGTCAGCCGAGCAAACACAGATGTTTGGCACAGAGGTAGAGACAAGGCTGCACATGTACCAGAAAGCTTAGTCTATTAACATCGCAACTTCACTAGCCTTTTCATGCATTAGGACGAGACTTATCTGTTCAGTGGATGTGAGCAGCAACAGCGACGGTTGTAAACCCACAAACAAAGAGCTGTGATTGACACGGCGGCGCTTCTGTGGAGTCTACATGTTTCAGCTGAGCCACGTTTCAATGAGACTGCAGACGATACAACTGCAAGGCCATGAGGAGATGGCAATCAAGATTTTGTTCAGGGAACTAGAGAAGCATCTTAAGAGGTAAACCAGAGAGGGGAGTGAAAAAAAATAAGATTGGCTGGTATTTTTGGATAGTCGTGAATAAAATGTGCATTTACTGCTTTTAATTTTTTTGTTTATTGATATGGTAACATTCGTTTCAGCAAGTTGCATGAATTCTAAATATATTCCCATTATTAGTCTTAATGGATCTGATTTCCATTCACTTGAGTTACAGGTGTCAAACTCCCAGCCTCTGGGGCCAGTGTCCTATTTGTTTTCCAACTAACCTGCCATTGTAGATTCTTATTGGCAAAACACACCTGATCCAGGTTATCGGCAGCAGGTATAGGGCTGGGTTTCTGAAAAAACAGCAGGATGTTGGTCCTTAAGCTCTGAGTCAGACGCATTTACTGTTTTGAAAATGTTTTCTGAGGAGAAAAAAATTCCAAAATAGACCTTCACACCTTTGACATACATGTGTGATAGTCTGCTTGTGATGCAAAGAAACATCCTTTTTCTTTAAGAAATATCCAATTTCAGTTCAACCTAAAAAGATGGAAATGCACGTGGACTTTGACTGGAAAAGTAGAGCGCCTGCTTCACCCAGCTTACTATAATGAAGGTCATATCACTGGAGCTGCTTCACTAGGTCACTGGACTAGTTTTGACTTGCAGCCGCACTGTCAATTGGCTGACCTACCTTATTTTTGTCTTCATAGAGAGTTAATAATATTCTGTGTACTGGATTTAGATCAGTTTGTTTAAATGGCTCATTCTGTCATTAGAGAAGACTCAACTTAAGTTAAACTGCATCATTAATACAAGATTTTTGAACTATACAAAGGAGAAATTCATGCTACAGAATAGATTTATATTATTGTGCGAAGTGTCATTAAATAAAACTACCTTGAGGTTGACTTGACTTTATACACCAGGTTGGAAGGATGGAAGCATCTCAGCTGGTTAGTATTCACCCTAAGTGCAAAATCAGCAGAATAAAGAGTACAGAACCAATGAGAGGAGGCTAGATGACATGGATGACCCGTCTCCTGAACCCGTAATTGCAGTTGACAAAGGAGAGAGCTGCTGGTTATCTAAAGCTCAAACCAAGATGTACCATTTTGCTCCTGTCTCTTTGAGAAACTGTAACTAAAGAAAAAGAAGAGGAAGTTTTAGAAGAAAACCAACTGGACTAAAAAGTGTTTTTTTCCTGAAGTAGAGAAGCTTTATTTTCAGTCTATTTAGTTGTAAATTTGACACATTTTCTATTAAGTAAAAACAAAACAAAAAAACTGCATTTAAATTGAATGCATTGCTGTTAAAAATAATCATTAAAGTGGGACATTAGGGTTCAATGATGTTTTCCGAACAGGACTCTTTTTGACTTGACTTGGTGCTAGTAATATGTAAATCTGTCACCAAGAACTCATATGTGCGCACATGGATTCTTCAAGAGCTAATGTGGTTCTAGCTATTTGGGTGTATGACGAGTTCCAGTCATAGATGGAGCCGGAAGAGATCAGAATGGCTTAGAGCTTCTTTTTCTGGTGATTTGGTCTCTTGGTATAGTTAGTACAAAGCTGTTTTTAAATGGGATTATAGGGAGCAGAGACTTGCAGCAGGACCTTAAGACTGCAGCTGGTAAACAAATCAGCTTAACAGTTCATTGTGCTGTGCCATCACAGTTGGCATTATTATGGTAGTGATGATATCCAGTACATTAAAAAGTGTCTTTGGTGACAAAGTCTATCTGGAATCTGTTTGCAGAAACCTTGAAAGGCAGAGTATATTAGAATTGTTGCACTAGAGTATTTTTATATATAAATATCTAAATCAAAATGTGTATGTATTTATGTGTATTTAGTAAAAAGATAACTTTCTTTTTTCAAAGTTGTTGTAAAATGTATTCTTACTTTTTCTAATTTTTTGCAGCTTTCATACTTGTGACATGTCTTGCGTCTTACATGCCTTACATCTTCTTTCTTCTACTACTAAAATCCTTTGTTAGTTCTAAATGAAAAAAATAATAAAAATAATGTTTTAAGACCTTTTGTTAATTCATGAAACAAAGTGACCAAGCTACAAACCTTAAAGTCAGAGTTCTAAGTCTGTAATTTACTTGCTTACACCTGTTTTCACCACAAACACTGCAAGGCCTGAAATATTTTAAAGTCGCGCACTAATGTTTTGCCTCATGTTTTTTTATGCATGTCGAACGGAAACCTCTAAGGCTTTTTCTTTGTTTCTGTGCAGGCTCTCTTTAACACCAGCATCTCATATCTAGGTTTTATTTGTCCTAAAGTTACATATTATGACAGCTTTGTATGCACTCCCAGTTTTTTGTCAAAGCCCCATAAAGCTTGGAAAGTTTTCATAAAATAAAAAAGCATAAAATTTATCTTGAACATATTTAGGATGACATTTTGAATATGAAATTGATATGTACACATTTATTTCTGTTTTTCCAGGGTTTTGCACCGTGCAGGGGGTGTTGTGTGTGGGAGTTGTAGGGTGTTGTTTTGAGGGAGTCTGAGAAAAAAAAATATATTGCGGAATTTGTATGATCAGGATACTCCTAGTTTTTGTGTTTTATGGGCACTTTTGAGTGTGTAATTGAGTCAGAAAAAATTAGACAAACGTTTGCAAAAGAAACACAACAAAATGGAACAGAAAGCATGTAAACAGTCCAAGAATCAAATAACATAAACTAAAGTGAGACAACAAATACAAAGTTAAGGTACAGAAGTGCAGAAGCAGGATTAAGGTTGGTTGGTTTAAATTGGAGTGAATTTGATTTTAAGTATAATTTGAGTAAAACTGAACAGTTTATTAAACTGTATTATTTGCTTAGATTTGTTTTGTGTGCAGCTTAGTTTAGTTCCATAAACATACCTTCTGAAGTGCAATTTTTAAAAAGAGGGAGTACCTATTCAACAAAAATGTTTTTCAAATCTTTTAATTATATTTTTGGTGGCCCTGCGACAGACTGGCGACCAGTCCAGGGGTGTACCCTGCCTTCGCCCATGAGTAGCCGGGTTAGGCTCCGGCAACCCCGTGACCCCGAAAGGGATAAAGCGGATTGGAAAATGAATGAATATATTTTTGGTGCATTGAAGTTTCACAGCAATCTTTTCTGGGATCATTCAATGACTGGACCTTGCTCTCACTTTTGGCCACGTGGGGGCGATATATACACAGACAGAGCAGTAGTAGGAACCTGTCTTTGACAGCTCAGACTTGCTGCATCACTTTGAAATTGTGCCCTTACTCTCACGTCAATATGTTGGTATGATGTTGGCAATGGTGACAGAGTGCATATTTTTATTATAGTGTTTTTTAGTGCATTTCTATACTGATTGAAAAAAAAACTTGGCTGGAAGTTTCTTAAGTTTTTTCAGGGCAGAATAATTTTTTTTTGTTTTTTTGTTGGCGAAAAAAAAACTATAGAATCTACAATTCTAGAGTCTTAAAAATGTTGCCATTTAGTGAGCGTGTCTCGGGTGTTTCCTTGGTCCCCTCTTCTCCTGAACTGGTGTATGATAGGCTTGGCTTCTGAGATGCAAAAGGAGGCGTTCCCAAATGGCGTGTCGCGCTGTTCGACCAATCAGAAAACGGCTTCTCCTTGCGCTGCTGAATAAATTATGTGGACTCGTAGAAAACCGCAGACCTTTGTGTAGCGTTGAGATGAGCTGACCTTGGCTTGAGTCCGTATCGCTGCGGTCGGTACCCCAGCTTTCTACTGGACCCTGGTACTGAAGGGTTGTGGATGCGTGTCGCAGAGCTCCCTAGTCTCCTGGAAGCGGCCTTGCTCAAGAGCGGTGGAAAATGAACAGCGTGAATTCGCCGTGCTACAGCGTTGCTATGGATCTAGGCGTCTGCCAGCTGAGAAATTTCTCCATATCGTTTTTGTCGTCGCTGCTGAGCGCAGAGAGCTCACACGTCCAGCTCGACAAAAGGTAAAAGAACCGTGAAACGGCTTCTCATTTTTCAGGACGTGTCCCATTCACCTGCTCCATTACTGGCACGGTTCTGTGACGATAGCAGCGGTCGTCGGTGGGTGCTACAGTACCATTGTTTTCTCACAGGACATTACCATAAACGCTGCCCAGGAAAGCCAAACGAGGAATGGCTTTATGGTGGAGAATAGACAGTTAGTTTTTATAGAAATTTCCAGATGCTTCCTGTGAAGGCCCACATTCTTGTAAAGGGAGAGACGGCGCTCGTCTCCCATCTTTCCCCACTGCAGCAAACGGTGATGTTTGACTCCCCTTTTCTTCTTTTACAGCTCGTCCGGAGCCAGTGTCGTCGCCATAGACAACAAAATTGAACAAGCAATGGTGAGTTTTCATCCATTACATCTCTTGAAGCTGTAGTGTCAACTAGCTGTTTGGTTTTGGTGGGTTTTCTTAAATCCAGAGGCTTGACATCCACATGCTGTCTAACCTGTCTAAAAAGGGTGGTTTAATTCCTTTTTTACTGCTTTTAGACGTCTACATAAAAAAAGCCTCTAAAGTACAGGTATTTACTAGTGAATAAAAATAATTTGTGTTCTGGGTTCCATGTAGATTATGGCAGCATCACGTTTTTTTTAACGTAACGACAATGTATTTCTCTAACCAAGATTCGTCAATATGCGACGTTTAAAAACAGCGGGGGTTGTGTTTTTATATTTTCTATCAATTGTTTTATGTACAATAAAACACAAACGATGACTGAAATTAAATCTACTTTACCCGGATAGCTTTTAAAGTTTGTTTCTTGTTTCACTGTCTCCGTTGTTAGGTCTGTTGCTAGGCAAAGCTGAAGGCTCTTGCGCATGGTTAAAAATATCTCGAGCTTTGATTGGCTTACACAAACCCAGCTGTGGGCCGTCTTGGTGACGTCTCATCCTGGGAATATTCTCATCAAATTTTCTTTGATAATCGCCTGACAGTATCATCAAATTTGATCTAAAAAAAAACCTGCTAGTTTTATTCATATTTTGCTTAGGATGAATTTGTTTTATTACATAACATTTACTCAGCAAAATTTGAATGAATAAACATAGATTAAATTGTTGGTTGTTAGTCGAGTTTACATCTGCCTTTGCAACTTTTTTTGAAAAAAATTTGAAACAATTCATTTTTCTGGTAAAATTGAAACACTACAGTTATTTTGTTAATGATAGAACTGGGTTAGTTTAACTTATATTTTCTATTTAATTATGCATACTTCATTATATTACTTCTCTTAGCACATCAAGTTTAAACTCCTAAAACATTTCCATCTTGATTTTGCTAATAGTGGTTTACAAAAAAAAACATATTTGATATTTTTATTTTTAAAAAGTTGCGTACATCTTTCTTCAAGACATGTTTATTATATGAGCAACATAGTTAAAAAAAAAAAAATACAACAATTCCTTTGAAAACTGTGCTTTTGGTGTTTTTAACATGTTCTTGTAGCATTTTTCTCTCATGATGGCGAACATATCATGAAAATTAAGGGGGGAGATAAAAAAAAAAAAATGCCGCTTGAGTTGGAAAAAGCTTGTAGGTGTGATGTAGGACCTGCAACAGCAAGCCACAAGCTCCTTCTCCGCACCATTCCGATGCATCCACTTGTAGACAAATAGATCTCTTAAAGTCTTTGTTTTCCTCGTCCGAGCTGACATCTGGTTCAAAAATGTACAGCTGGATAGCCTTGATTATTGCTCACCGTCTTTGTTGCACCTATAATGTTAAGTTCGAGTTGTGAGAGTCTGTAAGCTGGCATGAGAAAGTGAGATGATATGAAATGAGGGAAGGCTAACTCTGCGCCAGCAGCCCCATCCACAACTCAGAGGCAAGTTTCAAATGACCTACTGCGGCTCTGCAAAAACTGTCGTAGAAAATGAGACAGGTTTTTGTTTTTATTTTGGCTAAAAAACGGCATAATCATGATTAAAAGACCACTGGGAATGATTTTACAGTAGATCAAAGGATGATCATCAGCTTTATCTGATGATGAAACTGTTTTATGAACTGTGACATAACCAACTTTCTGGATGGATTAATGGATGTTAATTGTTTAGAATAACCTTGTGTCCGTCTCTGCAGGACCTGGTGAAGAGTCACCTGATGTATGCTGTGCGTGAAGAGGTAGAGGTCTTAAAGGAGCAGATCAAGGAGCTGCTTGAGCGGAACTCTCAGCTGGAGCAAGAAAACACACTGCTAAAAACGCTGGCCAGCCCAGAGCAGATGGCTCAGTTCCAGGCCCAGGTTCAGACCGGCTCTCCACCCGCCGCTCCAACAGCAGCCTCAGCAGGAACCCCAAGCACTGCAACCCTCACCCAGCCTGCCTCCCACAGCTCCGGCCCCTCTGCGTAGCCCGGTGTGTGGAGACGAATTGCCTGCCTTGTCCCGTTTGAGTTCTGCTTCAGCTGCAGAGCCAAACTTTGCCTTCTACAGCAGGAGGTTACGCTGTCAAAACCGAGAATTTGCACATATTTATCTCTGATGGGTGAAGCCCGTGGGACAGAGCTCCACGGCACAGTGGAGAAGAGACAATCTCTAGAATGCTACGAGGATTTGTTATCAGAGGAAACTGAATCATCAAACATTTGCCAAAAAAACCCTTGGTCAACAAGAATGTCTTACCGAGAAAATCATAACAGCTTGTCTTTGACAACAACACACCATAGATAAAAATGAAATCACTGTGTCTGGATTTTAAGTGATATACTGATGATGGAGCAGTAGGACGTGGAGGATTGTACTGGTTATTGCCTGTTATCCTGAATTATGTAAACTTAAGCCTCTCTTTTTTTTAAGGCTAGATCCTAACTTATAAGAGAGACTGGTTGAAATTTAAAAACAATGAAGAATGAGCATTTATTGTAACAACAAAGCCCCCATCTGGAATGGGGTGGGTTAGTAGGGAGGTTATTTTTTTTTGAGGGAGGGGTTGTTGGGCGGGATGAGGTCCTTGAATTACACTTGGCAGCATTGATGATGTTACTTAACCTGAGGGTTGGTGGGATAAACAAAACGTTTCTTATGGAGATGATGAAATGAATCTATTTTCAGTATTTCACTTTCAAGCTGCTGGTTTTTGCCCTTTTCAGAGCTCGTTGCTGTTTTTTCAACTCTGCAGTGGCATGACATTGAAACCTTTATTTAAAAGGGTTGGAAAAAAATGGGCTAAGCTGCAGGTTTGAGGTTTTTTTTCTGTTTTTTTTTTTTTTTTTTAATCCCTGAAATATGATGGGCAGAAGATGTACATTTCTGTATAGTTTAACTACGATGTAAAATAGTGAGGAGGTTGAGAAGAGGGGCAAAAAAAGATGCTATCTAGGTTACACAGATTGATGCAGATGTGCAAGTAAAACAACAATGTTGCCTGGTCTGTGTTTTATTGCTGATTTTTCATCACTCTGGATCTACAGGAGATGAGCTGAACTGATAACAACCAACAATGTTTTTCCTAATATCTTAGTGTAACATTAACTGTAAAATCATTTTTGTTACTTTCTTTTCTTTTCTCCAGTATTGCACTTTTTTTATTTTTATTATTTTGAATCGTAAAACTTGGATCTGAAAATGCAATCTTAAAGAAGTGATGCAAGTGTTTTTTTTTTTTTTCATTCTGTGTATCAGTTGTATGCTCATGTTCTGTGCATGTTTTTCTGAAATACCGGATTAGATAATGTAACACAAATACCTACAATTGCACTTGACATCTGCACATCAAAACTTTCAATAAACTTGCTTAATGAAGAGTAAAAGCCCAGTAACTGTTTTCTTCCTGATTTTTCCATAGGACTGTGCCTGCTGATCAGCTGTCTCACTTAGGGCAATAAATGTAGATTTTAAAGGATCGAGTAAGCTTAGAAATTACTTGGTACTTTTTAAATGTGTGACCTCAGAAATATACATCTGGAAATTCTTGGTTCTTCGGGGTAACAAGACGAGTGACCAAACTTTTTGCAAAGCGGGGCAGATTTTGTGAGGGGAAAACTTTTGGCCTGCATTCTATGAACCATTTTAATAGCATTAATTGCAAATGAACCATTTTTTATTGAACATTTTATTTTAACGGCGTACTTCTCACTTTTTCACATTGAAAACAGATGCAACTACATGTTTTTTTTTTTACCAACGTTACCGTCAATTTACCTATTTTTCCACATTGTTCATTCCCAGTTTTCTTGTCATAGTCTCTCTTGACATTCAACTCCATGAAAACAGCCATAGTCTCTTGGCATATTAGAGACACAGGTGTTTCATATGTGTCTGGAACAATGTGCTAATTTCCACTTGTCCTAGAAGTGGTGGCCCTTACTGTCAGCCTTTTTTTTTTTTTTTTTATTTACAGTTGACATTTTGGAAATGAGTAGAAAGTGTCACAGAAGGATCATACAGCAGTGTTGCCACAGGTTTACAACAGCTTAAAATGTAATTTTGTCAACGACAATCAGGAAATCCTATGCACATTTATTTAGAAAACGACCTGCGGGCCGGACTTTGGACATGCCTGATCTGGAAGATGTGTTGCTCACCTGAGGAGCTTCTTTGGTTCTTCTGATGAAGCCACTCGAAAAAGCTTTAAAAAGTTTTACTTTATAAGATTTCTGTTAAATGCAATTTATGAATCAGAAACACTGTTAAAAGTTGTAACAATTTGGAAAACTCAACTTTTTTCTTGGAATGCTTTACTGCTGAATGCATTGGTCAGATTTTCTGATTGTGCATTCCAGATGACTGAGGAGAAAGCACTGTCCCACAAAATAAAAGTTGAAAAATGTTTTAAGAGACAACTCTTAAAAAAACTCTTTTTCAATTATTTATTTCATGGTTTTTATTCAAAAACATTAAAATGTCCACATTTTAAACTCTTTTAAATTCCTAAATTCAGCAGTTTTTGACAAAATACTGAGTTCCACCATCCAGTGACATTTCTGTTCATTTTCTTGAGCAGAAGAATGATATTTCAGCACCATGGAGTCCCTCCAATATACATGCAAAAATAAATTAAATCATTTTAGATTTGAATCGGATTTGATATTTTTACCAAACAAAAGAAATCCCCTTTAAGTTAATGTATTCTTGGTGGAATTGAAGTTTAGAAATCAGACTTGTTAAACAGAGACCTGTAGACCTCATCATATAAAGTTCTAAATCTACTGACTAATGTTTAACTTGCTATTAAATGATTTTATCACAGTCCCATCTAAAGAGTCCTTCAGGATTCCTCGAAGTCTTTCAGTCACACAAGGTGTTATAAAAGAACATAACAGTGTGACTTTCATACAGCTTATCAAGGATTCATTCATAATAAAACAATACTGAGAATCCTAAATGATCCAAACATACTAGAGAAACTGTTGGAACTGAAATGTCACCTTAAGAACCTCGTGGTACATGACGCTCTCCTCGTTCATTTACCAACAAAATACATGCATGTTTGTCAAGTCAAAGTTTATTTAAAAAGCACATTTAAAACAACTGTGCTGTACATTAATAAATGCTGAATAATTAAGGTAGGACAAATAAAAATCAAAGATATGAACTTTAAAATAATGAAGGATAAATTTAAAAAAGAAAAAGAAATATTATAACAAAAGGGGAAAAAAACTTAAAGTTGGGGCTTCAACCCCAAAGACTGGATGTGTTTAAAAAAAAACACAATAGATGTCACCCAAATGCTCAACATTTATTTGCAAAAATCTTTCGTTTCTCACAGTACATATGAAAAGTCAAGACACAGGTATGGCACGTTGTCACACACTCACGCACACTCAAGCCAATGAGGAACCATGCCTTCCAGCCGGCGCGGTTTCAGACTGTCCATAGAAAGGCTGTCAGTCCCACAGACTGCAACACTGTAAACGCTGATTCAAGGCAGGGAAGGTGGTGTGGGGTCACATCCCCATCCGGATGCTCTGGATGATCTGAAAGATAGCTGAGAGAGAAAACGGACACCATCAATGAAAAGGTCCACGATATGAGCCCAATAAAAATCTCATCTGTAATCTGCACTAATCCCCATGTCTCATCCTAATCTGGGACAGACTGTAAAAAGCACCGGTACCTGATCCACAAACCACAAAGACAAAGAGAGCCAGCAGCCAGGGACCCACGGGGTACTTCTCCTCCTGCGGTCGCTGCGTAAAACAAAAACATGTAAAAATGCCTTACATTCATAAAGTTCATACAAAAAAAACCCAAAATAAAAACACATTCACGTCTTTTATATCTTAGCTCAGATTCTGAACTTTTGCTTTTTGATTAACCCTCCTTTCACATCTCATGCTGCTATTCATCACAGCTGTCTTCAAGAACAGCTCTGTGGACACTTTCTACAGACAACCCTTGGTTTGAAATATTCAGCCTGCTCCAACATTTTGCTTTTTTTATTGTTTGAAACTTCTTAAGTTTGTCACCAGATTATTTAGCTAGCATGTCTCCAGATCAGTAAAGATGAAACGTAACGTTCCAACGTTCATTCTGTCTTTTTTAGAGCAGAAACAAATTTCACATTCAGTTGGAATAGAGCTTCATTTAATCTAAGTATTAAAATAAAACATTTTCCTCTGAAATTCAAAAGCTGAGGTCGTGTTTATGTACATACCCTTAGCAAAAAGTAGTTTATTTAGGTGTACTACAAGTATATTTAGTCCATTTTAAAAGTGATGCGGTGTATTTGAAATGTAATTTTTACATACTATCTATGTACAGTAAAATTAAACATTCAAATTTAGTCTGAAGAAGTGTTTTACAATACATGTGCATGGTCTATATAGTATACTTGCTATACTTATACTCAAGTATACTTAATAAAATAAGCTTCAGTTGTACTACTTTTTGCTAAGGTAAGCAGCATGCTTAAAAAGCAAAAAAGGTACAAAGATAAACTAGACATGAGTACACCGGAAAGGGATTACATTTAAAAAAAAACTCGGTTAAACATTACATTTAAGTGACTAAAACAGTTTAGGTAAAGGCTTAAAAACCAGCATGGGGGCAGGATGACTTCCCTTCAGTCAATTCAGAGACAAATGTACTCCACTGCTTCCAAAAGCTGATTTTTATCGCTTATAAAGCAACAACTGAAAGCCGAGTAAATCCATTCAAGGCAATTAAATACTTATCTTCAAAGAGCGTATCCTTTCACTTGCCCCCCCAGAATTGTTGCTGATGGTCACACTGATATGCTAAATCCTTTTATGAAGATCCTCATCTCTACTGGCTCTTTTAGTAAATGAAAAAACATTCTCCAGTAAAAGTGGTGGACAGTGGACTCGGGGGTTTGACTTTAGACCTTTTCACACCATGTTTGTGCTGAAACTTGAAAAAACAAAAATAACATCATTTTAAATGAAACTGACACTGATAAAAACATAAGCTGCACTTCACTTTCACTCATCCAGTTTCTGAACCCTTTTTGTGGTCGCGGGGTTGCTGGAGCCTATCCCAGAGGCTTTCAGGCAAAGGCAGGATACATCACACACAGCCCCAGCTAGGGACAACTTTAGGTCACCAATAAGAAAACCCAAACATGCACATGGAGAACATGCAAAACTCCACACAGAAATGACCCAGTCCTTTCCATTAGACCCGGGAATCAAACCAGGGCCCTTTTTCTGCTGAGAATGTTAACCACTACTCCACCATGTGGCCTTTACCTCATTTTTTTTCTCCATACTTGTCTGAAATACCATCAGATTTTAGAGAAGAAGAAACATAATACCATGATGATGATCTAAAATGAAAAAAAAAAAAATAGAATTTAAAACCGATCTCACTTCCTACTAACATCAATCTCTACATGCAAAGGAGTCGACTCTCAGAAATTGTTTCTTTTTTACTTCATTAAAAACAGAAAAATCTGATTAAAGTCCCACGTCGATCATAGCGTTACCAGTGGTCATTTAATCCTTTTTTAGGCTCCAAAAACTTGTCTTGTTTTCTAGGAGATAGTTTCTGCAGAGCGGCAATTCACCTCTGAGTTGAGGGCGGGACTGTTGGCATGGAGCAACCCCGCCCCCTTCTTATCATCCATCTGTTTACGTTTTCCCTCTAGCTTACAACCCCTCACACCCTCAACAATTGACTGTTTAAGAAAACTGGACTAAGTGACCCCCTTGCGTTCCAAATAGGATGTAACTGCTGGTGCCAAAAAGTCAAAATCCCATAGACATCAATAGAAAAATAAACATTATTCTATTTGTCAGAATAACCATTCTCGCTCTGCTACATTTTTTAGTATGTTTCTAATATTTTTCATGATATTTTTCCTGAAGCGCACGTTTTTCTAAACTAAAAACTGACCAATCAGTGCCTCAGCCCACTTTCAGTGGAAGGGGTGTGGTCTTTTAGCAAGCTCACTCCTGATTGGAGAGAATGGTTGCCATAGAAATGTAGACTCAGCCAAACTCCAACCAATCACTGCTTACTGATGGCTTCTGGATCCAACACGGCAATGGTTGTATTACAAAAAAATGGATACCGGTACTGAATTGATTTTCTTTGGAACCAGAAGCAAGTATTTTCCTATAGGTGATGTCTTACTTCCAATTCTCATATACAGGTAATACCCCCAACACAACATGGCGAACAATATCAATGCTATCCAGCCGTACAATTTTGAGCCAGATACCAGCTCAGACGAGGAAAACAAAGACGTACATGGATCTATTTGTCTACAAGTGGAATGGAGCGGAGCAGGGAGCTTGTGGCTTGTGATACACCTGTAAGCGTTTTCCAACTGCGTTTTTTGTCTGCTCTGGATTCACAATGATTTCAAGAAAGAAATACTCACAAGTGCAATTTTAAACTTAATTTTCCTCATACTTGTCCTCCATTACGAGAAAAATGCCACAAGAACATGTTTAAAAACACCAAAAACACAATTTTCATTAGAGTAGGTCTATAAAATCCATGCTTTCCATACTTACATCAATCATTAGATGTAAAGGTGGCGACTCTTGGAAAAAGTTTCTTTACTTCATTGAATAATAGCATAAAAATCTGATCAGCATTAGCATGTCTCGGATTTTTTTTTTTGCATGTATACCCATTTATGTAGCTATTTAAAAACTCTTTAGCAGCTATCTATTTATTGAAAAAAATAAGAATATGTGTTTGCATAAGGATAAATCCTATAGTAGTCACACAAAAGACAGACTCTAGAGACCAGCAAAAACAAATGGCAGCAGAAACATCTGATTTGTGGCTCTTTAAACCCTGTAGAATAACTCTGAGATTTTAGTCACACCTAATAAATATAACGTAAACACTTGATTATTTATGACAACGGTTGCTGCATACATACCAACTCAGAAAGGAAGGTGATGATGGACCAAAGCAGGTCAACCAGAGCATACGGTAGGTACAAATTTTGGAATCAGGTTTCTTTCCATATATAGACTCCTCTCATTTTCTTTATTTTATTTTTTTCAAACAGACACTAGAGTAAAATCTAAAAGTGTTAACGAGAATTACAAATGTATGCAAACTTTCCTGTCCTTTTTTCCTCTACAAGTGCTTCTCTTTTTTTCCAAGTCTAATCAACTTTTCGCTCATTTCTTAGTCCTTTTACTTCCCAGAGCGCGTGCTCCATTCCAAAAAAAAAAAAAAGGTTGAAATCCCATTAACCTGCCCTGACCCAGACAACTGTCGAGAGTTATAAGCAGCATTCATGAAAAAATAATAATAATAAAATTAAAACACCCTGAACGCTTTTATTTACTGAAAACAGAAAGAGTTTGGGCTGAAAAGGTCCCGAGTCACGCTTAACGGCACTGTTGTGTGAACGGCAGCTGACTTCTCCGTGTCCTCGTGCGGCGGCGTTCACGCGCCTCTGATGGCTGATGTGCCCCCCCCCGTCCCCTCCCCTCCCCCGCCCCCCAGCATCTGGATGCGCGTGAAGGGCTCACCAGCGTCTTGGCCACGTTTCCTCTCTGCGTGATGTTTTTGCTGTGTTTCTCGTTGGCCATGCGGATCCTCTGTTTGGCCACCATCTTTCCTTACAAAGCGAGGGAAACAGCAGAGGCTAATTTATTATCTCCGCTTCACACAGCTACTTTCTGATGCTGCAGGCGGATGACGGCAGCCTCGCATCCAGAGAGAGGATAGTGGCGGGCAAACAGGAAACTGATGGGGGTCCTTTCAAAATAATATTACAACTGTAAGAAAACCCCACAAAAAGGCTCGCAAAATGTTAACGTCATTTCTTTTTGGTAAAATACAAATATAGTTTTTTCACTAATGTCTTATTGGTATTTTTGTATGTCTATCAAAAGTTGACAAAGAAAGGCAGACCATAACTATTATTTTGAAGGCAGAAGAAAAACAGGCTTCCTGTCGTTGAACTTTACAATGTGCTGCTCATGTCGAACATTAGTTTTAATTGATTGGGACATACATTATTTCACCTAATGGGTCCAATGTTTTTAAAAGCCATTTGGAAAGTTATAAGTAATAAATACGGATGTACATTAAGGGTTTTTGCACATTATTACACACACTTTGGGCACAAGCCTTAAAAAAAACAAAAAATGTTCCTTATTACTTGAAATATCCGAAGTTAAAACAGTTTAATACTTTACTTTGGGAGTTGCCGAAAACATATTAACAAACAAAAGGCTAGTTCAAACCAGAAAATCTTGATTTTAATTAATTCAAAGCTTAAATGTCAGTTCAATCTAACTCAGCTGAGTTCATTAAAAATGTTGAGGGCAGTCACTCAATGAATACTCTGTAACTTGGCTTTTTACTGTCCAAAAACCTGGTTTAATAAATGGGTGAAATCATTGACTGTATCCAGAGAACTGGAATGAGTGACCCCTACCCCTTTGCGTTCCAAACAGGAAGTACCTTCTGGCTCCAAGAAGCCAAAATCCCATTGAGTTTTATCGGGAAATAAGCAGCTATTAACTCAGTCATTCTTTGTCAGAATAACCATTCTGGTTCAAATGCATTTTTTAAAGCTTGTTCTTGCTAATCCTAATTTTTTATTATTATATTTTTTCTTTATCACTAGTTATTCAAGTTATAAACTGACCAATCAGATGCCTCAGTAAAAGCATGTGGTGCCTGCTGCCCCCCATCTTTAACGTTAAATTGACAGATTCTCTCGAGCCCAGTTTCAGTGGAAGGTCTGTGGACTTTGAACAAGGCAATTCCTGATTGATGACAGCAGTTACTATAGAAACGTTGACTCAGACCGACTCGAACCAATAACTGTCATCTGGCTCCAACATGGCGATGTTCGTATTGTGAAAATGATGACTGAATTGGTTTCATTTTGCTGGAGCAGAAGGTAAGGCATTTTGTATGGGTGATGTTACACCCGCTCTGTCCAGTTCTCTATATACAGTCAATGGTTGAGACAAGCAAAGCTTTTAACACTTGAAAACTGTCATTCTTTGACACAAACCAGTGGTTTCAAACCTTAGTTCTTTAAAGTTACAGCCCTTCTTGTTCTAGGGGAACTCAGTGTTATCTCTTCGTGATTTTTCTAGATCAGGTTTCATCACTTAAGAAGTTTGTAGTACAGGCCTGTCTCAAAAACAAGCAGGGCAATAGCTCTTAAAGACCAGGCTTGAAGAACACTGACCCAAGCTGACTTTAAACCATAGACATAAATACACTTTAAGCTGTTGATTCTTGATTTGGGAAATGTGTGAAAGTATCAGTACCATGGGTGAGTTTACACCGGAGGGTAAAAAAAAAAAAAAAAACAGTAGTAGTTTAGAGTGTTGATCTTTATGGTCCTAAAACACAGATCCATTGGTCACAACATCCTGAGAAGATAACGCTCATGTCAGAGTTACTGATGCCTTCAGTGAGCCTACCTCAGAAGTATGCCCAAGAAATTGATAGATAGGACTTTACTTGGTCCTACAATGGAGAAAGTGATGTGTTACCATAGCTCCATAATTAAAATAAATAATAAAGAAGAACAGATTATAAATAGCACCAAAATATTCAATAAATGACACAATGAACTGTCCAGTGTCTATGAGGTGTCGTAGAATCTAGCTGACAGCAGGAAAGATTAAAAGTGCTCCTTCCTGCAGCCAGGGTGACAACGCAAATGTTAATGCAGGGGTTCTCTGTGACATTTTGACCCTCATTGTTGGTCATTTTTACCATCACCGTTTAATAGTAAGTTATGGTTCCGGAAAAACCAGCATTGTAAAAAAGATTAATTGCAAGTCATTTGTATTATAAATATGTATTTGTTTTATTTTCCTTCACGCATCCCAACAAAGACTTAATTCCATATGGTTTTGTTAAACATGTAAGAAATGTTCTCATATTTTGTTACAATTTCAGTTTATTTTTTTCCATAACAATCCACTTGCTCCATCACATTGCTCTAAATGACAGAGACTTGCTTGTAACAAGTGCGCCAAGAAGTCATTCTCAAGAGTGTCCCCCCCTTTTAGCATATGATCAAGTTGGGAAAAAAAAAGACACATACGCAAACAACCATACTTTCTATTTTACTTAATATGACGTCTGCACATTTCTGAGTCAGTTACAGCTCTCATCACTCACCCCCTCTCACAAGAAGAGTGAGCCTTCTGCTGAGAGTGAAAGCAGGGCAGCGACATAGCAGTTGTTGCCTAGCAACTGAAACAGATAGCCTGCCTGGGGAGGGACACAAACTCCTCAAGCTGAGAGAGGAAAAGCCAGTCTCAACATCTGACTCATGAGGGGGACTGATGAGTGTGTTGTTTTTTTATGCTGAACACATGAAGAGTGGGATTCTCTTTGTTTTCCCTTTCAGTTCAAATGAAGCAGCTGTTGTTAAAGATGGAATATAAAACGAAAATAAAGCAGCTCAACCAGATAGGAGAATCCTGGTTTTGATGTCTTCTTCAATGTTTACATCCTAATTTTAAATTCTTTACAAAAAATGCTTTTTACTTTGGGTTATTATGTATATTTTGTCTTTACAGCCAATAAGTGTGGTAACCCCACAGCCTGGCATCTTCATGTGTGAGAGACAGCACAGGTCAACAGAGGTTGCAGCTGCAGATCAAATGTCTCTGTATGCTAAAAGCTTGCAATGAGGCATTACCTTGCTTTCTCTTTCCCATCCCCAAAGATCTACTTTGTTTCTTTGTGCACGACAGAGAAGGGGAGAGTACCTGAGATGCAGGAAATACGAGAATCAGTGCTGCAGGAACAGAAGGCGCACAAAGAAAAGCGACGCTGACAGAAGAAAGAGAAGCTAAAGTAGGAAGAGGATACAACTTTGAGGACTTGAAATGGCTTTTCAATAAGAATGTGAGAAGTCACTGCTAAAAAAAAGAAACTGGTTCTAATTTTTCATAATTGTTTTCTTACATATGTAATGTAAATGACGGAAGTGTTTTGTTTGTATTGAATTTACAGGTCATTTTATGTATAACAGAAATCTATCAAGTGCTCAAAAAAGGGTTGGGCAGAAAAAAATCCTATTAATTCTCATCCTCAATTTTACTATATTTTATTCCAACAATTATACACATTAAACAAAATAATTATTCACCCAAACATAAAGGAATTTAAGAAATAAACATAAAAATTGTTTATACTTTATAGTTTATACTTTTCCAAGATTTAAAGTTTATATTATTAAATTGTGCAACATTTTTACTCATTTTGATATGTTCCTGTTTATTTAACTATTTAATTTTATGTTTGAATATAAGATGATGTCAATCACTTGAAAAATATACATGATGAGTCTTCAATTGAATTTAATAATTTACATTAAAATTGTTGTTTTGGTGTAAAGATACTTCAATATCAAAGAAGAAAAATGTGTAAAGCAGCAGCCAAATGCAAAAAAGTTTGCAGAATTACAGGTGTAAGACTTAAAAATAAACATTTTGCACATGTGACAGCCAGGACTTCTGATCTGAAACTATCTTCAGCGGGAAATGTAAAGGATTTGCAGTTGAAAACATATTCAAAGCATCGCAGCAGAATAACCCCGTTCACTGTAACCTGAGGAAAATATTTGGCCTGATTTTTGGTGTGGTTACCTCCGACCTGCTCTAATTATGGTTAAAACTGACCTTGTGGAATACAGACACGTGCTTGAGTCTCCTCGGGAGAGGAGGGTAAACAGGGATTGACCCCAGAGAAAACAAACTAACATTTGGGGATGAATTCAGCTGCAGAAGAAGGGAGCTTTGGCAGAGGAAGAAGGAAGGAAACGTTTGACGGTGGCCCTTTTAGGGTGTGTCATGAACAAAGTGAGGGTCTATGTGGAAAACGGTTCAAATTCATTTCATCCAAAGCACACTCGCTGCTTTTCTTCCCATTTGCTGACCCTGCCCCCTCCATCAGGCAAGACAGAGCTGCATGTGTCGCTGAACGCACACCAGACTGCAGCTCATTCCAGTCCAGTCTGTTTCATGTCAGCATGCAGGAATGTTCAATCCACTCAGACTTTACACCTCTCTGTTTTGCTCTGTACATGTATGCACATTACATAGATGGAAAAATCCCAATCCTTTATTTCTTGAATTTGGGATTATGGGTAAAATTACAATAAAGATAATAGGACGTTTTTAGCACAGATATTTACTGAAAACTGTTCATTTCTGCTCAATTTTTGTGTGATCGTCTTCTGCATTAATTACTGCACCAATGCACCGTTGCATGGAGGGTATTATCCTGTGGGACTGCGTAGGTGTAATGCAGCCCAGGTTTTAATGTGTAATGTTAATGCTTGAAGTGTAAACTGTATGAAGTGTTCATGTGTAAAACATGAACACATCATTGAACTGCTCTCTTTTTAGAATTTACTATTTTATTTCATTTAAATATATCTTAATGCACTTTTTACATTTAGATTATAAAATCAATGTTACATAGAAGATATTTATTAATGGAGTTTTGAAAAGAAATGGTGCAATATTCATGAAAAAAAATCGAAACAAACTTGCATGATTGTAGGAAAACAAAACCAATCGCCTCATCAGTCTTGTACTGCCTCATCTTGCAGCATAAATTCCTGTTGAGGATTGGGAAGGTCACTCTTGACCTTGACTATGAACAAATCCTGTTTAGGTCTACATACATAATTGTTTTACCCACATTGGAAAATTTTCCATCATAAACAGTCAGCTCAAGTTCAATGCCCCAGACCATTACATAACAGAGCAGCAGTTTACAACTCTCCTCTGAGCTCCCTTTAGCGCTGGTGCAAACCCCATGCAGAAGTAGTCAAGCAGCTCCTGGCTTTAGCTAATGTGCTGAAAGGCAAGTGAAAGGAGTGAGACACAGAAACCTGAAAGTAATGGCTACTAGTGCTCTCAATCACAACAAACAAAATTATGATGTAATTAAATGTGGGTTACTAAACATTAAATCAATTTCCTGTAAGTCCCTTTTAGTCAATAAGTCAATTAATGATAACAAACTTAGCCTGATAACTCTAACAGAAACCTGGATACAACAGGATGACTTTGTTAGGCTGAATGAAGCAACCCCACCTAATTATAATAACTAAATCCAGGATTTCAGGGAAAGGAGGAGGGTTAGCAGTGATATCACAGTCTAGCTTACTTCCTAACACTAAAGTCAATGAATGCATTTGCAGCTTTATTAGATAATGTTGGTTTCACACAAAACGTAAATGAACCTTCTCACTGTCACAAGCACACTCTCCCACTCCAGGAATCAGGGAGAGATTCCTGATTCCAGGTGGATCATCTGTGTTCCTGTCTTTGGCTGTGACCTCACCTCTGGCTCGTCTCGCAACCCCAGCTGTTCCACAGCTTCATCTGGATGATTCCCTTCTGCTGCACCATTCAAACATGTTGTTGTTTATTTGAACATTTAGCTGTTATTTTAACCTGTAGCTGTTTATTTAGACATGTGCTTGTTTATTAGATATATACTTGTAATTCAAACATGTAGTTGTAGAGTTCAATAAGCTCATTCTTCAAAAGTTTTAGCACATCACCTGTCCGTTCGGGGTTGAGGATCCCTCCTTCACGTGGACAACCCTGTGGTTTCTTGTTTTTTCCTCACCGAGAAGGAGGGCGTAAGGGCAGGGATGTTTGTTCAGCTTAGTCTGTTTAGCAACCAGCTATTGTTTGCATTTCTATGACTGACCTATGTTCTATGCAAATAACAGTGTAAGCCCATTGAGACGGCTGGCTGTGATTTTGGGCTATGTAAATAAAATGTAAATAAAATGAATGAATGAATGAATGAATGAATGAATGAATGAATGAATAAATAAAATGGAATCAAACTGAATTGAATAACCACCACCATGCTAGTCTATGGGTGCAATTTTTTTTTTTAATGATTTGCTAACTTATACCAGATGCAACTCACCTTAAGTTCATCAAAAGCTTAGTTAAGATGATTTTATAGTGTCCTACTTGGAATTTTCTTCCTATTTACTTGTTACTCCTAAACCAAAGCGTTACCGCACAAAAACTTCTCAAAAGACGGAACTACAATAATTTGATCATTTTTTTGCAGACAAAAATCTGAAAAAATGTCTGACAATCATTTCATGTGAACTAATTAAACTTTCCTCTGAGACCATCAGAGATAGAAATACCATCAGACAAGAAATGTAGGGTGTAAAACAGAAACGTGGATCTACATGATTACAAAGTGCAAACATACCAGACTTCAGCTGTCATACAAGATGCACATGTAAACATGAAAAACCAGCAGAATGGGTCTGCTTGATCTCAGCAAAACGAGGCTGTGATGTTTGTGTTCTTCTGACCCTGGTTTGTTAGGTGAGTGGCTTCAGTCAGTGTGACGTCTTCTGGGGAAAGGTAAGATTACAACAATTTTGTCTGTGAGAAATGGTTTCGATTTTTTACATCAAAATGTTTTCCACAACATCCAGGCCTTGACATTTCTCCAGCAGAAACCACTCCCGCCTGACTTTATGAACTGCATTTCTCAAGTTTTAAAGGGTTTTCCTTCATTAAACTTTTACCATCTGACTGTAGGAAGTCCTCATTTCTGTTGCACATGCTTTTTGTGTAAAAAACATGGATGTTTTAAAACCAACACAAACATGTTTCCAGAAGTGTATTTTACAGAAGAAAAAATTGAATTTATTCAAATCCAGATACAGGTTACAAACATAAATATCTCATAAATATCTTATTAGAGCCTGTTCTAACTACTGTTGGGCAAAGGACGGACACACAAAGACAGACAGCTGCACACACTCTCACATTCACATCTAAGGTACACTACGGTAGGAAGCAAGTTTTTGGACTATGGGATGAAACTGGAGTGCCTGAGAAACCCACACAAAAAACGTGAAAACATGCAAATTCCACGCAAAATGTATGACCTTTTAAAATGACCTAATTTCATCTTTTAATTTACAGCCTAAGATATTGATTACTTTATTTAAAAATCTTTTCTCCATTCATGCACATAACAATGCAGCATAGATTTGCAAAATGAAATACAAACAGGCACTATATACTATATATACATATATATACATATATATACATATATATATAAAATTTGAAATTATTTTCAGATTATCCAGCTTTTTTTGCACATAATTATATAACATTTTCTCCCAGTGAGCGTCTTTGTAATTTTCCATCACCGTCAGAGGCATCGATGTTGATGGAGGTGCAACCAAAACTTCTTGTGTTTGATTGATGTTGATCTTATGTTTTTTGCTTTTCAGAGAGAGGTGAGAAAAAATGTTGGAAAATATTTTCTTATTTGCTGCCGACCAACACCTGCCGGGGAAAACCCCAAAGCAATCCGAGGGTCCAGAGCCAAAGAAAGCATCCACGTCCACACGTCCTCTGACAGCAAATTCCTGTGGCAGCTCACACTTTTTTGACGTCAAGCTTCAAACAGTCACAGATCAGTGACTTGCTCTTTGTGTGCAATACTGTGGAGAAGTCTGTGCAGCTGCCTGCTGCTGGCAGGTGATGTAAAGCTGAGAAAGTGGGTCAGCACTTGTTATAACAAAAGACAAGCGCTCTCGCCCACGTGTGAGCATACGCACACATACAAGTACATCATTATGTCTTCCAACTTGCTGTGATTTGACTGTTTTTTTAAGGGAGCCGTTTGAAATTCTGCAAGTTTATGCTTAAACACGCTGGACCAAACTTTATTGACAAGTAACAAAGAAATGAATAGCATTTCAGCATTAGTGTATCAGCCTGTTACCGTTTTAGAGTTTTCTCTGCCTGATTAAAAAAAAAAAAAAAAAAAATTAACCGCAGGCAGCCATGAGCGGCCGCGGTGCAGAGGTAGGGCAGTCCACCTCTGATCGATTGCAGGCTCGCGTCTGCTTGCCCAGACTTTGAAGTGTCCTTAGGCAAGACACTGAACCCCACTTTGCCTCTGTTGGTTTGAGTTTGGCACCAGTGTTCAGCAGCTGAGCCACCATCAGTTTGTGAACGTGTGTGTGCATGGATGAATGTCACTGTAAAGCGCTTTGGGCCTTCAAGGAAGATGGAAAAGCCTTTTACAAGTACCATTTACTACCAACAACACATGTGGTTTCTTAGAAATCTTATGTAAATGTTGCTGTTATAGCAACCCCATCCTTTAAGGGCAACTCAAAAAAAGAAGCGTACAAAGTTCACAATGCTTCATCGTTTTATTTTCCATGATGATGGAAACCTTCTCTGCTGGGTGTGGTGAGTGGTTGTCGACTCGGCAGTGAGTCTGAGGAAGCACAGAGGAGGGCAGGAATCTGGATGATGCCAATGCTTCTGTGCAGGGGTGTGTGAGGACTTGTGGAGAGTTGCAAGAGTTTGTGGACATGTCTGAACTCGCGTCCTGTTGTGTGCACGGAGACTTTCTCCAAAGAGAAGCATCAAGAGGGATTGGTAGACTGGAAACCATCACCACCCAGTGGGTTTCATCACACACCTTCAAAAAGATTGCTGAGTCATGATAGGAATGGAAGATTGTCAGTGCTGGTCCAGGTTGAACAGAATGTTAAAAAAGACAGATCACACAGAAAACATAAAACAACAAATCTGTTTCCAAAGTCTGAAGCATAATGTAAGACATTCAGATTGGGACTTCAAACTAAAAATGATAAAGACATGACCGAGTTAGGCTTTGGAAAACCTCTTCACTAAGCCATAAAATAATTATTCAAGCAAAAGTATAAAAACAATACACTAAATAATCCCTTGAGTTTGAGTAACAAAGTGGCCGGTTACAAAAGTACTCAAGAACAGAGTAACAGTTTGAACTTTATAGACTGAAACTCGTTTGCAATTGCTGAGAAAATGAATTAACTAAAAAAAAGGGAATCTCTCAGGTTTACAAGGTTTTTGTTGTTGTTGTTCTGCTATAACACATGCAGAATTAAAACTGATGATATGCAATAATAAAGCCCTACAGTAATAGGACTGAAATATTGCCACACATCACAGCTGCTTTACTAACCAAACAAACAAGATTTGAGCATCATCCTTCCACATTCAATCTACTTCAAGGTTTTTTTTTGCATTCATCTGTTCAGTGTAGTTTTAAGGTCAAAGTTGAATTACCTGAATTAAAGTTAAAAGTTCACATTTTAAGAAATGTATTATTTCATTAGATTAGATCGGATCGGATCGGATCGGATCAGATCAGATCAGATCAGATCAGATCTGATTTGATTTGATTTGATTTGATTTGATTTGATTTGATTGATTGATTGATTGATTGATTGATTGATTGATTGATTGATTGATTGATTGATTTGATTGATTTGATTGATTTGATCAGATCAGATTAGATTTGATTAGATTAGATTGTTATTATGGATTTTTCAAAAACACTAAGATGCAACTCAAACATTTAGTTTTTCCTTTTTTTTTCATTTCTTTTGGTATGGTAAGGACTCAATTCTTTCCCAGTTAATTTTCTAACTACATACTGAAAATCTTCTGGTTTGAATCCCGGCTGGATCCTTTCTATGTGGAGTTGGCGTGTTCTCCCTGTAACTTTAATATTGCTGAATAAAGGGGTCTCTCGCCAACTTCATTTTTCTTAACTCTTTGGTACCGTTCCAAAACCAGAAGTTTGATTACCTGTGTGAGTGTAGCTGAACTCCATTTCTGCGTGAGCTGCTGCGACGAAGAACTTTCATGAGCAACATAATCAGTCATGATAAAGAATTTGACTGGAATTAAGGTGAGCCTAAACGGAGGTTTCAAACGGAGCTCTACGGAGGTTTTCAAGCGTTTAGCAACATCTGTGTTAGCACACCTGTGATGCAACAATTGGCTGTGTTTATAGAGGATGTGGTTAAATCAAATAATCACCCATCAAATAACTAAGAGATCCCCCAACAGCAGTGTTTTGCGCATGTGTGTGTGTGTGCAGGTTGAGAGGATGACACACTTTTAAGGAATTTTCACCCAATCTCTTGTTGATTTGGTAAGAAACGTCCTCTTACCTCGTGTCTGCACACACAGCAGTTCAGGCTTGAATGAATAATTGATGGGCCCGATGGGTTACACCTTCCAAGAAGTTCTCAGCTGACAAGTTCCACAAAACCAAATGAAGTGTTTCAGATCAGTGACTGGAATCATAGTGAAAATCCTCATTACTTTGCACTGAATTCTGGGAGAGCATAATTAAAACAGTTCATGGTCAGAGAGCTGTTCTGTGAGATCCAATTAAAAACTTTTTGGACTTTTGTGTTCATGTGTTATTCTTTCTTTTTATTCCTTTTTTTTTTTGCTGTTTAACAGTTTCCAAACCACATTTTTTCCAACACTGCAATTAGCTTTGAATGATATTACAAATGCATCGGTTCCAAGAATTTGTCAGCAATCCCTCAGAACACCAAGATGACTGGACACCTACAGCTTCTGAGAAAAGAGGCATGACTCATCAACCAGGTAGATTTCATTCTGCGTTTGCAAGAGCATGACAAGCAATTACTGCTGCAGTAAACATGCTCAATTTTATAAAAATAAATATATGGTACTTTTAAATCTGGAGAATCGATGGCTTTGCAGGAAGCAGCAGACGACCTTTTGACCTGAAGCACTGAAAGTTACAGGAACATGCAGATCCTCTGCTCAAAGGACAAACCGTAAATCATAATATTTAGACATGCGTCCAAAAGAGAAAAAAAGTATTCTACCTTATGATTGAAAATGGTTGAACCCTTTCTGGAAAAGCTTTGTAATTCCAGCAGACTCATCATGTTGCTTTTCAGAGAAACCTTTTGTGTGCACAAACCATGCACATTTTCTTCAATGTGTGTGATACGATTAGTGGCATTTTTTAGATAAAGATGTTTGTGAAGTAAGCTTTAAATGGATTTTAAGTTGCAGTGTGTGCATCGAACCCTTACAGCACATTCCAAATTATTGTGCACACAACTTTTTCTGAATACTCAATGCAAATGACAGAAGAAGACAAAATAATTTTATCATTTTGACACTTAAATACAATTTGCATAATAATTATGGGAAGCACAAATTTAGAGTTATCTAAACATTTTAAAACGCCTTAGAGAATGATTTTATAATTAACAGGCTCCATCATCTGTATTTAATCTCATTCACAAATACCTTTATGCTACATTTCATTAGTGTGTTTCTTTGAAACAGCTTTTTTATGTTGTGAAGACATCATTTTTGCTTTTTTTAATCTCACAAAATTTTTTTTTCTCTATTCAATACTGCTTTTTTGTTAAGCTGCAAATTTACCACTCCACAGTATGGTGCCCCTGAAGTTCAAATCACATCAACAAATCACTTGACAAAAAAAAAAATTAAAGATCACAACAACGATTAAAGAAGCAAAACTAATTGGGGAAATATAAAATGGCATTACACTTTAGAAATCAAAACCAAAATTCCAGAAACTAAAACACAACTTACAAAAAACAAAGTGCAATACAAGGAAAAAAGAAATAAAAGGAAATGTTTCAGAAAATAAAAGTAGTTACCAGAAATTTGAATAAATGTTCAAAAATAAAACAAAAAAAAGAAACCAGTAAAAGGTGAGCAGTTTGAGACGCCGACGGACATCTCTGATTGGATGATGACGTTTGTTCTCCTTTTCACTCTGCTGTTGTTTGGCATGATGGCATCTTCAGACAGACGAAATGGCAGATGATAGACAGATCCAAAATGTCGGTGATTGCTCGGTCTTCTCTTTACCGGCTCAGGGAAAGTATTCTCCTGCTTCTACCTCTTTTTCAAAACTCAAATGTCATCAACCAATCAGCGATGTCCCACAATACCTTCCTTTTTCGCTTTCTTAGTTTAATTTTTCTAGCATTGCATTTTGATTTCTGGAAATTACTTTTGTTTTCTGAAAGTTTCTTTTTTTACATTTAGTTTTCTGGAATTTTGTTTTGATTCCTAAAATGGAATGTTGTTTTTTTTATTAATTGTTTTACTTTTTTAATTGTTTTTTGGGGATCTTTTATATGTTTTTGCGTTGCACTTAAATGCCACCTACTCCACCTTACTGCAAGCTACAAAACAAATACGCTAATGAATTCCAGTTCTTAGCCTCCAAGTATTTACAAGTAAATTAAGAGTATTGTTGTCTAATTCTTTCAAGATCATTTCAAAAAGCTAGGTTGCATTAGATGTATTTACAAAAATGACCAATAATTTATATTTTGGTCAAACAAGAGGCAACAGTTCAAAGGATAACTCTTCCAAATGAACGATTTGAAAGAAGCTGTGACTGATTTTGATCTAAGATGACAGTAAAGAGACAGACACGGAAAACAATATCTTATCAGAGAAGAGAATTATGATTTAGGCTCTGCAACAGTGACCTATACCTCCATGGCAGGCAGAAAAAAGCTGTAATATTCAGGGAAATCCCAAGCAGTTCAAGCCTATGTGGGAGCACAACTGAGTGTTCAGCTCCAAGGCAAAAATGCAAATCAACCAACCATCAGATTTACTAAAAATGAAAGTTCCAAGTACAGATTTGAAGACAGAGATTGTGTACCTAAAACTCGAGTTAGTTCCACAAAAAGGGAGCTTGCTGTGCCTCCCATTCTATCCATGAACATTCTAGGAATAAGAAGCAGACTGAGAACATGGTGTGTAAAATGTGCAACTCTGAGGTTTTTCAGACGGGATAGAGCTTTATATGTCACGGATATTGAAAAAAACCTGCAAAAATGTAGCCTCTTAAAGCTTTTAGACCTGCTGGAAGTTGTGTAAACTGAGAAGGATCATTGAAAAGCTTAGTATCACCAGCATAATAATGGAAATGTATGCTGTGCTGCTTCAGAGCGTTTAACAACTATTTTAAAGCTGTTTTGATGTCTTATTAAACTATCAGTTTGTCAGTGTCGAGATGGTGTCCCAATGTTTTTACTTGGTAGAGCTTATTTCAGCTGTGAAGAAACTTATGATGTCTTCAGTCTGGAGATCTAAAGAGACACATGGCTCAACAGAAGCATGAGTCATGGCTTCAGTACTTAAAAAAATGTTTTTCTGTTGTATAAGTTGAAACAAACATGGATTTACAGACTACATAAGAAGAAAACCATGTAACATTTCTTCAAAATATCAACTGTTGGCATAGGATTGTTCAAAGCTTTAAGGGCGTCATCAACACTCCTGACAAATGCAGAAATGACTCTCATCTCCAGCTGGTGGTGGGTGTGAACGCGCCTTTGTTTGGCTGTTTGCACTGATGAAAACAAGACAAGAGAATAAAAGAATAATGCAATGTAAAAAAAATACTTTTTCGTGGCCACAGATTAGCATTTTATTAGCCTTATTTGTGCACAAGTCAGCATTTTGTGGCCACAACTTTATTTTTTGTGCTCAAAAATATACATTTTATGGCCACAATTTTGTATTTTATGCTCACAAATTAGCATTTTGTAGCCACAGAATAGCATTTATTAGCATTCTGTGTGCACAAGTCAACATTTTGTGGCCAAAAATGTGACTTTTATTTGCAATTTCTGGGAATAATTGGCATTCTTCATTTACAAATTAGCCTTTTGTGGCCACATTTTAGTACTTAGTACCACAAAATGGATTTTCTTTCACACACAATACAAATTCGTGGCCACAGATTATTGATTTGAGAGAACTTTTTTTTTTTTTTTAATGTCATGCCCAGGGCTCCGTACCGTGGAACCTGAAGATGACACTTTTCATTCAGAAAGAGCGTGGCATCCTGGCATTTATCCCAAAAATTCCCTCTCGTTTACTTTAATATTCTCCATTTTTTCATTTTGCTTTGCCACCTGTCCTACTTTTTTAATGCTGTTGAATACTATTCGTTGTAATCATGTTCTCATCACTCTCTTCTGTTGGTGAGTAATAGCTTGTATGGAGGAAAAATAGACAAACTGTGCGTGGATCTATGAATTCATCTGCTCCTGCTCAGAAAAGAAGAGGCAGAAATGTTCGCTCCAGATTCTGACCCTCAACAGAATGATGACTGCATTCTAATTAGAAGATAAAATGTGACATAGTTTGCTGTTCGTTTGTCTTTAAATTTCATGAAAGTGTCAGTCCTGGAGAAGGGAGTTAAAAGAAAGCAGAAGGGAGTCTTGAGACAGGTACTAAAAGGTCACAGTGGGCTGTAAGAAACAAAAAAATGCTGTGTGTTTAGATGGAAAGAGAGGCTGGAAGGTGCATGCAGGCACACAAACACAGTTTGCTGTCCCAACACAAAATGTGGGTACAGCTATTGACTTTTTTCCCCCTCCCTGCTTAAACTCTGCATGCTGCACCGACATCATCGCACTTCTCTGAGCCTAAACCCTCCGTTTGAATCAGTCATTGATCATTCTGCTGCAAAATAACAATATTATACTCGCTAAAATGGTTTCTTTTTGCGACTGACACATTTTTAGGTCAGCGAAATGTAGGCCCAGCTGCTCCCAATGAGAGAGGTCACACACTTTGGGAGCCAGATGGCATTCAGACTCAGAACAACAGTGTCCTCATTCAGAGACGCATGAAGTGAATGAAGCCCTGACACACCGTCAGGTCACTCTCTTCAAGAAAACTTTAAGTTGGGAACATACGTCTTTAATGATGGAATAAAAAGAGCTGTGGTGCTTTTGTGTTTGCATGAATCTTACTACACATTTGTTGGTCCAAAACTGTGTAATGATGACTTAGTGATAATCCGAGTGAGATTGTTGCAGTAAACTAGCAGAGCTCTGTCTTTATTTTTGTATGCTCTTTACCCATTTTAGAGCATTTTTTTAATAATTCATCTTTTATTTTAATACTTGATGTCTTTGTAAGTTCTATCATGCTACAGATTTCTTCTTTGTGAGCTCTGCTTCATTTTGTCTAATCTTATCCCGTGGAGTTGGACTTCTGTCACTAAATATCTTGTGGCAAAACTGCAATAACGCACGTTTGTTCCATGCTTAAACATCTTTAACTGCAGCATTTTAATTCCCACCTTGCCCGCCCGTGTGTCAAAGTGTCCTCGGGCAACACACTGGAAAACTGGACCCCACATTGGCTCAGGTGGAAGGCTGGCGCCAGTGTTTGGCAGAGGAGAAAAAGGCTAAATATATTTCACAAATGCTAAAAATTGAAGCTCAGAAACTCCTGTGTCATGATGAACAAACATTAACAGGGGACTAGAACAAACAGCTGTTTTTGCTGTTGTGTGGACCGCTGACCCGGCTCTGGGTCTTCACGGAGAGCGGCTCGTATGACCGGTCACGCATGTCTCATGTGGGACTTGGTGGCAGAACATGACACCACAGGTGAGCTGTAAATGTGACGGAGATGCTAATTAACAAATACAGGAAACATCCTGTGTGCGCCTAATGTTAAGCTTAAACAAACAAACTCTCAAAGAACCGTCTGAGAACTGGTTATCTTAGGGGGGGCAGGCGTGTGATTCAGTTTTTAGTTCAAACTATGCCTGGAAATCCAGAGAGAAGACTTTTTCCACCCTGATGGAAGAGAAGTAAAAGCAGAAAGTCTTCACCACAATACCAAACATATTTGTCTGCAAAGTCTAGTGATTACATAAAGTCCTCTGTACAAAAACTCCACGTTTTTCATCGTTCTGTTTATTCTTGCTGCTCTAACAAGGTCATTCCGATGGCTGCACTTTCAAAGTAAAATTGATTTAAAAAGGAACCACTTCAGGAAGGGAAAATGAACCAAGGGAGCAGCACCATCAACATGGGGGGGCGAGGGTGTTAAATTGTGATGTGCTTTGTGATGAACCAAACAGGTAGAGATTAAGCTGATTCAACTGCGTTCTCATGCAATAAGTCATACTCATCTGTCACAGTCCAGGTAGGTTAACTACGGTAAACTATGCATTTACATTGAGTTAATGCCAAAATGGTAGCTGTGACAGATTTTTCATCATCGTGTTGTGATTATAGAGCACATTTTTAGGCCTTGTGATTAATAACAACTGCATCAAATATATTCACATCAAATGCTGCTCTACAGACTTGCAGCTGACAGAAATGCACGCTCTGGTGCAGAGATGGAAACTCTCTCTGACTTTATACTCAGTTTTTGCATCATCTTGAAATGAAGCAAGCGATCCTGTTCCAGCGTGTAACTGTTAATCTCTGACCACGCTGACATCAGGTGGGTGTTCTGCAGGTGAGGCACCAGCAGCCGTTTCTGATTGGATTACATGAAGAAATGTTTGACTGTTTGTTGCACCTGTCTCTTGTCTATGAGAAAGAGCTGCTGCTTCTTTGGGATTTGGTTTTCATTTCTTTAGCACAGTGTTGTCAAATGGATTCAAACTGAGATTTTCTGTTGTTTGTTGTACAAAGATTTCAGACAACATAAGTCACTTCATAAAGCCTTTCTTTTGGTTAAACTTTTGCTGACATAATTTAATTACAAAAAAAAAAAAGACATAAAAAGTAAATTTTAGTTTGATTTGATGGTCTACAGTTTATCCCTCTTTTCTGTAGAAACTGCTGCTTTCCGCACTAAAGTCTGACCCACTTTCCTGAACGGCGCATTGACGCCCTCTGGTGGTCACTTCCTGGAACTACATAAACAGGTTTAAATTGTTTAGAGCAGTAGAGCTGCAGAGTAGGAGTTTTTTTGTCGCATGTATCAGAAAAAAACCCCCAATGAAATACTGAAATTATTTAAATGTGGAATCTGTTATGAACCCTACAGAAATAATCCACCATATCATTCACCAAATTAATCTCATCTGACCAGATGATTCAGTCCAGATTTTTGGTGCTGGATGCTTGTAATTACTCTTGTGGTCATTCGTTTCTTCATATTTAGTGACTGTTAAGACTTGTTTTTCTTTCATTTATTATCAAAACTGCAAAGTATTTTTTTTTAAAGCAAAGACAGGTTAATTCAAACGTTGTGTGTTATTTTGAAGGATTGAACAGTCCTCTGATCACACACAAACCAAATCATCTTTAAATAGAAATGTCTCTGTTCTGACAAGCTGAACGTCAAATTTCCTCATTGATTTATTGATTCCTGTCACACCTGAGTCCGAAAGTAAAAACCATCACGACAAAGTCTCATTACAAGTCATTTATTTCCCTTTTCTACAAATATTATTTCTGTGCGTATAAGTCAGTTCATCTGATCTTGTTAGTTTAAAATAAAGCAGAAAACTCTATTAAGAAAATTATTCACCTTTAGTTTCATTTAAACCGGAAACATTCAAGAAACAGATTTACAGAAGATTGATCACGTTTTAGCTCCATAGTTCAGGCAAAATACTCTTTCAGTTCCTGTTCATTCAGTTTTTCTCTTCAGGCAGCTGCTGTTTCAGCATTAAAACTGTTTTTGTTTCTGTTTGTGACAAATCTCAGATTAGAAGCCATGCTGCTTCCAAACCTGTTGATGGGAAAAACTCCCAGCTGTACCAAACACTTCCATCTGTGAAAAAAGCAGTTTGAAAACAGCAATTACAGAGAAACGGTGCACAAATACATAACATTGGACCACTTTTTTTTTTTTACAACAGCACAATATTATGACAAGAAGACAATTATTTTATGGAAACAAGTTTCAATTCTACAGTTTACCATCTGCTAGTTTAACCTCTATTTTATTTATTTTTAAATAATTGATAGCCTCTCAATACCAGCGAACACAGGAGGCATTGGTGAGTCAAAGCACTGCAAACTATATGCAAAATAGTTTTTTAAACAGATTTTAATCAGTTTTAGGAAAAAATACTGGCTCATTACTTTAGTAATTTAAGATTTCCCTTCAAATATTGTTAAATTCAGCTTTCCTGAAGTGCTTGCAGATTTTTATATCAAAAAAATAGACCAATTATTAGCATTTTCATGACATCCTTAAATTTAAACAATGTGAACACAACTTCTTAATATTATAATACATTATTTTTAGAGAATAACTTATTCCCAAAGAAAAAAATCAAAGTCATGAGACGTTGGTGGAAAACTGTTAAAAAAAATACTCTTATTTTATGTTAAAAATAAATGTTACATCATACAGTAATATAATTAATGTTTACGTTTGTTGGTCGTTTTGTTGCAAAGCATGTCCACACGATGGCGATGCGTTACTGTGCGTCTTCTTCCAGTGCTTTGTGCTGCAGCTTCTTCCACCAGCAGAAACCTGGTGGTTCGGTCGGTCCTGCGGCAGCCGCTTCCTGTCTACTACGTCATGGGTTCCTTTTGGATCTGGAAGTAGCAGGCCTGCACCAGAAGCACATGAAGGACAGAAATCACACAGAACCAAACCCGGTGATCAAAAAACAGAAGAACAATGTCCAGGTTTTTTGATTTTGGCTAAAAACGTCATAATCATCATAAAAGACCCCTCTGAATGCTTTTACAAAAAAACAAAAGAGGATTAGAGTGGGACTTTAAAGTTAATTACAAGGGGAACCCAAAACACAAACAGGACACAAATGACAGACACACACGCAAACTTTCAAACTAAAATACTTCAATGCGCAATGAGCGAAAACTAATAATATAAATGGTTAAATATAATTATAAATTATTTGTTTCTGTTGGGCTGACCTGCAGTGTTGTGAACATCAACCCCATCTCTCCATGCTGAATGTTGGGATCCATCAAGTCTTCTATCAGACTGACTTCAGCTTTAAGGTTTTTGATTCTAGAGAAGAAGAAACGCAGCAGACGAACGGTGAGCTGTGGGCCTCATGATGGAAACCCTCTACAGAACACACGGGCAATTCAAATCTTTAATAATCTATGTGCATTTTCACATGTTTGTGCATCTCTTAAAAAAAAAAAAAAAAGCTTTTGTCCTGAGTGTCTACATCCTTAAAAACTAAATCCAATATTGGATTATTCTATTTAGAAGTGCATGTGATTGTGTCAGGTCCTATTATTGGAGTTAACAGATTCCTCCAAGTTATCAGATTAAATGAAGTCCCCCAGGGGTCAGTGTTGGGTCCGTTACCATTTATTTGTCGTGATCCTGTTTAACCTGCTTAGAGATCAGTACAAACTCACAGGAAACTCAGGCTTTAGTTTGCGATGTCCTACCTGGCTCTGATCACCACATACATGAAAAGAGGTAACAGGTCGTCCATGCACCACAGGACGTCTCTGTGAAGCGAAGGTTTCACCTCCGCTTTCAGCTCCTTGAACGTCTCCTGAATCACTATCAGTTTGTCTCCAGGCGTAAAAGTGGTGCTGCGCAAAAATCTTTGTTACATTAAGACGTCAACATCTGCCACAAAATATTACTAGATGCTATGAAAAAAAATAAAAAATGTAGTTACAAAATCAAAGCTGTCCCCAGCACTCACCTGATTTGCTGCAGAGTCTCTACAGCTGAAACAAAACAGGCATCTTTACTGCTGGACACAATCTGCAGTGAAGGGAAAATAAGTTAAAGACAACCAAATAAAAGCTGCCAGCAAAGAAAAAAACTAAGAATTCTGTGAAAAAGCATCTGACCTGCTTTTTCTCTCCCAAAACTGACATCCAGAGAGGCCAGAACTTCCTTGAAAGAAAAAAAAACATGAAAGTCCTTCAAAGTAAAGTTAAAAAAACAGACTTAACATCTATGAAGAGTGTGGTGCACACGTACTCCTGCACTTCCAGAAAGCTGAGCAGGGATTGGTCAGGCTGTTTGTTGAACGTGATGATGCGCTGCCAGTACTGGGCCTCCTCCTGCTCATCCTGCTGACAGTAAAGCTGGAAGAGAGGAGGGTAGAGACGTGGGAGCAGGAGAGGGAGGAGCAGAGAGGAGCAGCTCACCACCACGACACTGATGAAAATTTAGAGAAGAAGAAAGAGGAGAAGGATTCACAGTTAAGACAGGAACACAACACGTCATCAAATAATGCATCTCATGTGTTGCTGGTGTTGACAGTCACCTCTGCCAATCGTTTATCAAGTTCGCTTGACTGTTGCATGAAGAGGACGCAGGTTCAGGTAGGACACTGCCATCCTCCTGTAGCCCTGAAAACAGAAACCTGCAGGGAAAATATTAAAGGATAAAACTAAAGGTATCTTTAAGGATTTGTTGTTTCAGGAGACGAAGACATTCTAGAAAACACAGACAACAATACCTCCAAGAATGTCAATTTGTCCAACGAGGAAACCTTTTAGTTTTTAAATAAGCAAGTTCTTTTTCCAGATTTATTTGCTGATTTTTTGACTCAAAAAACAAAACAAAATTTAAAATGATTTGAAAAAAGTTTGAGACTAAATATTTTTTAAAACTGTTTTTTAAAGTCTCCCTCCGATCATCTTTTGATCGATTGTAAAAGCTTTCCCAGTGGTCTTAATTACGATAACAACAACTCAAGTTTTTTGCCAAAATAAGAAAAAAAAAAAGTCATTTTCTAGTACAGTTTCTGCAGAGCGGCAGAGTTTGAGTTGGTGCAGATGCTAGCTTGGACGAGGAAAACGAAGACATACATGGATTTGTTTGTCTGCGAGTGGATGTATCAGAATGGAGCGGAGCAGGGAGCTTGTGGCTTAGCCACAAATACAACACAAAAAAGCTCTTTTTCAAACTGCAATATTTTAATCTGCTCATAAATAATCAGAAATTCAACTCATTCATTCATTTTCCAATCCGCTTTATCCCTTTCGGGGTCATGGGGTTGCCGGAGCCTAACCCGGCCACTCATGGGCGAAGGCAGGGTACACCCCTGGACTGGTCGCCAGCCTGTCGCAGGGAAATGCAACTTTTGAGCTTATTATCTTTCACAATACAAGTCCTCCATCATCATAAAAATGCCACAAAAACATGTTAACGACACCAAGTAGATTATTTTCAGAGGAGTGGTCTAACATGTTACATGAAACAGAGAAGAAGAACTAAGAAATGCTGTAAACATTTAGAGACATTTTTGAGATTCTGGTCAAAAGCTTTTTTTTCTTTTTATGGTAGTAAAGTCCAAACGAACAGCTAAAAATAGTAGAAAAGGAAGGGTTTATAAAAAAAAAAATAATAATGGTAAGATAACCTAAAACTAAACCGTTTTAAAGATTTCAGAATGATCCAAAACCCTTTTTCCAGGGAGCATGGAATGGAAAAGCTGGAAAAACTGAGATTGATAAAGCCTCCAGTCATGTCTACAGTTGTTTTAACGCTTTTTGATTATTTACCACCTTCTCTGTTTGTTTAAAAGCAGTGCTGGTACACACTCTGGTACCAAACCCTGAAAGATAAACCTTTTTGTCCTGAAGTTGAGTCATGGCATCTGGACTTCTTCCTTTGAAATGCTGCCCCACTCATCCAAGCGGCTTCATCAGTCATTATTGTAGCGGGTTTCGACTTTATTGAACGACAAAGTGGTTTATTGTTTTAAAAATGTCAAGAAGAAAGAAACTGATACTGGATTCAAGAGTATTTTTAGGGTTAAAGCTTTACAAATACTTTTCAGAATTTCACATTTGGGGGGAGGTTGAAGCTTGTTTTCCTGCCTGGTTTGTTCCGTATGCTAACATGAACGATCAGTTAAATTGAAAGTGTGGTTTAGGGAACAAACTGTACCTGACGATGCTGTAGAAGTGTGTGAGGTAGGCCTTGACCTCTGCAACAGCCTGCTGGAGGAGCCTGGGGTTTGATCCAACATAGGTCATCCTGTAAGCAGTCACCAACGTCTCCACCAGCCAGCCCAGAGGGTGATGGGGGGTCTCACACACCTGAGGACAGGCGTCAGCTATGAGGAACCACAGAAGGCGTGCGATTGGGAAAGGAGCGTTCCTTACAGCCACATTTACCTTACAGAGGTATCTTCTTATGCTGTCATAGTTTGCGGTGGTGACCGGGTCTGAATACTGAGGAATAAACTCCAAACTCTCCAGTAATTTGCTCTGAGATTTGCTGAGCTTTAGGCTTCAATGGACAAAACAAAAGCATAATATATATGATTCCAGTTAAAAGCTTTACATCAAACACAGTTTGGATCCAAAACACTCAGTCAAACCACAACAAGTCCATCTCTAGATGGTTTAAAAAGATCAAAATGCAGACTTTGGGTAGAAGTTCTAAATCTATTTGAGATGCAGTGGTGTGATTTCAAAAAAAGGATCTGCTGAGGCTGAAATTACAACATTTCTGCTGAAACAAATGAGACAAAATTCCTCCGCAAAGCAAAAAAAACTGTCTGTACTCACTGGTGTGTCAGTTGTTCATTATTCATCATTAGAATAATTTTCTTTTAAAACTTAATGTGAATGTTTTAAAAGGTTTTAGCTTAAACATTTTTGATTTTAAAACAAACTTAACAATACTTACGACACACAATTTGAAAAAATCTTGGATTCATTTTTTTGCAATTCATGGATTAGAAGAAGTTTGCCTGCTTTTAAAAAATATTCACATTTTTTCAATCTTATCTTTGCTTTGTTTTTAGATTTATACATTTTTATTTTCCATTTGCACTTTTGATCTTTGCTATGAAACATAAAAACTGTTTGCTCTCAATTGCTGTGATGCTCAAATGCAAAAAATGACTAAATTTGCTTCTCAGAATGGAGCTTTTGTACAGTTTTAGGTTTATTGTGGAATTGCTGAGCAATATATTGAAAAAAATCTCGTAATAAAAAAAGCTGGGGTTGTAATAATAAGAGGAATATCAAGCATTACCCCAAGAAAACTGTTTTAAAGGTAAATTATAGGAGCAAATTGTAAACTAGTAAACAAATGCTCAAAAAGGCCCTAGACTACGACGGACACTCAAAACCCTTAGTTGTAGTTATCTTGCATCTCAAGTTTTGACATCTCACTTTTTCACATGTAAATTTACATTTTTAGCAATAAAAATGATATTGTCTAATATTTGCATATGTTTAATGATCTAAAACTTTGAAAACTAACAAAGAAGTCAGCACATTAGTTTGTTTTCATTCTTTCAGGAAATTATTAGGTTTCTTTGTGCGTTTGGAGTTTGAGCTTCAAGAAAAGGAAGTTATTTGCTAGTCATTTCATATTTTCACGAGTCTTTTAGTGGATGCATCAGCATGGAGCTTGTGGCCCGCCCAGCGTATGTTCTTCAGAAAAACTACAGCTTTGTTGAATTAGATTTTTTTTCTGCTGCTGATTCACAATGATTTGAATAAAAAATACTTAGAAATGAAATGTTAATCGTAATTTTCTTCCTAAATGGTCTCTTTTATTTGTAAAATGCCATAAGAACATGTTAAAAAAACATTGGAATGGGTCTTTAAAGGATTAAACTTAAAAACTCACAAAGTAAGAGAGTGGAAAGAGTGCAATCCTACAATTTACCTCTGTCGCCGTGCTGTTGTTATGGTGACAGCGATGTTCCCCCAGGCTGTGGTTCTGTCTCCACTCCCGGCAGCATCACACCCCAGCCGACTCCAACATTCATCAAAGACGCAGCTCCACCTCTGAGCTGCAGGCACCACGTACTGACCCAACCTGCTCCACACATATTCTTTTTAGAAATCAGCTGTTAGCCTAACAGAATACAAATGAGCCTGTGCATATTTTTTTCACATCCAACATCAAAAACACAACAGGAGAGCCCAGGAGCTTTCATTCAGAATTCAACTGGAGGAGCAGAACCAAACTTGTCTCACTTTGGAGTGTCTCTCCCTTTGCTTTCAGATTCATCGATGGCTGGTTTGGTGTACAGTCCTACCACCTTGAGTCCTGAGCTCCACTCTCCAGTGAACATGCCATCAAGACAGTGTCCATTAGCCAAGAACAAAACACCCTGCAGAGATGTGAGAAAGGTCAGCTAGTGTTCTGTATTCATCTGAACGTCTAAATATTCACCTCTTTGTTATGTTCTAACACAAAGTCCATGGCTCATACCAGCATAGCAAAGCAAGAGCATTTGTAAGATAAAAAAGTTTGGTACCTTCCCACTCACAGTCCAGTCATCCGAAAACTCCCCGTGAAAAGTGGTTTCATCCTCCGACACCAGCAGACCCGGACCCTAACAGATCACACACATTCAGAAGCAAACATGTTACATGCGTGACCTCATACATATGTTAGTTTTCCTGTTGTCTTAGTAGAGAAGTAACTTTCTGGCAATTTTTTTATTTTTATTTTAAAGGATCTTTGGTATTCACAGGTTTAGGAATAATTCACAACTCCATCAATACACAAACTTCAATAAAGTTTCAGGTTAATTTTGACTCGAAACCTTCTCCAAATCCTTTATTTATTAACATATAAATACGTTTTTTGTAAGTTTTGTAAGTGTAAGTTAATTAGCATCCTTGTCTAGTGTCTCACAAAGAAGAATAATCTACAAAAATGTGAAAAAAATCTACATGAAACCGTAGAATTCCATAAAACTTGTTCAAAACATGAAAAAAGGCAAAGTTTGAGAAAATGAATAAGAGTGAGAGAAAAAACAGCAACAGGTTTTTTATTGAGCTGGTCTGTGAGAAACCACACAGTAATATTTATTTAAAGAAATTGCAAAAAAACCAACAAATTGATTTAATAATTACAAAAAAACAAAACGCGTCCTTTGTCTCAACTACATGGCTTATAATGAATATGAGGCACTTATTAATGAGTATTAACCAATCAAAATCATTTTTGAATAAAAACAATATGTTAACATATCTCATTCAATATTTTCAAGTTAATTTAAAAATTATTTAAAATTTAAAAAGTTATTTTTTCCAATTAAACAGTTTCCATATGCTCTGTGATAACTGTTGAATTGGCCAGGATGTAGTCTCCAACAACCCCATGACATTACATTGGACTAAGCAGGAATGGATGGATGGATGGATGAATGCATGGATGAATGGATGGATGGATGGATGGATGGATTGATGCATGGATG
>BSAI01000005.1:13322084-13343682 GCA_036245035.1 Adrianichthys oophorus | reverse complement strand
ATGGATGGATGGATGGATGGATGGATGGATTGATGCATGGATGAATGGATGGATGGATGGATGTTTCTATATCTTGCGCAGTTGAACCTTTGTAAATTGAAGCGTGTACGTTCATGAAAGCCCTTACACTCATCTTGTTCTCTCTAAATGTTCCTTCAAAGTACAGTCCATGCTGGGAGATGATAACAGCGTTGCCATGCCGCTGGTCTTCCTGCCACAATCCCATATACTTCTGCCCCCTGGAAGTAAAAAAGCTTTCAAACAAACAATCATGATGATCCTGTTGATTCTGTTTTGCCTTTATGAAATAATTTGAAACAAGAGTATATTGAAGTAGTTCAAAGATTTCAATCTATAGTTTGTCATGAAAATCTGAACTAAAACTAACAGAAACTCTTTGGTGATATTATTAAAGCCTTTAAAGGAATTTATTGTATCGTTGTAGCTCAGACAGAATGTTCTACATACAACTTATTTGCACCATCAACACTTTTCAGTGTTCTTTAGCGATGAGTTTGACACAGGGACACGGACCTGGTGATATCGTCAAATACTCCATATCCTGTCTTTCTGTCTTGCACCCAGCGACCAATGAACATGCTGGAGGATGTCCTGGTCAGTTTACCGGAGCTCAGCATGCCATAACCGTGGCGCTGGCCCTCCCAGAAGCAGCCCTCGTACACTTCCCCACCGGCGTACCTAAATGCAATGAGCTCAGATGGTTGCACTTCCGTAAAAGTAACAGCAATCATAACTCCTCATGTCGTCAAATGCAAAGTTTAGAGACTGCTATGTGCATAGAAATCAATTATTGTATTTTCCAAACTATAATTCCTACTTCATGGCATTAATAAAAAAAAAAAAAAAAAAACAACCGTGTGCCATATAATTTAGAGCCCCTTTCATTCTGGTTGATTTTACTAATGTTGAAGCCGTTTTAAAGGGTACACTGTCAAAATGTCTGCTTTTTTTACAAATTGCAAGTAGGGTTAAGTGTTTTAGTAAATGCGCTAACGCGGCTAACTTGTAGCGGTGTCGGACTGTGTTTTATGTGTTGCAAACAAGGTTGGTATTGTTGGTGTCAAACACTTCTAACGTCGCTAATGTGTGGTGCGTAACACACAAGTTCTAGATTTGCTGTGAACGCAGTTAATAAATAGTCTGACTGACGGACTTATCTCTGACGCTTTAATTTGGTCAGTTTTTATATGAAATTAGTCCAAAACAAAACTTTTTATTTATGATGTGCATCATAATCCAGTGCGCCTTATAGTGCAAAAAAATATAGCACTTGACAAAAAAATGCTAAAAAAAAAAAAAAAAAAAAAATGCTATGAAAATAAACATCACAGATCTAGTTGCGTCGCCCGGATTGGCGTTACCGGGGCCTCACCCTGGAGCCAGCCCTGGGGTTGGGGCTCGCAGGCGAGCGCCTGGTGGCCGGGGCTCCTCCCACGGGCCCCGGTCGGGTAAAACCCGAACGATCAACGTGGGATCACTCCCCAGTGGGCCCACCACCTGCAGGAGAGCTCAGAAGGGGCCGGTGCAATGTGGTTCGGGTGGCAGTCGAGGGCGAGTGCCTCGGCGGCCTAAACCCCGGTCATGGAACTTGGCTTTTGGGACATGGAACGTCACCTCTTTGGGAGGGAAGGAGCCTGAGCTTGTGCGAGAGGTTGAGAGGTACTGGCTAGATATAGTTGGGCTCACCTCTACGCACAGTCTGGGCTCTGAAACTCAGTCTCTCGAGAGGGGTTGGACTCTCTACCATTCTGGAGTTGCACATGGCGAGAGGCGGCGGGCTGGGGTGGGCTTACTTGTGAGCCCCCAGCTTAGCCGCCAAGTGTTGGAGTTCACCCCGGTGGATGAGAGAGTTGCGTCCCTCCGCCTTCGGGTGGGGGACAGGTCTCTGACTGTGGTTTCGGCTTATGGGCCGAACAGCAGTTCAGAGTACCCAGCTTTCTTGGTGTCTCTCGGAGGGGTACTGGAAAGTGCCCCAACGGGGGACTCCATTGTCCTCCTGGGTGACTTCAATGCCCACGTGGGCAATGACAGTAGCACCTGGAGGGGGGTGATTGGCAGGAACGGCTTCCCTGATCTGAACCCGAGCGGTGTTTTGTTGTTGGACTTCTGTGCTAGTCATAGTTTGTCCATAACAAACACCATGTTTGAGCACAAGGGTGTCCATCAATACACGTGGCATCAGGACACCCTCGGCAGGAGATCAATGATCGACTTTGTAGTCGTTTCAGGAGACCTTCGGCCGTGTGTCTTGGACACTCGGGTAAAGAGAGGGGCAGAGCTGTCCACTGATCACTACCTGGTGGTGAGTTGGATTCGATGGCGGGGAAGGAGGCCGGAAAGACTCGGCAGACCCAAACGTAGTGTGAGGGTCTGTTGGGAACTTCTGGCTGAGCCCTCCGTCAGGGAAGTCTTTAACTCCCACATCCGGGAGAACTTCAAACAGGTACCAAGGGAGGCTGGTAACATTGAGTCTGAATGGACCATGTTCTCCACCTCCATTGTCTCTGCTGCTGTTCGGAGCTGTGGTCGCAAGGTCTCTGGTGCCTGTCGTGGCGGCAACCCCCGAACCCGTTGGTGGACACCGGAAGTAAGGGATGCCGTCAAGCTGAAGAAGGAGTCCTATCAGGTCTGGCTGACTTGTGGGACTCCAGAGGCAGCTGACAGGTATCGGCAGTCTAAGCGAGCTGCGGCTCAGGCTGTAGTAGAGGCAAAAACTCGGTCCTGGGAGGAGTTCGGTGAGGCCATGGAGAAGGACTATCGGTTGGCCTCGAAGAGGTTCTGGCAAACCGTCCGGCGCCTCAGAAGGGGGAAGCAGCTTTCTGCAGGCACCATTTTCAGTGCAGGTGGGGAGCTGCTGACTTCGACTGGGGACATTGTCGGGCGGTGGAAGGAATACTTTGAGGATCTCCTCAATCCTGCTGACACGCCTTCTCTTGAGGAAGCAGAGGCTGAGAGCCTTGGGGTGGGGCTATCCATTAGCCAAGCTGAAGTCACAGAGGTAGTTAACAAGCTCCTCTGTGGCAAGGCACCGGGAGTGGATGAGGTCCGCCCTGAGTACCTCAAGTCTCTGGATGCTGTGGGAGTGTCTTGGTTAACGCGTCTCTGCAGCATCGCGTGGCAGTCAGGAACAGTACCACTGGACTGGCAGACAGGGGTGGTGGTTCCCCTTTTCAAGAAGGGGGACCGGAGGGTGTGTTCCAACTACCGGGGAATCACACTCCTCAGCCTCCCTGGGAAAGTCTATGCCAGGGTACTGGAGAGGAGAGTCCGGCCGATAGTCGAACCTCAGATCCAAGAACAACAATGCGGTTTCCGCCCTGGTCGTGGAACTGTGGATCAGCTCTACACCCTGTCCAGGGTGCTGGAGGGTTCGTGGGAGTTCGCTCATCCTGTCCACATGTGTTTTGTGGATTTGGAGAAGGCGTTCGACCGTGTGCCCCGTGGTGCCCTGTGGAGGGTACTTTGGGAGTATGGGGTCCGGGGAGCCTTACTCAGGGCTGTCCGGTCTCTGTATGACCAGAGCAGGAGCATGGTCCGCATAGCTGGCAGTAAGTCAGACCTGTTCCCAGTGCATGTTGGACTCCGGCAGGGCTGCCCTTTGTCACCGGTTCTTTTCATAGTTTTTATGGACAGAATTTCTAGGTGCAGCCAAGGTCCGGAGGGGGTCTGGTTCGGGAACCACAGGATTTCCTCTCTGCTCTTTGCAGATGATGTTGTCCTGTTGGCTTCATCGAACCAGGACCTCCAGTATGCATTGGAACGGTTTGCAGCCAAGTGTGAAGCGGCTGGGATGAGGGTCAGCACCGCTAAGTCTGAGGCCATGGTTCTCGACCGGAGAAAGGTAGTTTGCCCTCTCTGGGTGGGTGGAGTGCTCCTTCCACAAGTGGAGGAGTTTAAGTATCTTGGGGTCTTGTTCACAAGTGAGGGAAGATCGGAGCGTGAGATCGACAGGCGGATTGGTGCTGCGTCCACCGTTATGCGGTCGCTGTACCGGTCCGTCGTGGTGAAGAGAGAGCTAAGCCAGAAAGCAAGGCTCTCAATTTACCGGTCGATCTACGCCCCAATACTCACCTATGGTCATGAGCTCTGGGTCATGACCGAAAGAACGAGGTTCCGGATCCAGGCGGCTGAAATGAGCTTCCTCCGTAGGGTGGCTGGGCGCTCACTTAGAGATAGGGTGAGAAGCTCGGTTACCCGGGAGGAGCTCGGAGTAGAGCCGCTTCTCCTCCAAATCGAGAGGAGCCAGTTGAGGTGGCTCGGGCATTTAGTTCGGATGCCCCCTGGACGCCTCCCTAGGGAGGTGTTCCAGGCATGTCCCACTGGGAGGAGGCCCCGGGGAAGACCCAGGACACGCTGGAGAGACTACGTCTCTCGGCTGGCCTGGGAACGACTCGGGGTCCCCCCAGAGGAGCTGGAGGAAGTGGCTGGGGAGCGGGAAGTCTGGGCATCTTTACTTAGACTGCTGCCCCCGCGACCCGGTCCCGGATAAGCGGAAGAAAATGGATGGATGGATGGAAAAAAATGCTAACAAATATAAGAACAACTGCTGAAAACATTCATATCTGAACTCGAACATATATATCAAATAAAACTTATATATAAAACTTCAAAAACTGTGTACTGACTGGTATTTGCCAAAACCATGGATTTTGCCTTCCTTCCATTGCCCTTGGTAGCTGTCCGGTTTGTTGGACTCTTTGTTTGGGATTGTACACTCGCCGTAACTTGAAAACCAACAAAACAATGTACATAAAAGTTCTGACCATTTCACAGTCATGCCTCTAAGTCACACATTTTAAAATATGGTGAATGTTTGTGAAAGAAACAAAGACGTTTCCTCAAAAAAAAAAAAAAAACAAATTTTATACAGACCCATCCTCCAATCCATTTTTAAAGCTTCCTTTGTACAAGCGTCCATCAGGCCACTTCATGATTCCTCTAAAAATAAAAGCATGACCAATTGGAGACGTTAAAAACCTAAAAGCGTGATTCTGCTTCTGCTGTTTTTAGCACCAGTTCCTTTGTCTTTCTTACCTTCCATGCAGGCGACCTGCCAGCCACCCCCCAGTGTACTGAGCGTCTCTGAGGCGTTCATCTGCAGTGAATGTGTAGGACGCCGTGCGAGCCATGGCTGTCAAGCCAGGTGACCCCTCCCCAGAACCCCCCAGCGCTCGATCCACAGCCTGGTTCAGAGACCTCAGCCACTTGTTCTGCAGACAATAAAGAAAAGAAAAACACCTGACTTAGAGAAGAGGTCTAAATTATTGGACGTATTTGCTTTATTGAATGTTTAGAAGAAAAACAAAAAAATGTCTAAGTGAGCTCAACATTAAAGTACCTTTTCTTGGGGGGATGAGGCCACAAGTGTAAAGACCTCCTCAGGACATGTCATTTTAATGGCATAGCTGAAAATATTAAATAGAATCATTGGTCATTCTTTAAGAAAGTTTGTGATCATGAGTTGTATATTAATTGCTAACCTTAAAAAATAGGCAGACTAATAATGTTTGGTGCTTGTAATGACACAAAGTCTCTCTAAATACCTGTTTATAAAGTAGATTTTTTTAAAAATATGACTTTAACAGTCTTACAGTCCAGTGGTTATACGACAGAAAAACTGTGAACCTTTGTAAAACATCAATGGTTTAGGAGTGAAATATTACCAAAATGTGACAGATTTTTCATATTAATTACACTTTTAAGAAAGAAAATGTCAAATAAGTCACCTTATATCATGTCTAGTTCTCTTAACATTTGCATTAAAGGGGTGTGAGGCAGGGAAAGCACGTACAAACTGAAAACTATGTACAAACTGTCAAAAATACAACACTAAAACATGTTTGTGTTAAAGCTTTAGCACAGTACACATGCAGATGGAAAAAAGCTGTTTCTAACACGCATCCCACTTTACTTGTAATGCAAGCTTAACCTTTTGTGGATTGTTTTCACAACAGACTTACAGTCCGCCGTCATCCTCAGTGACTGGTTTCACCCACAGCCAACTCAGATTGTAGATGCGATGTACGGAGAGCTGCAGAGTTACGAGGAAAGAGGAGGCTTTCACAGTAAAGGGTGCAAAAATTGACAGCTGCACCTGAAGCTAAACTTTAAATGAAACTTTCTAAGAGCAACAAAAGATGGAAAATTACCATAAAATGTTTCTATAGTCACAAACGTTTTCTTTATTAACTAAAATCAATCGTTTAGGCAATGCTTTGCCATAATGTAAAACGTCTTTTTTCAACAATAAAGCTACTGTAGTACAACAAAATAAAGAGATAAAACATCTAAAATAACTGCTTTTAACAGAAATATAGGTGTCAAAGCTGATTTACAACACAACAACACAAAACCAGCAGGAGAGGGGGACAGAGAGGTCAGGGTTCACCATGTCTGAATCTACACACCAAACAAACTGTTAGTCTTTACTAAGAGAGTCAGAGACAGCAACAGCTCCATCTTCAGAGCCCCATGTTAGATACAACAGACTGCAGTGACAGACATCTTTATCTTTACATGTTTAGTAAGCCACGCCCACTCAGACAGATGTCTGCACACGGGCGCTGCCTGTTCAGCAGAGAGGAAAGTCCATGTTGGACAGAACCAACCACCAGGAACCCATGAAAACTCGAACGTCAACACAGGACTTCAGCATTAATAGAACAGCAAAATGTTAATGCTGCAAACTAAATTTCAGAAACACCGTTGCTGTTATGGGACCCTTATTCAGTGTTTGTACGGCAACTTTTCCTTTCAAAGAAGCTTTCTGCTCGTCCTGTGTTCACAGTCGATCGTTCCACTTTGACTTCATCAGTCAGAGTGGAGGCATTAAAAAATGCCAGAACCCCCCTCCCCACAGTGCACTGCAGCTCAAAGCTCAAAAGCTTGTTTTCTGGAAGCTAAACTTCTTACATTGATGCTGGTGATACTTACAAAGCTTTTGGAGGGAATAGTACCCTGTGTGAATGACAGACATAACTTTATTGATACAAAACAACAGAAACGTCAGCAGAGAGCCAGCAGCTTTTCCTGGTCCTGCCCTGTGGAACAGTGACCCCCCCCCAGCCGTTTTCAGGCCATTGACCGGTTTTAAGGTGCGACAGATAAATACCAATAAAACGGCTACTAAAACTGGTATTTTCCAAATATAACAATAAACACTAATTCACCATTTGAGCAACTTTATTAGCAGCATAATTGTATTATTAGACAGCTGGTTGCTGAATGTTTTGCAGAGGGGGTTTGGTGTGTAGGAACAACTGCTGCAATAAATCCATATTTTCCGAACTTGGAGTTTCAACTCCAGAAAGTTGCAGATGGATTTTCGATGCGTGACCATGCGACTTGAAATGTGTCAAGAATGAATCTGATGTGGTGAAGAAAATCCAGTAGTTTTTCAAAGTAAAACTTCCTCCATAATTAGATTATGAAAAAAAATGCAAGTTGTGTTTTTTTTTTCTCTGCGACCCGGTACCAACAGTCCCATGGACCAGTATCAGTGCGCAGTCTTGGCGTGCTGTAGAAGATTTGATAATTAAACAAATATACTTTTAAAAACTGCCCACTATAGATACAGATTTCCTCAAATCTGGCAGGGTGCAGACCTCCCACAGGTTTTGACTGAAGCGTACCTGTGTGTGAACGAGGACGTCATTAAACAGGATGAACCAGTGACTGGAGAAGCGGCCGGCGTTCTGCGGAGTCAGGGATCTGTTGCTGCTTTCACACACCACACGCCGCTGCGGGAGACGCAGGCCTTCCTGTGGAGCACATTTGAACGCTTCCTCATTAAAGTTCACGTGCCACCTCTCCTAACACCACTATAAATGCAAGTATGACTAAAAAAAGAAGAAAAAAAAAACGCTTCAAAGTAGCTTTCCTCGCCATAATCGGAGCTGTCAGGGAGCCTGTTACAGCTGACAGCAGAAATGCTTTACCCCATGTTATTAAAAGCCTGGTTGTTTTTTTAGGGGGGGGGTTGGCAGGAATGCCGTTAGCCTTGAGCAATGAAGTAAACGCTACAAGCACAGTTGGTGTTGAGGTTTTGACTACAGAGGAAAATGTAAATCATGCTGTAGGGAGTAAAACGTATCCTTGGGTTATGCTGCTGAACGGGACAGAGGAGAGATGGAAGGTTCATGTATGACACTCACTGTAGCTTTGCCACAGTGGGTTTTCCAGAAGAGGAAGGTGGTTTCAGCCTCCTTCTTCTTTTTTAACAGAGACAGAGACAGATTCTCATACTCAGTGCAGCCCTGATTGAGCAACTGATACTCTATAGTGGACTGTGGAGGGAAAAGACAAACACAGAGATGTCGCATGGAATTTAGGATAGATTTTAAAGCAAAAACAAAAGGAGGCTTGGAGAAAGCAGGGCACTCCGTCCCCACCACGTCGTAGCAGGCCGTCAATCTGAGCAGGGTTCGGTGGTATTGGCTGAGCTGTTGCAAAGGCCAGTAGAAGACTGAAACCAGATCGACTTCCCCAACGACCGACTGGTTTGACCCGCACAGCTGAGCGAGTGTGGTCTGCTGAGCGGCCAGACATTCACTGCGGAGACACAGAGACAGAAGCAATCCTCTCAGTGTTTGCTTAAGAGATAAAATGGAGACAAACATGAGCATTACTGACATCACAAAAAATAAATCACTTTCCAAATCAGGGGCAGATGTTAGTGGCAAATTTAAACCGTTTCCCTATGAATCATCCCATGAAAGTGAGGAGGAATCTGGATGTTGTCAGGATTAAGATGAGCTGCTTAAAATACAAAATGCTCACACTGAAAGGCTGTGAAGTGACAGGAATCCACCCATTACTTGAAAGTCATCCACAGCAGAGCAGTATCTAAGGTCAAAAACACAAGATAGATTATTTTTTTATCTTCCAAATGACCAACAAAGGTATGTATTTAAAATCTAATAGGACAAAAACCCTACTTCTTATAAGTATCCTGAAAGAACTCGGTATGGGTCAACAGGGAGAGAGATGTCACATCCCGGATGTGCCCGTTGTGCAGAAAGTAGTTCAGTGACGTTGAATGACGGCCGGCAAGAGCACTGAGGCGAACAAACGTCTCACAGAGTGTGGAGAACAGCTGGCTGCACTGCTCGCCTAACAGCAGACACAAACTCTCTGAGAACAGACAACACACACAAGCAAGATAGATTGGAAAAGTAAAATAAATGATAGACGCAAGTGGCGTTGTATGGCCTGCAGGTGCTACCCGTCCTTGCCCTCACCGCCCCCCTTTACCCCCTTTTTTACCCACCCTCACTGGCTGAGCGACTGGTTCAGGCCATTCACTCTCCCCGCTCTGCCTCTGACAGCCTGGTCAGAGATGCACGTGACAATTCAGGTAAAAAAAAAATGTTTTTTTTCAAAATGGTAATTTTCTGTTAGTTTTATCTCCATAGCAACCATTTCCTTTTCTGTTTGCCTCAGGATGACAAACAGGTCTATGCAATTTTTAGAAGAATTGGCAAAAGTAAACGTTTGCCTTTCCTTAGCAACAGAGATTTTTTGCTAACCATGCCAACATTCCTAATGTTATTGAAGGCTGTATTGTTTTGTTAAAAATCTACAACTTCTAAAACTGGATTTTTTCCCCCCAAGTAGTTTCCCAATGAAGAGTTAGGAGGTGATAGATCAAAATCCCTAGGAGTTTAAATTTGTGGCGGGTAAAGGGGATTTGTTTTGGGAAATTCAAAATAGGGGTCTTTTGTTGAACTCAAAGGTCAACAAAACTTAGGTTGTGGTTGTAGACTTAAAATGGTAATATGTGTGTGAACTTTTGTGAAAATCGCTCAAGCAAGTTTGCTTTTTCCATACTACCAAAAAATGTGAAAATTGCCAAATTTCGCACTTTGCCACAAACTGGTCACCAAGCTGTTGGTCCTGTGGCCATCCCACATCAATTTAAAATGTTCTTTGGATATCCCAGACACATGTTTTGGTTTTGTTTGAATCTTTTGTTCTAGCCCCATAAGAGATATTGACCCTATTCATTTTTTGGATGGTTTCTCCCACTGTGATGTCATCATATTTTTGGGAGGGTCGTACACAATGCAAAAAATTTATCTTCACCAGGTACTAGCTGCATGCACATTTTGTTTAGTTTTTGAGTATATTTTAACATTATTTTCACATTAAAAGAGCAGCGAAAAAGAAGAATTGTAAAAAGAATCTTGTCCTTGAAGTTCAGGACTGCCGCTGCGTGACATTAAAAACACTTACAGAGCGACTGATTAAGCTTACGTCTGTCACGCAGAGGAGAGAGGAGGAGCCTCCTGACGCTGATCAGCCAGCAGTACAGCCGTCTCTCTTTGGAGGCCAGCTCATGGATGGCGGAGGTGAAACCTCTGATATTGCGGTTCGTCAGCACTGCACACATCTGACCTCCACTCCGCACGCTGCTGATGTAACCTAGCTACACACAAAAACAAGAAACACTGCAGTTTTTGTTCAAATGTTGGCGCAAAACAAAGCTCGTCTTTGTCTCCTCTGCTCTGCAAGTAATGTCTTAATTTAATATTATAAAACTGCAAATAACAATTGACTTACTTTTGACCATCTGATAGAGAACATAAAAACATTTTAAGTGTTAAAGGAACTAAAAAGGCTGTTTTTGTTAATATGAAGTAGCTTCCCCAGACTTTTTTCCTTCCTTTATAAGGATTTTGAAATCGTTTGATTTGGCAATTCCTAACAGTTTTTGATGAAACATTTCTACCATTTAAAGAGGCTGGGGCAAATATAAGAAGATATGACTCATGGGGGAAAAAGCTCCCTTCATCCTCCCTCATCTTCCTTACTGTCAACTCAGATTTGCAGTTTTGGCCCACAAACCTCGATGTCCAGGTGAAGCTGGGTGGGTCTGACTCTGTAACTCTCCGCCCTGTTGGGTGACCTCTGGCATGAGCTCAGATTCCTGAGTGTTGCAGTTTTTACAGGGAGGGGCTCCTGCTGCTGGCCGCAGTACAACACAACCGGCTGCACGCAGTCATCATCAGCCAGGAGGAGGGTGTGGCTCTGACCGCCAGACAGATCCCACACATGAAGACCATCAGAGAGCTGCAGGAAACCCAGAAGGAACAAAAAAAAAGGTTTTGCAAGTAAAGAATATGCTGAGAATCAAGTAGGAAATTTTAAAAATCATCTTTGACTGCTTTTAAACAAAGACAATACCTTAATCTGCTGTGGCACAGTGACAGGAACGTTGACATGACCGAGCTGCCCGCATATGTTACTTCCCCAAGAATACACCTTAAGCACAAAAGGGCAGTTCAACTTGAGTATTTCTGGTTCTCAGCACCACTTTGAAAGTAACAGTGGAAACATTTCAGCCCTAACTTTATTAAAACTTCCTGAGGTTTGACTTTATGGCTCAGGTTAGATTTGTAGTTTAGAGAACAGTGTCAGGCTTTTATTTTGAATGTTTTCTTACGTGGATTGTTTAAATGCAATGGAGGTGTGTGTGTGTGTGTGTGTGTGCGTGTTTTTGTTTAGTACCCGACAGTGTGCAGTCAGAGCCAATGAATGGTGCGACCCCGCAGCAACTTTGATTACTTCCTGGCCTGTCAAAGACTTCACACACAGAGGCTGGAGCCTGCACACAGTTCAAAAGAGATCAGTTAGCCACTAATCCAAAGTGCAATTTTTATGTAGCGCATGTTCATATTTTGGATTATTTTGGATAGAAAATAAACTCTGGTTCAGAGAGGTTATAGGTTTTTTTTTATTTAAACACTTATGAAAGAAACATTTTTTTCATAGAGTTATGTATGAGTAATTTTGTTTGTATTTATTTAAAGGGTGAAATGAAAGTATTTCCAAACCTGGCCAGCTGATCTCCATGGCCGAGTTGCCCCTCGGACCCTCGGCCCCAGCTCCAGACTTCTGTCTCCAGAGATGGCAGCCCGTCTCCTGCCGCCTCTGATGCTGCAGGCTGAACCCGTCCTCCAGAGAGCGGCCTGCAGGCGCACAGGCGATGGCGCTGAGGAGAACCTGGAAAGAAAAGCAAATGATGCAAAACCCAAGAGCATCACAGTGGTTTCCTCTAAGCATTTGTTTGGATGGACTTTCAGAAGTAACAGCTTCCTTGGATCACAACATCCTCTTTGCAAAGAATCTGCATCAGATTCAAACAGCACTCCCGCCAGGGTGAACTCATTACCCCTCAAATAAAAACAAACCACACCCAGCATTGGTTTGATGACACCAGGAGATTTTAGGAAGCTTATCTGGAGTGATCTTGTGAAAGCCTGAACTTCCAACAGGCAAAGATGAAAACAAGGAAAGACATAGCAAACAAAAAAGATTCATTTTCACATAACCTGTTGACTGATATCAAAAATCTATAAATGAGAATGTGAGATATGGGAATTTTGGACGATGGCGTAGCCACAGAGTTTCAATCTGATAACTCTTGAAAAACTGTAAGTTTGTTTTTTGGACTGCTTCCTTTTGAAGTTCTCTACTCGATTTCTTAAATAAATAGAGATCAGAAGGTTAGCTTTGTCTTGCTTTGACCCTCTAGAGAGCCACAAAAATCACAAATGTATCGGTTAAGACATTTTTATAAATGCTCACAAAAAAATTTGTATATCTTATGGTTGTTGTAGCACTTTTGTTGTTAGTTTTGACAAAAAAAAGTGAATGGGTCAATAATTGGAGAATCAATATGACCTCCTGGTTTGTGTTAGGACAATCTAAAATCAGTCATTTTGCATGGCTAAAGGTGCATTCACACGCAATTCGAGTGGCCCGACCCTCTCTCGCCGTGAATTCGCTGCTCGCCGCGTGGCCAAAAATGTGTTCTCTAAGCTCGCCGCCTCAATCGCGTGTGGGAGGAGCTACCAGCTAATGTTTTTGATCACTACATGAAGCTTTGTCTGCATTTCATTTACAATGATTGGAAGACACGGATGATGCTACGTGAAGGGTTCGCTCGCTCTGGATTTGTTCATCCATGGAATTTTTATAGTTTTTAAACAGGAATCATGTGTTTCTGCTGCAACAGCATGTTGGTTGTATTTTTGAGCACTTAAAAATAAAAACTTCACATTATTTTATGTGTTTTAAGTGTGAGCACCCCTGATTTAGGGGTTCTCTAGGTATCGTGAGCTTCAGTCCCGTTGTGTCTGGATGACGGCCTCTTCCGCGGTGTTTGACCGTGTATGAAGCAGACTCTCGCCCAACAGTAGCGAGAAGGGTTCAGGAAGCTCCGCTGTCCCGAAAGGAATACATCAGGCTAAGAAAATGAATGGAAGTTCAGGAGATCCGATCCACCATATTGGATGTGTATTCTACCCGCTGTCACTGAAACCGTCACATGTCCAAAGTTGAGTCCCTGTTCGGTTGACACAGACGTGGCGACCTCTCCTGAGTTTAGATTTTTTACATTTTTTTTTTAATTCGCTAATTAAGAAGGAAAAACAAGAAGGACAGTTGCAGGAACTACCTGCCAATCAAAAAACTACATGCACTATGTTGAGTTTTGTGCCAATATGGTGTTTTATTTCAAAATAATAGTGAAAATGTATTTTGTTGTAAAGTTGAACCACTCGACTGTGAACATTCCCTTGCTTATAGTACAAATCACGTACGCTTAGTGGTAACATAAAAAAACAGAATTGGCTCCGCCGATTTTTCATTTTTAGAGCGCTTCAATCCGGAAGTGAAAAGATGCAAAGTTTAATGCTGGTGCTACAATCATAAAAGTAGAAGTATGAGCGGGTTTTTATTTTTGTAGAAAAATAAACATTTCACAGGTTTCATATCTCCAATTAACCATCTACAAAAGATAAGACGTGGCAGACACAGAAAGGAAATGGACCATTTTACATGTAAGCAAAATAGCTGGAAGAAAATGTATGACTTGTCCTAAATACCTAAAAAACAAGCCGTTTATAAATCATGGCCCATCAAAGCCTTCATGTCTGATAAACTGTAATACTTTCCTTGCACTTTGATGATACATGTGCTATCTATCACCTTGTAGGGATCCAGAAATATTTTTTAACCTCTTCTGTTATCTTTAGAGACTTTAAGGTAAGCTTCTAACTTTTTTTTTTTTTTTTTGGTTTACAGGGTGGGAATTTAATAAAAAGGTCAACATTTCCTATTTCACCTTGCCATTTCTTACATAAAAGCAAGAGAGTGTTCTTGCAGTAGTTTTGAGGGGTGTTAAAAGCTGCATGGAAATACTATAAACCACTGGTTTCCTGGCTCCATATTTATGGCACAGGACTTTAATCTTCTCATCTATGTTCTCAGAAAGAGAAAAACACATCTTTCCCAAATGAGTGTTTAGCTCTTCACACTCCCATTCCTACCATGGGTGGGGGTTCCAGGAAGTGAGCGTCTCCTGCTCGCCGCTGCACTCCCTTTTTCGTGAATGTTTGTGAGGCTGGAGCTCTTCAGATTCTGTAGAGAAAGATGGATTTCTTCCAAGCACAATGGGGAAGAAGAGTACAGCCCAGACAGTCCACTGCTGCTGCGGAACAGAAGGTTAAAGGTCAGCTCATGAGGAAATCGTCCAGGAATGTGGAAACGGTTGCAGAACAGAGTTTTCACGGAGTTAAAAACAAATCAGCATAGCATAACAAGCAAAACTTCTTGTTTAAACCAGAATAATGATTTAAAAATATCAATAACTCATCCAAACCACCAACCTGCCTAAGTTGAATCTCTAAGGTTTAGTGTTTCATATTATGTCGTTCAAAACTGTAATTTTTTTGGGACTAAAATCTCCTTGGATTTCATTTGTTTTTGGGTCCCTAACGTAACAATGGATTGATGCTAAACTCCCAATTTAAATAACACAAAAACATTTCGATTTACATTTTTCAGGTGTTTTGCCTTTTTTTTTTTTAGCTCTTAAAAAGCCAAAGGAAAGCGTAGGCGGTTAAAGTAAGGCCAGTCTCACCTGCTTGTGTATCGCTTACAAGTTGAGTCGTTTTTATAACTGGAACTCATCAGATCTGAATAAGGAGCTGACGAAACACAGCTGTCATCTGGAAGAAAAAAGACAATGTACTGGTGATCACAGGAGAAAAGGAAGAGTGTTCAGGGGAATTACAATAAATGAGGCAAGGAATAAAAACATCAAGCAAAAAGACAAAAGTAAAACATGAAAATTGTACGAATTAAAACATTTAAAGTTAAGTGAAAACACGTCAAATGAATCAGATGGATGGAGTGAATGTCACTCACCTGAAGTGTGGCTGCTGAGTGAGTCAGTTTCTCCTGTTCGAGCTGTGTGCTGTGACTCGAGCGATGAACCTGCTATGAGTTCAGCTTCAACAGGAAAGTTCTTGTTGGACATCCAGTGCTGTTGGGCTCCTGGGCTGCTGTCAGTCAGGAATCCAGAATCAGCACAGCCTTCAGATTCAGGGCAAGAACCCAGTAAAACATTTTCCCTGAAGGTTTTTCAATACATAAAGACAAAAATGATTTAGGGGAAGAAACGTGCATAGTTGAGATTTTGTATCAGAATAAAAACCAAAATCATAATTCATGAACTACTGTACATTCTATTGTCAGATAAGCCATCTACAGAAAACAAGCAAGAGCTGGATCTGGAGCCTGGACTGCTGTCAGTTGACTTTCTCCCTGGATGAAGCTTCTGCTTTGGGATTCGTCTTCTTGGAGAAATCTGGATTTCAAATCAAAGAATTGATTAAAGATTCAAATAAACATCTATTCATTTTCAAAAACCCTTTGTAATAAAAAAAACTGTTTCAATATAACTAGTGATACAAACTGAACAAAAGTGAAAATTTCATTAAATAAAATAATGGATTACAATATTTTATTATAAACTTAACCAGAAGCATAGTTTGTCTGGAAAAAATTTAAAAAACAGCTTTAAAGTAAAATCAATAATAGATACGAATGATCAATATTGCATTTGCAAGTAAAAATTTATTCCACTCATTGAATTATTAAACCCAGCACTGCTGGAAACAGAGGATGGCAGTGACTGGCTAAAGAGTACACTTAAAAACTCTGTTCTGTTTTTTTTTTTTTTTTCTGATTACAAGAAACTGGATTTAAACAGATGATCCAGAACAATCTGGAACGTACTAACAGTCCGCTGGACAGCTGTGAATTGTCTGGTTGTTCCCAAAACCGACAAGAATCATCAAGACTTTGAGGGAAACGTGTCTGATGCTGCTTTTACAGAAACTGTCAGGAGATTCTTTCTTCAACCAGGTCTCAAACTGAGGCAAGTTTGCACCCTACTGTCACACCAAAATCTGTGGAAATATTATTTTGGCTCCAGATAACTCAAAAAAGGGGGAAAAATTAACCCTTAAAGTCCCACTCCAACCTTTTTTCTTCTTTTGTAAAATTGTTCCCAGTAGTCTTTTAATTGTAAATCAGTATATGTTTACACCGGGCTTGGAAACGTGTGTTCAAGAGACCGCTTCTAATGAAAATTCTTTGTAAATGCATTTAGATGGGCGTTTTCAGGCTTCCGCGTTCAAAACTCTCGCTTTCACATGTATCTTCGGAAGTTTCTCTGACCGTTTTTGGGCTCTACATACAAAACAAGCGTCCAAAGAACAGGCATTGAAAGTTAAACCAGGTAAAACAATGACCAATCACGGACTCGGACTTGGTAGTGACGTTTAGGTAGCGTCCTTTGTCATTCACCAAAATGCCAATTAATGCCAATTAATAATCGAGGTTTGTCCCCAGATGGAATTATGGAAGTCTTTCATATATCGGAACAAAGCTGGAGCTGGAGCAAAGATTCCAGAGATTTGCACCAAACGTTCTTGGACACGCCACACATGTGAATGTAGCTTTACATCTGACACTCTGCACAGGGTGTCAGTTAATTCTTGACTCATTTTCCTGGTTTGAAGGCCTGAACAGTTTCTTCTTTGAGTTGTTGGAATATGTTGTTTTACTGCTCTGACGTGACAAGAATAGACCTCTAATATCCCGTCGTCCTTCAGCTCCACCCCAAGCGGACAGTAGTGAGCTTCATCGCTGGAAAGAAGCAGCTCCTCTTTGTCGCTCACAGGACAGTGAGGCAAAGGACCTCGCTCCCTCATTTTTGGAGATTTCTGGGTTTTATAGACCTGAGGAGGTAAAGTGCGAACGAGGGCCAGGCTGTGGTATGCTCCACAAGCCACCTGTAAGATATGAAACAGTTCTAAGACCTGAACATCAAAAAGGATCATTTTTATGTACTCTTATGTACCTGAATCACATGTCTCCCTGCCAAGTGTTCAACCTGTTTTAGAAAACAATACAGATCTTACTAAAAAAAGAAAAAACAAAAAAACTACATTTAGTAGCTTAACATGTCCAAATACTGTACTTAGCTATACATTTTTGTTGTATTTATTTTAGATGGCATAAATTAAAAAGATTCAGCTTTGATGAAATTACCTTCTGGGGTTTCTTTACAGTGAAGGTGCTGGTGACCAAGCCCAGCTGGCAGCCGCTGCCCCAGGCCCACAGCTCATTCTGGGCTGACAGAGCCAGGCTGTGCTCCCGCCCACAGGCCAGCTCCACGACCTGAACCACCATGGGAGGAATAACCTCCGTGTCCACCACACTGACCAGGCTGGGTTCCGGTACTGTCAGGACAAATCATTTGCTGCAAAAGTATTCACTGGATCCTAATGCTTGACATTCATTCATTTCTAGTGATAAAGTGGGCAGGCGCCCCTGCGACAGACTGGCGACCAGTCCAGGGGTGTACCCTGCCTTCGCCCATGAGTAGCCGGGTTAGCCTCCGGCAACCCCGTGACCCCGAAAGGCATAAAGCGGATTGGAAAATGAATGAATGAATGAATGAAAGTGGGCAGGCACGCAGACTGGAGTTTGCTCAATGGTATGTCATAAATTACCAATTGGGGCAGGACAAAGTGAAGTGAGAGTATAGTTGAGTCCACCCATGGGTCTGCCCACCCCCCTTGGTTTCCGGAGGAATGGTTTGATCTGTCACTCTGTGCCAGGTAGTTTTTCAAAAACTTTGGCAATCAGGCCCCGTGCCCTCTCCTTCCTCACGGTGTCTTTGTGAAGTGCATGTTTTGTGTCATAAATGGTGCTAGGTTTTTGTACTAGCAAATTTCAATTTTTGTCGTCCATTGCAAAAATAGATGAGAGGATTATCCACCTTGTTAACATTTAGTATTGCGAAAATTTCATAGTTTTATTTTGAAAGTAAAACAGAAGTTTTTTTTATTTTGAAACACAGTCTCGTTTCCTGTTTTTTGAGCTGTTTACTGCAAAATTGATGTTTCGACAGACTGGAAATAGAACTCCTGCATAAAGTTTGCATAAAGATTGCTTCAGAAAACTTTTTATTTTTGTGTGTCAACGCAATGGAGACGAACCGCAGATGGACCAGTGTAAATCAGGCATAATAATACACAGATTAGAGCTTTAAGGAAACAAAAATTATGCTTCTTTCTTAAATCTGCCTCTAGTGCCTCTAGTGGTTATTTAAAGAACTGCCCAGTTTGTTTCTTCAAGATTTGAGTCAAATTTGGGAACAAAAGTTGGGGGCCTAATCTCACTGAGTCAGTCAGTGAGTGAATTTGCATTCATAAGGTATTGCAACCTTTTTATTTTAATTTAACTGAGCTCATGAATCAAAATTACAACAGCAAAGTTAAGTGAAGTGGCTCCCTACTTCAAAACGCGAAGGAAAAGAGGAACTGCTGCACTGAAAGTCTGTGGTAAGTTGATCAATACATGGGAAAAGCTTTTCTGTAATAGCACAAGAGTTTGGACAAATGTGCATGTCTAAAAAAAAAAGATGTGTTCACTATAAGCATAAATTCTAAAACTAGAAAAGGGAAGCAGGAAAATAATTACTGACAACTGAAAAGTTCAGCAAAAGCTTGAAAACGTTTTGCAGATTTTGGGGAAAAAGAAAGTTTCAAAGATTTATTCCAACCTGAGATGTTTGCAACTCTTCCCCTGTCCGTCAGACCACACTGCCCAGCTGCATTCTCCCCCCACATGAAGACGCTGCCCTGCTCACTGAGAGCGCCACAGTGGAAGCCCCCAGCAGCTACAAAGACCACCGCCTTCCCCAACAAAGAAGCCTCCAGGACAGGGGCAGACAACGGAATACTCAGGTCTCGCCATGTAAGCTCTCCGAACGAAAACACCTGACCACCTTCAAGAAAGTCAGAGATTTTACAGTAGGACTACAGTGGCACAAGAACAACACAGAAAAACACACACACACCTTGTGCTAACATGAGGCCGTGGTGATCTCCCAGGGACACCTGAACAACAGAGGTGGACAGCAGCACTCTCTCTGGAGAAAGTTGCTTAGTGAAACCCGCTGAGCGCCAGACATGGACATGCCCTTGTTCCACAGCGGTGGGGGACCACTCATCCGCAGGGCTGAACTCACAAAAACATGCAGCTATTGTTAACGCAGATCAGCCCACAAACACAAAACATCTGAGAACGACACAATAAAACTGGAAAGTAATAAAAGAAATTTGATTTCCTTTTACAAAAATCATGTGCAGAAAAATTTGGTGCTTTTCAAATATTAATTATTTCTTGTGTAAAAAGATCCGTGGCTGCACACACACACACACAAATTTAAAGCTGTAAATGTATTTGGCACACCTGCAAAAAAATAAAAATTCTATTTCGGAACTATTTTTTTCACGTCCTCATAACAAGTTACAACCTCAGACTTTTGAGGCAAATATTCTCCATGTGCACATTCAGTATGTGTGGGCATCATTTAAAAACTGCAAAATGCCTTTAAAATGAATGTAATTTCATATGTACTTAGGCCTCTGAATAGGAAAAGAAGAAGGCACATTAAACTGGATTACATTCCATCTCATTCATCTTTCTACTAACAAGTGCTTGCCCTGCAGGCCCTGACATGCAGTTGCACCCAGAGGAAGGAGAATCCTGCAAAAGACTACGTAGCAGGAACCAAGTGACATGATCTTTTAACTAACAATAAAAACAAAAAAAAACATGTTTTTACACGGTTAAAGAAAAAATGCAGAAACAAAAAGTAAAAGTTAGCTGCATCCTGCTTCAATAATCACCTCGCCTGTGTAACAACCCGCTTGAGGCGTCAGGCCTAAAAAAACATTTGAGGTTTTTGCATAGCTTTTGAGTAGTTCTTACATGTCCACATGTTTTAATTTGGTTTTATTGACTGATTGTTCTGAAGTATGTGTATGAGTGTTGGTCCTTTTTTTTTTATTATGATTGCTATTTTGACTAGCTTGATTATGTAAAGAGGTGCTCTTTAGCAGGAAAAGTGATAAAAGTTGAATTAAAATAATGAAAATATTTCCTCATTCCGTGTTTTACCTGTCTTGACTGTCCTCCATCACTTTGTAATGTCCATTTACAGCAGTATCATGTTTCTGCAAATGGATCTATAGATTTGAATCTATATGTTTTACATTTTTCTCATATAAAAAGTCACTTGTTAAAGGCGATAGTTGAATTTCATGTCATTTTTGCAGCTTTCTTGGTCCATTAGGCTCCATCTGAGTCATTTGAATTTAATGAGGTAGACCTGGAAAAGAAAAAAAAAACAATAGAATAATCATAATTTCCGGATTTTTCTGAAGTCAATCTTTATGTTTAACTTGAATGGGATGGGCTGGCTCCATTGTGAAGAAATCATTTCTCTTTACATCACTTATTATGCTGCAAAATCCTAGCAGACAACAAACTTTTTATGCTTTTTTAAGCGTTCAAAAACCCAAAAGAACTGCGACCTTTCACTTCTGACTCAAACAACAGTTTTAACAAATACTTCTTTTTCTCAAAGCCATTTTAAGGTCGCCGGTTTCATCAGGTTTCACCAAATGGAATTAAAACACTCGTAAGGGTTTAGCATAACTGAACATAAAAAACTCACTTGGAACAATAAATCTAGTTCATAACACAAGTTTAAACCAACAAACCTCCCATGAGAATCCAGCTAGCTTAACGAGACCGCAGCTAAAGAAGCTACGAGGACAAACAAGGACGTCAAACTCGCCAGAGAGTCACTGAGATTTCTGATGCCGCCGCGCTGACGAAATCCCGCCGGTTTAATCTGTTCCCGTGTCCGACTGTTGCCTAAAGTAAAATGATTTTTTATAATGCGAAAAGAGCATTAAAGGTATAGCAAAAGTACCTGTGTTATGACAGTTTTTATGCGTTCTTGTTGGAAATTCCTCGATGGTATCCGATCAGGGACAAACTTCATGGTTCCGCAACCACTTGTTGCTGCAGATGCAGAGGACGTCAGAGATAAATATTGCTTGAAGGATGTCGCACTCTCTTACGCTTATCGTGTTGATGGTGTGGACATTTTTGATATTTATCTTCGTTCTGATTCTTGTTTACAAAATGGCAAATAGGCATAGCTTTTATATTTGGATATGTAAAACTTTAGCTGTGTTTGACCTTGTTTTATTATTAAATAACCACGTAATTAGGTCTTTATTAGATATGCATCATTTGAAAAATGTAAAAATACACGTTTTAATAGGTGTTTTTTAATATTGTGCTTTAATGTTGTATTTTTATTAGCAAAACGTACATTAACAGTATCATCTTTGAT
>BSAI01000005.1:13216079-13320429 GCA_036245035.1 Adrianichthys oophorus | reverse complement strand
AGATAGATAGATAGATAGATAGATAGATAGATAGATAGATAGATAGATAGAAATTACACAGAAGCAGTTTTAAGCTCATTGTTCTACGTGTCCTTCATCCAACATGTCTGCTTTCTCTTTTCTGCTTTTTCTCTCTTTTCTTTCTATTCACTAATGTTCGTGATCTGCTCTCGTTTTCCATTTTAGTGTTTTCTACATAAAACTGTCCAGCAAGCTTTGGCTCTGACTTTTATGAGCAGCTATAAAAGAGGGGGGAAAAAAGGCAGAATAAGGGCAGGCGATTCAGAGGAAGAAAATCTAATATTTTTTCTTCTTGAAGCTGAGCATGAGAGCAAGGAGCACAGCTGCTGGCAACAAATTCTAACAGCCCCCTTTTTTCCCCTCTGGTAATCCAATATTCATTTCCCAGCCAAAAAGGCTCTGTGTTTGAAGTTTATCTCTCATTCTCAGCAATAAGGTTGTCTTCTATCTTATACGGTATCTCAAAATTTCTGTCAGTCTGATGTACAATGACCAGAAAGAGAAATGTCCTGTTTTTTAAACAAACATGGCTTAGTAAAAAGAGATTTTGAGAGATGTGTGCTCCTTCTGGAGGAATATATCTCACTTTGAGGATTAAAAAAACGAAATGACAACTCTCAGCTACTCAACTGTCAGAATTATCATCAGATTTTCAACTAGTTACATCAGCTAACCTGACTGTGACTTTGACTCTGTGATAGCAACGTTCAAACGAGTTTGAGTTAAAGCTCAATCACAGTGGAAAATAAAGGAATCTCTTGACAATGCAGGTCTCTGGGAAATATGGTAGTCCTGTTAAATTAGGATGAGGGCTGCGTGACAAAATTGGTCTCCGGGTGTGTGCTCACAACACTCCTATTGGCTGCTGTTCTTGTAAAATGAAATGCAAGCTGCTATTTTGGAACAGAGCTAAAACTATTTATCCACTTCACTCGCACAAAGACACACTCGCTGACCCTGTGTCGTGACCTGATCAGACAGTATTTTCTCCTACAAATGCTCATAAAATATAACTGCTGCTGGAAAAAAAAAGAACACAACCCTAAGTTTACAAGACTGCACAGGATTCATCTGAGGAGTGTGCATTTGGGCGGATTAAGCCACGCAGGGTTACAGCCAGTTCTTGGCGACGCAGCAGGACAGTGTTTGATTGACACTCTGAGAGGATGCTGAAGCTTCCCATCGCACAAATTTAGGCTTAGAACCCTACTTTGTGCGCATCACTGATTACATTAACAGAAAAATATTGTGCAGAGTAAACTATAATTTACAAGATTCATATGTGCCTGTTTTGTTTAGAATCCAGCTTACATGAAGCCAAGTTTCCACAAAAAAGTTCAGTTCAGTTCGGGTCACTGAAGTGCGGTTTGAAACTCTAAGCCCCGACATGGTTTGTGTTTCCACCGCCGAGCTGTGTAAGCCCCAGGTTAGGATTTGGCTTCATGATAGATGAAACTGCTTCAAAAAGAGCCTCCTATTATACCTTTGTGATCTGCCAGGACATTCAGCAAAACACCATGCAGTGTAGATAGAGAGAACCAATGAATAAAATGTTCTTTTTGTTGTTTTTTTTCCCACATTCATATATTTATCAAAAAAAAAGACTGAGCTGAGTCAAAGTCAATGAGCTGCAGCTACAAGCTAAAGAAATTGCAAAGGAGGGAATGATAACAAATGCCAATAAGAATTTTACAAGTCATATTTGTCAGTAAAAATATTTGTCAGACTTAACATTTACAGATCCTTTTGATTCTTTTCTGCAGTTTTCATTTTCCTGCTTTTTCATCACATTACCAAAAGGAAACAACTTCTCTGTGATTACATGAAGGGAACACAGATTCTTTTGTCTAATTTTTTCATGTTTAAGTAAATAATGTTTATTTATATAGCACTTTTCCCAGAACGAATCACAAAGTGCTTAACAATGCAAGTCAAAGCTACTTAAAAACAGAATGAAACAGGAAGTAAAATAAATTAAAGATAAAAATGTCAAAATACAAAATCACACCAACATAAAACCTACAAAGCTTGTAGAAAAAACAGGTCTTCAGATGTGTTTTAAAGGCCTCAGCTGAGTCAACAGAGCGTAGGGACAGAGGCAGAGCGTTCCAGAGTTTAAGAGCTATCACTTGGAGCTCTCAATTCCCTCATAGTTTTAAAATGTGTGTGAGGAACAACCAATAAAACCTGACTTGAGGATCTAAGAGCATGAGAAGGTTTGAGGTGTCCAAGAAGCTCGTGTGGACCATGTAGGGTTAAAAGAAATTGAGAGTTAAAATGTTAAATTGGATTCTAAAATAAGGAGAGAGCCATGCAGTGAAGGGATCTTTGGCTGGTTTGGGTTGAACGTTGTGCAGCAGAGTTCTGAGGCGGTAAAGATCTATTTGGTTTAAACAAATAAAAAGACTGTAACAATAATTCAGGCAAGATGAAATGAATACATGAATGATCATTTCAAGTTCTGCCTTTGATACCAGATAGCTCAACTTGTTCCTCAGCTGGAGAAAACAGCTTCTGGTTAAGATGTTTACATGGTGAAGGTTCTTATTCATTAATGTGATGTCCAGAAGTTGAGTCATGGTATCTGGACTTAAAATCCTCTTTCCTCTTTCATTGATCAATTTTGGAGCTATCCTGCCATACAATTTTGAGCCAAATGTCAGCTCACACGTGGAAAACAAAGACGCACATGGATCTATTTGTCTGCAAGTGGATGCATCAGAATAGAGAGGAGCAGGGAGCTTGTGGCCCGCCATCTGTAGATTTTGCATCACAGCTGCAAGCTATTCCATCCAGTGGCATTTTTCCCATCTGCTCCTGATTCAAGACATCTTAAATACTCAGAAACACAATTTTAATCTTAATATTCTTTCTTCATGTCCTCCATCATGAGAAAAATGCTACAAAAACATGTTATAAACACCAAAAACAGTTTTCATAGCACTTTAACTACCAAAGTATCTCAGAACTCAGCATTACAGCTGTATGACAGCAGCTCATGAACTCTTCGAACTATGGGACCTCCTCACAAGATTTTACAACATAACTGGTTGCAAATGTGTACCTAACTAAAATGATTGTGCCCAGCAGGAAGAGCCCGGTTTCACATTAGGCCCAAAACTGTTCATACTCAATGAGTTTATTCAGTATCACAAATTCTGATATCAATGGTGGTGAGCCAAAGAATAAAAGTTATTTGGTCTGTCTCTGCCTGTCTGTTTGCCTGTCTGATACCAAGTCTAGTCAAACTCCCGAAGTACACGCTCAACAGTGGGAAACAGTTGTGCAAACCAATTAAAACGTTTTTGAAATGCTCCGCTCATGAATCAGCACTGATTTCTTCCCAGAAATGTGCTCCTCTGAAATTAATTTGGCTGATCCATCTTAGTCGGCAGTGCAGTACTTTTTTACATGTTCTTTTAAGGTGTGATGAAATGACAAAATATGGAAAGCTTGACAACAAAGAAAATACTTTTTTTCTTAAAAAGCTGGGACTTGATCTCAGCGGAAAAGTGTGTGCTTGTGTTTATTGTCCCTTTGGAACTTTTTTTTGGTGAAATTACAATGACAATCTCTAGCTGGTCCTGATAGTTTAGTTTAGCCAGTGTCTAATGCACAAAGTTCACCTTGGTTTTCCGATTAAAATGCACATCATTGTGTAGTTAGATGGTTAGTTATTGATATTTAATTTGGATTAAGAGTGTAGAGAATGCATTGTGTTATGGAAAGCCCTTTCAATGATATAAACTTCATGATGTGTGTGAGTGAGTGTGTACGCTCACGTGTTTGTATGTGTGAAGGCCGTATATTTAAAGAACATTGAAAACACATGGTTTGGAGTTTGATAAAGAATATTTTAGGCACTGTGTAATTTGGAATGAACGTAGAGCACAGGCAGGCACATAAAAAGCCTGACTTTGATAGAAGAGCCTTAACTTTCAAACACAAAAAAATCCCAACGTATCCATCCAAGTTTGATTTTAATCAGAGTTGCACTGAATAACTTTAATGAATCTGCCTTCATGAGTCACTTTACAAGTTTGTTAAATGAAATTGGACCATGGAACTACTTCTTTTTTTAAATAATGCTGTTGGAAGAAAATTATTTTCTTGATTTAGAATCTCCTTCAAACATTTATTATGTATTTGGGGTAATTCTTCTGTAAAATTAAATTGTCACACATACTTCAACTATGCTGGACATTCGAAATTTGTTCAAGTCAAATAAATTAGAAAGCATTTAAACAGAAAAAGCTAAAATAAAGTCTCAGGTACAGATCCTTTCTCAGATCAGTTCACACAAAATACATGTATTCCCAGCAGACCACCAGCTAACTTCAGAAAAAAAGTCTTCAAGGGATTCAATTCAGACAGAAACGCAGAAATTGTTTATTTCTTTAAGAAAACGTGAAAACAAGATTTTAAAGAACTTCAGAAATCTTTTGTAAAGGAATATTCCCAACCAATAAAAGTTTATTTTTGTCCTTTTTGACATTATAAGAGAATAAAATGGGAAATTTTTAAATTAAATTATTTGAATGAGTACCTGGAGTGTATGTGTATGTCCTCATTTAAATGTAATTGTAATTTAATATGTTATAATAATTTTGTACAAAGACTCGAAAGCTGTGGTTCAAATCCAAACTGTGAAACTAATTTTGATTTTTATTTGATTTTTGGTTGTTGCTGCTTGTAGTCAGATGTGACACATCTAATTTATTTACTGGCACTTAACCTGAGGCATTCTCAATAACCATGTTATGAAGAGATCACTAGTTTGGCATTGTTCCCATTGTCACGCTATAACATTGTTTTTAAAACATGCTCATCTCTGAAAATGTTTTGCAAATGTTCTGTTTTTTAGGGGTGAGAAATGTTGGTTTAGTAAGAACATGTCAGAAGAACAGGCCCATAAAAGGCCATTGCATAGGCCATCTGGCTCAGGTCAAGCTCCCACAGAGTGATGATCACAGTGGTGTGTTCATGCATGTGTGTGCGTGAGTGTGTCTCATGCGGTGCAAGGTAATGACCACAGCTGGGTGTTGGGGACTTCAGACCAACAGGAGGTCACCCCCTAGCTAATCCCACTTCTCCCAAAGTTCTTTTTTTTCAGTTTTTCGTCTGCTTCTTGTAATTTTGTGTCTCGTCTGTTGGGGTTGTCGAAATCTCTGTGTCTCTTTGCCATACGCAATGAAAACACAACTTTAAAAGACTCAGAATGGACTGAACTTGTGGGAAAAAAGGGGGTGAAAAAAAAACTCAGTGTGAAGCTTAGCAGGGCAGCCATTGTGACTTCACCTCTTCCATTACTTTGCATCAATTAGCAGATCACCTCAAAGACTTTTGTGTGTGTGCTGTGGGGGAGGGTATGCAAAGGACTGGGACAAATGTGAGTCTTCAGAAAAAGACTGATTTTTCATGCTTTTTAAAGACCCTTTTCAATGAAAATGGCTTTTTTTGTGTGTGTTTTCAATGTGTTCTTGACGCATTTTTCCTATGATGGAGGACATATATTAAGAAAATTAAGCTTAAAATGGCTTTTTCTGTGTATTTCTTTATTAAAGTTGTTGTGAATCAGGAGCAGATGCAAAAATGCAGTTTGAAAAAGCTTATAGGTGTGACTTACAATTACTTTGGCAGGCCACATGCTCCCTGGTCTGCTCCACTCTAAAGCTTCTGCTTGTAGATGACTGAAACCATGTATTTCTTCGTTTTCCTGGTCCAAGCTACCACCTGGCTCAAAACTGTACGACTGGATAACTTGATATGGTTGTAAGCTAGCGGGAGAGAGTGTAAACAGATAGATGATGGGAAGTGGGGGCAGGCCTACCCTACACCAACGGTCCTGCTAACAACTTTTTCAACGTTTTAACGTCAAAATTTCAAATGAATTGCCGCTCTGCAGAAACTATGATTGAGTTAGAATTCTTCCCCTACCCCAACGGCTTCTCCCTACATTTAGCCCTCCAAACGGCACTAACCCTCGATGACATCATCAATATGTGCCAGTCATCTACGTTAGCATGTAGGTGTGAGTGCCAGGAAAATACACAACATCGGTTTTACAACTTTAAAAGTCAGGTTAAAACAAAAAGTCATGACTTACACTTATGTAAACTTCTGTGCTTCAGAGTACACCTACGTGATGAAATGCGTTCCTTTTCCAGTGAGGCGCAGCACACCCTATCAGCGGAGGAATATAGAACTCAAAGTCCCTTTGCTCGACCCTTAAAAAAAACAATTTCTATGCAGTTTTTTTTGCCTAAAAATGACATAATCATAAATAAAAACCCCTGGGAACGCTTTTAAAATATATCAAAAGATGATTAGAGTGGGACTTTGAATTCAAACTTACCAACATGCTTGTTTTTTGTTTTTTTACTTGCATCCTAAAACTGCAATGAACCTCTCAAGACTTTAACTGCACTTCCAACATTATTGAATTATTGTCTGAATGACTTCACCATTTTGATCAAAGTTTGTTTCCTCGTGATGTTTGAAAAAAGAAACTCGACACATTTTCAACACAACACTTCACTATGCAGCCTGACAATGACTGCTACAAAAGTAAATTTCCCAACATCCAGATCAAGACGGGGTTCTTACATAGCAATATTAACATCACATTGGACGTTGAAAGGGGTTTTCAGCTGAAATCTGACGCTTGCTTGTCTCCCAGGAGAGCTCAGTTCTTTTCTCTTAGGTTTGCATTTTGCCAAAAGCTGAAAGATAAACTGGTGTCAGAAGTACTTTGTACGTACTGAGGCAGCTTTCAGTCTCACCCATAATGACCAATAGGCTACCCTTTGCAAGTGAAAAGACTGCACCGCCGCTACGCAAGTTCTTTTTTCCTCTCCCAGATCATATCTCCATTGTGCTGCTCAAAGTAGATAAACCAGTTCAACCCAACTGAACCTGCCATTTCTGCGGAAACGGTTTTGCTCTTTAGACTGCTAGAGGAACTAATGTGATGGGAAACGTTTTGACAACCTTTCATGCTGGCTTGTTGGGTCTACCAGTTTGTTTTCTCACATATTGGACTTCTTTGGACCTTTTTAAAGTGCTGTGTAGAACAAAAAGCAACTTTGACATTTGTTCTTGCTCTGTCTCTGGCCAATTTTTGGCCATAAAAATCACACAAAAAGGAATGTTGGGATTTTGTAGCTTCATGCTGGGTGAATACAGCAAAAACAATGAAGCTGACAAACAACCCAATAGGAAATCCAGACAACTGTTGTTGATCTTTATATAATTGTTGTTTCCATGAGGAGTTCCCCAAGACCAGTTTTTTTCTCCTTTTTATCCTTCTACACATTTGGCACAAAAACCAGACAATGGGCGGGATGACAGCAGCTCGCCAGTTCATATGAAAAACACCAAAGAAAAGAGCATACATCACAAGGAATTGCAGGAGGGGACTAATGTAAATCCCCAATACACTGCTGATGGTTTATATTAAAGGAGCTTTCTAAGGTAGAAGTCTTGCTTCTCCCATAGAACTTAATTTTCCCATTTCTAACAGATAATATACGTGCTGTTCGTTCGGTTTGGCTATTATCTGTTAACAACCTCAACACTCCTGAGGTCTAAACAAACACTGATGCAGACTACTCCCAAAGAGCACTCTGCCATTTCAGACTCATGCCACACAAGTTGTCAGTCGTCTCCTTAAAAGCTGACATGACCATCATTTGACATCAAATACTCATGAGCTGCTAGAATGTTAACACACCGCAGGTTCTGCTCCACACTTCTACCTGTGTTTTTTGCCAAACAGTCCACAAAAAATTTATTTTAGTGTCAAGCAGCTGCTTAAGCTGTCAGTTCACTGTTTTGGTTGAAATATCTCAGCATTCAGCAGAGGAGTTAGAACTAAATGTTGTCTAAACATTCATGGGTTAAACAGAAAGGGCATTGGAATTTTCCAGACTTTCCTGTAGCCCCACCAGGAAGTGGTTTAAAACGTGACATTGACTGTTGTAAAATTGTATGGGTTTGTTCAAGCTCTATTGAGAGGAAATGTAGGAATTTTTGATGATACAACATAACCTTTAAAAAAGTAAATTTCTTATTGGTCAGAAAGTTTAAATTAGTCTCTGAACTCACCGGTTCGTTTGCTAATTGCATCAGCTTTTTACAATAAAAAAGAAAGGACGCCGACCCTCCCCTAATAGCATTTTTTTCTTTAACATAAAGGCTTCGAAAAGCTTTCATCTTTGAAATTTTTGGTTAAAAAGAAAGACAACAAGGGTTATGACACAAAATTGTGATATCCCTTGGCATAAATCTTTGGAACTTTGAGTGGATTTTTTTGGACAATGTTCACATTGCTTTGAGCTTGTCTTTGCTTTGTTTTTTTTGGACATGTTAGCGTTACAACAAAATCTGTTCGTCTGCAAGCGGATACATCAGAATGGAGTGGGGCAGGAAGCTTTTGGCTTTCTGCAGTAACTTGTGTGTCACACTTACAAGCTTTTTCTAGCAGCATTTTTTTGTCTGCTCCAGATTCAAAATAATGAATAAAGAAACACTCAGAAATGCAGTTTTAATCTTAATTTATATATATATATATATATATATATATATATATATATATATATATATATAATACTACAAGAACATGTTAAAACACAACAAACACATTTTTTATCGAAATGGGTCTTTTACTAATTACCAGAAAACTTTAATTAATGACAAATATTAATATTATTTCAGTCTTTTTGTTACCCTTAAAGCAAGTGTGATCTTCTTAGATAACATAAGGTGTCTATAGAAATCTGAAATTCTTCCCAAAATAGAAAATATAGAATCTTCCCAAAAACAAATCATCATTAGATTTAAATAAGGAAGTAGAAGAAGCGGAGAATGTTCACTTCCAGCAGCTGTTTCTTTGTTTTAGAACACGTTTTTCAATTATGTATTTCTGAGGCAGCTTGTCTCCTAACTGCAACGAGTCACATGCCAGGGAACAAGCGTTACATTCCTTCCATACTCTCCGTTGCTCTGCTTATGTCACGTCGAAATGATGTTGTAAAAGTTGTTGGTATCGATTCAAACAAGTCCATTTCATGTCTTTATCTGGCTGCAGTAAAAAAGAAAATTCTCGCTCTGATTTAAAAGCTCCAGCATGTCAAGTATGCACAAAACATATATGATCCAACATAAAAAGTAGCAGCTGCATTAAGCAATTTTGAAAGGTCAAGAATACATTTTTGTAAAGGTCTATTGCAAAATATTTCAATTAAGTTAAATAAACACACTTGTTTAAAAGATAACATGAAATTATGTGTTTGAATTGAAACAGGGGTTGAAAAATGACCAAGAACAAATATTTAAACAATGTTCTCACTTGACTTTTTTTTTGTAACTTTATAATAAATATACTGTAAAGTATGACTGTGATTCCACCCATTTAAAATGATGACAAATGTGAAAGAGTCATCGGTTTTCCTGTCAACTAACACTAGATGGAGTTTATATGATTAGATTTTATTATTCCCTCTGCATCCGTCATGTTTATGTAATATAACGTAATTTCTCCTCTCCATGCAATCTGCAGCTCTTGTTCAAGTGCTTTAGATGTCAGCGAGTAACCCTCCTGCTGCCTGGACCGAGCACACTCTGCTGGGGCAAATAAATCGTTCTTTCATCACTGTGTGTGTGAGATCCTATGTGTGAGAGGCTGTGTGTGAGTTTGTGCGTGCGTTCGTGCATGCGTGCGCTCAGTCCAGTACTGTAGGCTCTCTGTGTTGCAATGACAGACACAAACCAGCTGCCTGCATTCCTCTCCTTCTTTCCGTCTCTGCTGGCTTCGTCCAGGGGATCTCCCATCCCCCCCACCACTTACCAGCGTGCTGCATACATACCACATACTTCAGATATATACATAGGTGGGTACAGAACCATAAAATGTACTTGAGTGTATCAGCCGCAAATGTAATATTGCTTTATTGAAAGTAAATTCATGCAAGAGTAGGAGGAGTGCAAACAAATGGAAGATGGGAAGTGGGGATGGGCTCATTCAGTTCTTATACAGTCCTGCTTACAGCTAAGAGGTAAACTATTGCTGCTCTGCAAAAAGTATGTCCAAAGATACAACACAGGTTTTTTTTATTTTTCCTAAAATTAATACACCACTGGGAATGCTTTTAAAATAGATCAAAAATTGATTAGAGTGAAACTTCAAACAGTAATGTAGTAGATGGTTGTTCACATAACTGGTACAAAATTAGGTGACAGCAAATTTTTTAGTCGGCCGTTTTAACTACTCTGTCTGTTCACGATTATGTTGTTGATGTCAAAATCCATTCATTGATGTGCCGGTTTCCATCTCATACATTTCCTGCCTAAATAGCCGTCCACACGCTACTGTGTCAGATCTAATAAGGGTTTGGTCAAAAAGTATTACAACAAAATACCAAAAAGGCAATTCAGGCTTGACAGCAGCACACTCAGTTGCCACCCTGTTTAAGAGGTGGTGTGTGAAAGGGAATTTAGGGTAAGACTTAATTACATAGTGGGGCCCAGACAAATATTGTTGTAAGTAGTGTGTCAGGAGCTCCCTAAGAATTTTCTCTGTACTTCTCAACCATTTCCATGTAAAAAAAATGTAACTTTAATTGTTATTTAGTCTGTAGATACACATGTAATGCATCTATTTAAGCATAAAAGCTTCAAAAAGTTTTGTAGTCTTGCTAAGCTATGAACACCTGATTGATGTATTTCTACCAAAAAAATCAACATGCTTGCTGGCTTGGGAAATCGACGTGCCTTTAAACCAAACTAAACAGGATTTTTCCACTTTAACTGAGCATAAAATAGTCACTGAGTGGTGGGTTTAAAGTGGTACCTCCAGTCCTTCACACAGCGGTCCAGCTCGAATGAAGCGTACACAGTCCAAGCCATCAACATCTTTTTTTTTTCTGTTTATATCTTTGTCATATCTGTTTATATACCATAATCTGCTGAAAATCCATGTGTTTGTATAACTCTTTTTGCCCCCTCCAGCTGCAGAGAACTGCAGTCCAAACAGTGAGTGACTGTCTGGATGCCTGCTGGACTACCCATCTGCTTGACCACTGCTGACTCTATCCACAAACATATGCACTCACACAAACAAACAGTTACACATTGACATGATGGTGTTCGTCCCATTTGATCTGATGTGGGTACTAACTGCTGGGGTTTGCACCGCAGACAGTAAATGAAAACAAGCCAAAGACAGACCCTATCCAAAGCTCTATAATCTTGCTACAAGTACTTAAGATCAAAATGACTGTTTCGCATATCTGCATTTGTGAAAATAATGACATTGCACTTGTTGTGTGCTTTATTTATCTGACGCCGTAGCACGAAACTTCATCAAATAACCGCATTTGCTCACATTGTTCCAGGTTTTGCATTTGGGATATACTTCTTTATAACTACCTCAAGAATTACCACACTGTTAACAACCTAGTGCCCATTTCCAGTCAATTAAAACCTACATACACATATAAATTAGCATACTTCAAGATCAGTGGGATTTTTTTATTAACTATAACATATAAACTTTAAATTGTATTTTTGTGACAGGATTTTCTCTTTGTTCTTCAGGAAATCATTTATATCATGTTAATTTTTTTTTTGTTTTACTCTTGTGTTGTCCGGATTCCCATGGGTTGTGGATCATGTTGGGTAAAAATAACAGTAATTTGTTGACATAATCTGTTACTAGTAAAACAAGGATGGTCTTTTAAATTTTTTTTTTACCAACTTCCATCACTGTTGACAATGGGATATGAATGCAGTCAATACGTTTCCTACATTTATTGTTTTAACATTTGTCCGTACATGAAATAGCACTTAACCTGGATGTTATAACATAGTGGGAGAAGTCAAGCCATGTAGTAAAAAATCTGCAACCAGTTCTTGTTCTTTTGTCAATTTTCTTTCTTACTTTTTTCTTGCTTGCAGTGGATATTTAACGTGTTGACTTAAAGCTTTTGTCTCTTTATATATCCATACCATCTGCCTTTTTGGTAATTAAATTATTGGTGGCTGTAATCAAATTAACCAACAACAATTAAATTGAATTTCACTCAGATTTGAGATAAAATTGGACATGTAGTTTCTTCATTTATTTTTATTTTTTCAGATTTGTTTTTCTATTTAAACATGTTTAAAGAAAGATTTTCTAAGAGTTAGGTTTAAATCTGTGAGTCAAATGACTGCTCCTCTGTGATTACTTTGTTGTAACAGCAATTACCATCCCTTTTGGGGGTCTTTTTTGTCAGCGGCAAAATCTAAAACCTTTTGAAGACTCCATGCTAGTTTAAATACTTGAAATCTGTGTTCGTCTCCTCTACTTTTATTAGAAATTTTAGCAGTAGCACCCTGCATGAGCTGAGGGTGAATTTTTGTGTGGTAGAGTAAGTCCATCTTGCATGCATTAGGATCTGAGCTTTTGAGAGTCGTTTTGAATTGCTAAGTTGCTGAATGATACAAAGTAGGACTAGCCTTTGGAGAAACAAGTCAGATAGTTTAGCAACTATTTTCTGAATTTTTACAGCAACGATATGGCAGACTGTCAGCATTTTGTGAGCACTTTCTTTTTGTTGCTTTAAAAAGTCTATTAAGTGAGTTAACTCTCTGGTCACTTTTCTCTGGGACACACCATATAACTCCTCTGACATCTCCTTTTGGCTGAACCTCTCCTCCCACTCTTATTCCTTCTCCCCCCTGCCCTCTTTGACCTTTTCTCTTCTTCCTGTCCCTTCCCCCATTGCAGCCCACCCCCACCATCTTTTTAGCCCACTCAGGGCAGAAACACACCAAATGCAGCGAGACTGCCATGCCACAACACCATTCATTCCCTCCAAACCAGCTTTTCTTTGCTCAGATGATCATGCTGCCACTTTAAATTACAGCTGCTTTGACTGTTGTTGTTCTCACTTCCCTACAGTGAGGAAAGGGTAAAGGAGCTGTGCCTTATTGTTTGAAATAATGCCCTAAACCAGAGCTGATTAAAAAAAACGGGTCTCTGTTTGTTGATTAAAATGATTGAATCCACACTAATTTTTGTTTATTTTTCTACTTTTCATTCTTAATGAGTTTCTGAGGGCCATCACGTATCCGACTTTCAGTCCAACCTGTTTTACTTTGTGTGTAAATAGGTAGTAAACTCCACTTTTGTATGCAATTGTTAAAAATTAAAAGTGAGATACTTTTAAATGAGGAAAAAAATAGAAAAGTTTAGATTTTTTCTTTTATATTTAAAATGTTTTGACACAATTCTGAAAATATCTAAAAAAAAATTAAAGTTAGAAAATATTTTTCACTTTTGTCTCCTTCTCCACTTAAAGTCCCTCTACTATCATGTTTTGATCTATTGTATAAGCGCTTCCAGATGTCTTTTAATTGTGATTATGCTGTTTTTAGGCTAAATCAAAAACCTGTTGATTTCTAGGGCACAGTTTCTGCGGAGCGGCAGGTTTTCAGCAGAAATTTGCCTCTGAGTTTTGGGTGGGACCATTAATGCAGAGTAAGCCTGTCCTCATTTCCCATCATCTCTTTCCCATACTCTTTCTCTATACTCTTTACAGCCCCTGACAACCCCAACCTAACATTAACGGTGCCAAAAAAACAGGGAGCAATATTGTATAGATCCAGCCGTAAAGTTCTGAGCTAGATGCCAGCTCGGACAAAGAAAATGAAGACATGCATGGATCTGTTTGTCTGCAAGTGGATGCATCGGAATGGAGTGGAGCAGGCAGCTTGGGGCCCACCAGTTGTACTTTGTACGTAACAACTACAGGCTTTTTCAAAATGTCATCTGCTCCTAATTAACCTGGATTTGAATAAAGAATTAATCAGAAAAGCAGTTTTAATCTTAATTTTCTTTATTTATGTCCCCCATCATGAGAAAACTGCTACAAGAACATATTAAAAACACCAAAAACACAATTATTATTATTATTTTGATTAATTCACCTCATATACCCATATATATTTATACACACATATGTATGTATTTATATGGACAGTCATTCGTTTCAGTTCTTTGAACAAAAACAATATAAACGGCTCTAAGTCAATGTGTCAAAAATGGGGAAGTACAAATGTTTACAAAAAGATCTCACCAGACAAAATTATTTAATGGAAATCCCTAGTGTCAAGTAATTACTGTAGCATATTTCCCTGCAATGGGGAAATAAAAAACAATCAGGAACGAGTCGTGTAGGAAAACAAACGCCCGGATTGGCTGAGACGAGCTACTGGTTTTAAGGCACCCCATCCTCCATTCAAGAGGGGGAGCCAGTGAAGGGGGTGGGCGCCTTGAAACCGGTGGAATCTGCAAGGAGTGAGAGCGAGCTTCTTCTGGACTTCCAACCGCCCAGCGTGTGAACCGACGCTCAGCGTGAAGTTTAGCCCCAGTGTTCAAGATATAGGTTATTCGGTGCCGTAAGTGTCCTCAAAATTTCGCTTAAGTGAGAAGTTTAACGTTTAGGAGACGTTGGGAATACTTTTGTTGCTCAGATCTTTGAAGAAAACTGACCTGGAAGTGTTGTTTTCCATTGAGTGGGAGTGAGAGTGGACGGGTTGGAGTCACTTACAAAGAACATTAAGAAGTCATGACGCGACGGACGTTTTTCTTGGAGTTATTACCTTAAAATACAGGGAAAACTCTACTTGGACTATCTCGTTTAGACTGTGAGCTAAGTTTTGAACCCGCTGCGGACTTTTTTGTGTTTAAAAGCCGTTTTGAGTTGCCGTAGTTGGATCAAAGTTTTGCTTTCCCACCCCCCCCCTCCTCAACTATGGCGGCGGCCAGGTTATCCACTGACTCCTTGTGCCTGCGGATCATGTGGCTTGTGTGCGGGCTGTATTTGCCATCCGTTTCGGCTCAGCACTATAGCGACAGTGGAATATCCGTCCCGGAACACGGATTTTGCCAGCCCATTTCCATCCCGCTTTGCACCGACATCGCCTACAACCAGACCATCATGCCAAACCTCCTGGGCCACACAAACCAGGAGGACGCAGGACTCGAGGTGCACCAGTTTTACCCGCTGGTTAAGGTCCAGTGCTCCACCGAACTGAAGTTCTTCCTCTGCTCCATGTACGCTCCGGTCTGTACCGTGCTGGAGCAGGCCATCCCCCCGTGTCGGTCGCTGTGTGAGCGGGCACGGCAGGGGTGCGAAGCCCTGATGAACAAATTCGGCTTCCAGTGGCCGGAGCGACTGGATTGCGATACCTTCCCGGTCAACGGAGGCGGCGAGATCTGTGTTGGACAGAACACATCCGAACCCAGCCATCCCTCCTCCTCATCCCCACATGTGCCTGATCTAGTGACGCTTCCACCCAACAGGTTTCCGAACCAACCTCAGCCTCCGCACAATTCCTATCACCAGTTCTCCTGCCCCCTGCAGCTGGAAGTGCCTCCCTACCTCGGCTACAGATTTATGGGGGTCAAGGACTGCGGGGCCCCCTGTGAGCCCAGTAAGCCAAGTGGGATCATGTATTTCCGAGAGGACGAGGTTAAATTTGGCAGACTCTGGGTTGGCATCTGGTCCATCCTTTGTTGTGTGAGCACTTTATTCACCGTGCTCACATATTTAGTGGACATGAGGCGGTTCAGGTACCCTGAACGACCCATCATCTTCCTATCCGGCTGTTATTTCATGGTGGCTGTAGCATACGCTGCTGGGTTTTTCCTGGAGGACAAAGTTGTCTGTGTGGATAAGTTCAAGGTGGAAGGCTTCAGGACTGTAGCTCAAGGGACCAAAAAAGAGGGTTGCACTATTCTCTTTATGGTGCTGTATTTTTTTGGAATGGCCAGTTCCATCTGGTGGGTTATTTTGTCCCTCACATGGTTCCTTTCTGCTGGGATGAAATGGGGTCACGAGGCAATCGAAGCCAACTCCCAGTACTTTCATTTGGCTGCCTGGGCGGTACCAGCCATCAAAACCATCACCATACTCGCCATGGGTCAAGTGGACGGTGATGTCCTGACAGGAGTGTGCTTTGTCGGGATCTTTAACGTGGACGCCCTCCGGGGGTTTGTGCTGGCCCCACTTTTTGTCTACCTGTTCATCGGCACGTCCTTCCTCCTTGCGGGCTTTGTGTCTCTCTTCCGAATCCGCACCATAATGAAGCATGACGGAACCAAGACGGAGAAGCTGGAAAAGCTCATGGTGCGGATCGGAGTCTTCAGTGTGCTCTACACTGTACCAGCCACCATAGTGATTGCGTGTTACTTCTACGAGCAAGCCTTCAGGGAGCATTGGGAGCGCACCTGGCACATGCAAACCTGTAAGCGCTTTGCCGTTCCATGTCCGGTTCACAACTTTGCTCCCATGACCCCAGACTTCACTGTGTTCATGATTAAATACCTGATGACCATGATAGTTGGAATTACCTCTGGCTTTTGGGTGTGGTCAGGGAAGACTCTTCAGTCATGGCGGAGGTTCTACAAGCGACTTGGCAATGGCAATCATGGAGAAACAACAGTGTGAAAGTTGGAGAAATAAATGGCATCACATTACAGTTTTGGACAAAATACCATAAAAAGGAGGTCGAAAAGCTTTTACGTCAACATTTGTCCCCCTTTGGATTCCCCCTCCCCAGGATTCGGCAACAGCAAAACTTTTATCGGTTGCCTCAATACGTTGGACGAACTTTTATTTGTCTTGTTTCTGTTGCTCATCAGTTACACCAAATTCATTACTTTCCCATCAATGTTCAGACAAAAACTGGTGTTAAAGTCTGCCCTAGTTCTTGGACTGAAATCCCAGACTGGAGAAGTTACTGTTGGCATATTATCAATGATATCCTCATGTTATAATTGAAATATCATTGTTATTATTATTTTTGTTGCCATTTTTAGGTGGACTAACAGGAAAGACTCATTTGTCAAGCAGCATGCCTGCCCTGCTGCAAATGCTTTTAAAGGTATGATTGTTGCACCGCCAACAACCTTTGACTGTGAATTCAAAAGACGTTACCTGCTTTTAGCTGAACACAGAAAAGCTGTATAATACTATATTTTCAGTACACAGCTGCATCTCTTCAAGTGAGGGAAATTCTTCCAAGTCTGTTTTATGTGCCAAGTTTTTCACAGACATAGATTTTCTTTTGTTTTCCTTTTTTAAAAAAAAAAAATACAATTTTAATGTGTGAATCTGAAGAGTATTCACTAAAGTTAAAAATGGTCACTATTTGGGTGAATGAAGTTTTCTTATACTGGTTTGCACAGGGATTGTTAAGTTTAAAAGAATGGCTGTTAACTGACTTGTCTTGGAACTTGCATTTTAACGAAGCCACACAAATGTCTAATGTACCCGCTGTAACTGAGACACACCAGGCCCATTGTTGGTCTCTGTGTGTGGTCCTTCTACAGTTGGATTCCCTATCAGAGAGACTTTCTGTTAAGCCTCTAAGACACCCAAAGTGGCATTTTCCTGCTCCACGTTTAATCCGTGGGAGTGTAAACGGCTGGTCTGGCGCTCTGATCTTATTTTATTCTAGCTGAAGAAGTTCACATCTGTTGAGTGTAACTCCGTTTTCCTTACCGTCTTCCTTTATGTTCTGAAGTTTTTTTTTCGTGCTTCTACACAGACTGAACAATTTGTTGTTGTGATGTTATTTTAGTACCTGAACTATTTTAAAGATCCTAAAACAAAACCGTGAAACTGTTGGTTTCTGTCCAGACTTTGAATGTCTGATCTGTTAGAGAAATGTCAGTAGAAGGTCAAAAGTCGCAGTGTTGCAGGGGTTTTTCTATTTGAAGAATGTGGTGTAGACAGACGCGATTAGCCATTGTTTAGTGTTTTCTAGGGACCGAATCACCTCAGCGTGTAACAGATTGGTAATGCAACAAGTGTAAAAAAAGGGCATTGAATGGCCTCAGCTGGTTTGTCGCATCACATGATTGGAGCATTCTTATTTATAAAATGTTTCATTAACCATGGACGTGGAAGAAATTAATGCTGCCTTTTAGATGATTAATTGACATAATTTGAAAAGTTTTAATTTTAACATTACAATTAGATCATTCTGGGTGACATCATAAGTCACAATGTTGCTCTATTCACCTCTGACTAAACAAAGAAATTAGAAAAATATGTGGAGACTGAATCAGCTGCAAGGTAGCATGTGACCATAATGTCATTTTGCTCTTTAACAATATCCTTTCCCTTATAAAATGTAGGAACAGTCTGACATTGTAGGTCAATGCACAGCTTCATGGCCAACTACAAATCCTTCAATTTCCAAAACTGTGCCCTCAATCCATCTGTATTATTATTATTTTTATTATTAAGACGTTTTTGCTTTGTACCTACCTTTGTGTTATTCTAAAGACAGTTTGTATATAACAAAATTATGATATTTTCCATGTGAATGTACTGCATACCTCAAACCCAGGTTAGTCAACTCAAATGATTGACATTTTGGAGGTGAGTCAGCAAATCCATATAGTCGGTCATTGAGTTTTGCATTTTTTTTAAATGATTTTAACCAAATAAGGTAAAGTAATTCTGCTCATGCCTTGAGACAGCTGAGATCTGCCATTTCCAGCGACACTAGACTGACTTCTTTTTTCATAATTAACTGACTTTTTTTGTTTGTTTTGTTTTTTGCTTTTAGAACAAATCCAAATCAGCAAGTAAAAAAATGATTTTAAGACTTTGTATTTATGAGAGGGTACTCTTGTTTTTTTTTTTTTTTTTTTACTTCTCTTCCCTTTTTACTGAGACAAGCCTTTTGCAAGTGTACATTTAAATAAAAGCAATATAAAGTTTGTAATGCATTCTCTAGTCTCTGTGTTCATATTTTTGGTTCACAAACTATTTCATACATGCAAACTTGTTTATTTATTACGAGGACCTTGTAATTATAATTTCACCTGTGTGTTTTACATTGGCTTCAAAATAAGCCAATGTAATCAAAATCAGTGAAAAAATTGAAATAGTTGAAATTTAAAAAATGAAACTTGAAAATCCTACCATATACGGCTCATTTTGTAAATTTTTTTTCATTTTAGCCATATATAAGATAAATTAATGCAGAAAACATGATTAAACACCATCATTTGAAAAGTTTAATTGTTTTATTTTCTTTACAAAATAGAATATCCCAGCAAGGCTAACTGCTAAAGGTCTAGAATTTGAGACTAATTCGAATGGTAATACACTGACCTCTCATGGCCACAACTAGAAACAGAAGTTAGGACTCAGATTTTCACTGTTTTGGTCACATAATATCACCAGAAGTGTCTGACTGGAATGATTCATCCCTAAAATGTAAAGAAGCCTGATGGTGCCTCATGATTTTATTAAAAAAATGTGCAAAATTGGCTGATGTATCATTCAGCAACAAATAAACCTTTACTTTTTAATAAAAAAATGATTCATATTTGAAAATGTGCAAGTCTAGAGAAGTTTCTTGAAGACTGTTGTCAGTTATCCACTATTGACTAAAGGTTGTAATAAAATATTTACAGAGTTGACTTAAAATTAATGGATTTTTATTTCATTCTATTTGAGTAACACATAGTGTGGCATTTAACTAGCAACGTTTTAGGCAGAATTACTCAGCTTTTTTGTTGAAAGTTTACTAAGTTACAATAGAAAGTGTCACCAAGCAAATGACATTGTCTGAATATTGGAATAGGACCCCCCCCCCATGCACAAACACAATTTTAACAATTTTTAATCTACAGCACTTCTTATTTACTCAACTTCTATGCTTTGAAAAAAATCATTCTTCTTGTTTTTTTGTTTTTTTTCTCACATTTGTAAATTATAAAAAAGTTTGTCAGTTTCTAATTAAAAACTAAATGGAAAATGCTTTAAATCCTTCAAAATGTTCCTGTTCTTTGAAGACTCAGAGCGCCAGCAAACTTTCACCAAAATTTTAATGGTTGAGCAAATATGAAGTGCCTTTACTTTTACTGTTTCTTTCTGCCTTTTAAATCATTTACATTTTAGGCTTCATGAAGTAAAATTTGTGTTACTAAAATGAAAACAAAAGTCACAGTTTTGAAATAATTGAACACAATATCATTTATTATAGCAAAAGTTATAGGAATTCTTCTGATTTGGAATTTTGGGCTTTTTTGTTATTGTAAACATTCATGTCAAACAATGTAAAAATTCAGTCAGTTGAGCATTTTTAATCCTTTTTTAAGTAGTTATTATTGTTTTTCCTGCATTTTTTACTGACTTTCTTTTTTCTAATTTGTCTTTTTCATTTGCTTTTGCTAAACTTCTCTCCTTCTGTCAGGTTTTGCTCTTAAAGTCATTAACATTTTTTTCAAACTTTTTATTTAAGCTTAAGGATATTTCGGAATCTTCAGCGGCCGGAATTCCGTCGAGCACGTTTGACTTTACAATTTTTCTTGATGTAAATGAACACATTTGTTTAGAATTAGTTTTTTGTTATTCTTCTATAAAAACAAGATTCTCTAACCCTTTACATAAATACTATTACTTCAACCTGCAGTAGTTGGTGTAAAATGTAAACCTAACAGAAAATGACATCTTTAAAACATCTGATAATGAAACTTTAGCAATAATTAAAAAAAAAACCCAGAAAATATCATGTTCTGTTATCAAGATAATAGGAAGGAAAAAGGTTTACCTGAGAGGGCATCATGTTTTGATCAACACTGAAACAAACTTACACATGATAATTACTGTCACTTTTCCCACGAGTTTAATTTGGATGGTTTGTTTTTTTATGTGGTCTTTAAACACACGAGACTGTGCAAGCAACTTGGACATAATATGAAATAGTGTCGTGGAATCGTGGAAAGTTTTTATCATTTTTACTCTACAAAAGTAAGAGCTGAAGAAGTTTATCACAAAAAGAAAAGTTGTGTGCAATTTATGGATTCATAAAAATAAAACTTTATTAACAGAAGCAAAATGGCTAACATATGTCCATTTACATCTGATAAAGTGTGCTTTGTACTTGTATTTCCCTTTTTATGATGTGTTTTAGTTGATTAAACGTTTCTGCTTGAAAATTGCTGACAAATAGACAAAGCATTTAAGCATTTAGCTTGTTTGTTTTCACATTTTATTAAATTACATATTTGTGCAAATGTGCCAAAATAATGTGTAGGGTATCCATGGTTTTAATTTCTATAATTCAGATTATCTAAACTTCACTCGCCTGTCAATATAGATTTTTTGCTTCAATAAAGACAAATGAAAATCTGTCAAAGCATGAAAATGAACACGAATGAGTTGATTAAGAAACTGGGATATTTCATTTAGCATTAGTTGAGTATGCAGAATAAAAAATATGAAAGAGGTTCGGTAGTCATGAGGTCCATTCTTAGTTTAAATCTAAATGTAACCTGTTTTAACCAATGATGGATACAAAAAGAAAAAAATAAAGTTAGTGTCCCGTCCAGTAAAGGAAAAAGAAAATTCAAAGACAATGTGTTCATCACTTAATTTCCTCCTGATCAAAGCTGCAGCACATCCAATCATTCAACAGGAAGCAAGACATAATCTAACAAACTTTTAGCACGGTTTGACTGATTTCTTCTTGTGGTGGACGCCTAAAAAAATGTCACGTTTTACTATATCAAAGTGTGGATAAAGCACTATAAAAAACAATATTAGTCCAGTTTTCCCTTTGGAATGCGTTGGAAACCTGATGGAGAGGATTGTCACAGCCCATACATGGCAGATCTTCTGAGGTGTTGTGTAAATTCACAAGAAAATGCCAAAATGCACGGCAACAGCTAATGATCTAGAAACTTTAGTAAGTTCAGGTATTTTGTCTTTAAACATGACAAACAATTAAATATGTACAATTGAAAAAATGCAAACTGGCTTTTTTGTGATTTTATGTAGATATCTTGTAATTTTTGCAAACACAAAAAAATCTATTGTTTTGAGTTTGCAAGATAATCTGTGAAAGAAAATGTAAAAAATCACAACCTAAATATAAAAAATAAAAAGTAATAGTTGTGCAATTGTCTTTCCCCTCCATAAACATATTCACAGGTTTACAACTGCTGACTTAAAACATTTTCTACAAACATTTCATTGGAAAAAATGAGGCTTCCAAACTAAGACACGCCCCTAACAGCTTGATGGTTGTTTTTTTTTTTTTTTTAGTTTTTTTTTTTACATTCGGCCTTTAAATCCTCTGTCAGCCTCTGTGAGCGACGCCTTTTTCCATGTTCAGACGACCTCACGGCCAAATGAATAACTCCACTGGTGTTGTTCTCTTTTCTCTGTCAGGCTTCAGTGGAACGTCTGCCCACCGACTAACACTCTTATGTCTCAGTTTGCTATGCTACTCTCTCATTTGGATGGTGAATGTGTTTCTCATTCTGGTTATAATATTCGATCAAGGCCTCCATGAACCCATGTACATTATTTTGTGTAACCTGTGCATCAATGGGCTGTATGGGACTGCAGGTTTTTACCCCAAATTTATTTCTGATCTGTTGTCTGACAGACACTTGATTTCATATACAGGATGCTTTCTGCAAATCTATGTTATATATTCCTATGCAAAGGTTGACTTCTCTATTATAGCGTTGATGGCTTATGACAGATATGTGGCCATCTGCAGACCTCTGGAGTACCACTCTGTCATGTCGGTGCAGAGGACTGCATTGTTGGTGATGCTGTCCTGGATTGTTCCTCTGTGCTGTGAGATGACTGTAGTAGCTCTAACATCGACACTGAAACTGTGCGGCTCCCACATCGACAAGCTTTACTGCGAGAACTGGTCGGTAGTCAAACTTGCTTGCGGTTCGACTAAAGCAAACGACGTGACAGGACTGATATTTGTGGCTTTTTACATCTGCCATGTCCTCTGGATCGCGTTTTCATATGTGCAGCTCATCAGGTCGGCTCTAAAGTCCAGAGAAGGGAAAGGAAAGTTTGTGCAGACTTGTGTACCTCATTTTCTATGTGTGCTCAACGTCACGGCCTCTCTGGTTTTTGACATCATGTACTCCAGGTACGGATCTGGATCTTTGCCGCAGACTTTAAAAAACTTTATGGCCATTCAGTTTCTCCTAGCTCCACCTATTCTAAACCCTGTGGTTTATGGGCTGATGCTTACTAAAATTCGTAGAAGAATGATACGAGTTTTATATGTGGTGTGTAACAAACTCAAATAAAAAAAAACAACCTCTGAACATTCTTGCTCACTTTGTTGGCGCATTTTTAAGGTTTGAATGGATCCATTCTGAACTCTGAAATATCTGTCATTTCAAACAACGGGGAGAAAACATGCTCTAACTGCGATACATAAAAAACTCCAAACATTTTTAATAGTTTAACATGGAATTTTTAAAAGTGTGTTGATAATGTGTTTTTCTTATTCATGAGAACATTCATGTTAAAATGCTGGAAAATATCTGGAGGCAAAGAGAGCTGTATGTAGATGGACGTGGGCATGATGTTAGTTTCATCATATAAGATGTTCATTTTCAAACATTGTTGTGATGGTTAAAATACAGCGAATAGCAAATTATTATGCAAATTCTATTTTTCTATGATTTTTCTAAATACTCAATGCAAATGACATTCAGCATAATTTTCCAGTCACTAACCCCTAGAGTATATTATAAATGGTATTAAACAAACCTCCTAAAGATAACAGGATTTTTTTCAAAAACCAAAACCTTCAAACTGCAATGTTCCACATTATTACACACAACAGAGTTTCACAACATTTGATAGATTCTAGAGAACTGAAAATGGTCTTTTGCTGAATTTGCTGCATTAGGAGGTCACATTTACTGAAATCAAACGCTATTCCAATCAAAAACATCTTAATAGGTCAAGTTCCATTTAAACATGGGACCCTTATTATGTAGCAGCTTCACAATTCCTGCATCCATTGAACTCTTGAGTTTTTGGAGAGTTTCTGCTTGAATTTCTTTGCAGGATGTCAGAATACTCTCCCAGAGCTGCTGTTTGGATGTGAACTGCCTTCCACCCTCAGAGAAAATTTTGCTTGATGATTCTCCGAAGGTTCTCAATAGGGTTGAGGTCAGTGGAGGATGAGAGCCACACCATTCATTTATCTCATGTTAAGCCCATAGCAGCCAATGAGGCAGAGGTATTCCTGCAGCATGAGATGATGTATTGTCATGCATGAAGATGATTTTGTCACAGAGAGCACTTATTTTTGTACCATGGAAGACAGTAGTCAATCAGAAACATACTTTTCAGAGGCCATTTTCACACCTTCAGGTACCCTGAAGAGGCTGACCAGCTCTCTCACCATGATTCAGGCCCAAACCTTGACTCCGCCACCTCCTTGCTGGCGTTGTGGCCTTGTAGGGACATGGTGGCCATCCACCAACCAACCACCACCCCATTAATTATTATTATTATTTCTCATGATAAGACAGACTCACAGTAGAAAATAATAACATATTAAAGCTTAGCAACTCTATTTACATAAAGACAATCGTCCGCTGTTAGCGTGTGATGAATGCTACTTTAGTTTTTTTGTTTTGGAATTATTTTGTTTAGATTTGGTTTCTTCCCAGTACAAAGAACATATGATGTTTCCCCTGTTCTCTTACAGTAACACTTGTTTCCTATGACTGCTTCTGTTCGGGCTGCGTAAGGCTACAGCTGTGTGCTTCCAGAGTGATGGACACCATGGCTACCGGAACAGTGACAAAGCTTTCGCAGTCTTTTTTTTTAAATTACTTGACAGAGTGTAATATTTTGCAAAGATGCCTGTATCAGAGAGCACAAGTGAAGGCTTCTGTGCAACTAGAGAGCAGCCCGCTGCAGAAGAATCGACATCCATGTTCGTGTGAGCACCACATGCAGGAGCATTGATTTGTAAAGAGGCAGCAATAAAATCCATCCTTTTTTCCTTGACAAAATTAAAGAAAATGCAATACATTTATAGTGTGTTGGATTTCCTGAAAGTACAGACATGAATAGAATGCCAGAAAAAGACCAAGAGATTTCCAATTGTAAAAGTCCACCAAAACTCACAACTGTGCACTTCTTTTTTGTTAGTTTTTCTTTAAAAAAACCAAACTTTGACCTTACATACCACCTTTTTATGCTTAAATCATGTTAAAACATCTTAAACTGTCAATAGAGTTTTGAACAATATTCAGTAAGAAAAAGATTTGTCTAATTTTAAACTGTTATTTTTAACACAACAAAAAAGTCAGCAGGTTTTAGGAAGTCTTAGCATTAAACAAACACAACCATAAATAAATAACACTTTTCATGGTGACAAAATGCCATGTATCTAGGCTTAAACCCCGGACTAAATTTAGTTGTAGTTACTTCAAGTTTAATAAAACAATGGTGCTTCTGACAAATCTTTTACATACATTTTAATGTGAACTATCAAAAAAAAAGAATTATTTATACAGCAAAATCCCAAGAGAGTCTATTCTAGGATGGTCAACAGGTCATTAGCTTTAAGTCTACTGAGATCAATTAGACATCTCTGGAGAAATGGACTGAAGACTCCTTTTCACAAGTGACTCTCAACTCTTATTTAACAAAATACACTGAGAAAACAAATGCATTGATTACTGATGTTTTTTTCTGTTTCTGACTGTTTTCTGACCATCCGTTCCTAAATTGGTGAATGATCGCAATGCTTTAACAATCTTTTAGAAAAGACATAATACTTGATATTAAGTTCATAGATTGAGGGTTGTCAGACTGCTACTTTTTTATTCTAGACATGAAGACGTCAGTATGTTGTATATAAAGGGAGAAATGAACCAAGCTCCTTTGTATGTTCATTTTTGCTTGTTTTACTCAGATCCATATTTATTAATGTATGTAAATTTTTTTGGGACAAATATGATAAATTTACTGCTGTCTTTGTATCAAAATCCCAATTCTGAAAAAGTTGAAGCCTTGCTTAAATGAAAAAGAAACAAAACACATGAGCCAACATTTTATTTACAAAAGATCATACGTATATTACGGAGCCTCTAAAGGGAATTGAAGAAACAAAACATTACGAACTGCTGCTCACTATGGTTCTTATAGAACATATTTGCCATTCAATTACCATTCTAATTACAATGGCAATTACATAATACCCTTTACTGTCCAACAAAAAACAGATAGAAAAATCCACTGCAGGATATTAAAATAATAATAATAACATATTTGAGAATAATAAATGGTATGTACATTAAGGAACAAATTAAATAATTCATAAATGTGTGTCTATTATTATCTAAAAATTTTATGTCACAGAACTTGCGTGTGATTTTCTTTGCATTACGTGAAACAATACATTTTTGCACCAATTATTCACATCATATATTCATTCATTTTCCAATCCGCTTCATCCCTTTCGGGGTCACCGGAGCCTAACCCGGCTACTCATGGGCGAAGGCAGGGTACACCCCTGGACTGGTCGCCAGTCTGTCGCAGGGGCCACAATCACACACCCATACACACTCACATTCACACCTACGGACAATTTAGAGTAACCAATTAACCTATGAAGCTATGAAGCATGTTTTTGGACGGTGGGAGGAAGCCGGAGTACCCGGAGAAAACCCACGCATGCACGGGGAGAACATGCAAACTCCACACAGAAAGGTCCCTCAGCCAGGACTTGAACCGGGAACCTTCTTGCTGTGAGGCAGGAGCGCTAACCACGGCGCCACCGTGCAGCCTCACAGCATATATTTCAAATAATTTTAACATATTAATGGTCCTTAAATGAGTATCCCCACATTATCTATCATGTTTAACTAACGGAGTTTGATACTACTGCACTAATTTTCAAGGTAAATGCATTTTTTAACTATATTTCCCTGTTGTTTTTAATAAAACCTGAATTATGTTAAAACTTCTGTTTAAACATAATTGTTCAGCCAAGCATCATTTGTTTATACAAATTTGATAGCTTTAAAGGAAGATTGTGAATGTCCAACCTGTTTTACAGAAGGCACAGACAGAGACAGCATTCAAAATAGAGGAAACCTAAAATAAAAACATTTTGAATAAATGTTGCTTGGATCAAAAAATGTAAACCTAAATTTTAGTGACCAGCAAAAGCATTAAAATATCCTCAGTTGTGTGTTTGTTTATACATCATTTGTTCTGATGTTTGCTTATTTCTTCAGATTTGTCAGCTACTGAGGGCCATTGAAGAAGCTGCAGGAGTAGGGACCTCGATAAGGAAAGGAGAGATCCAACTCCCGGATTTTGTTTTTGATGTTATGCTCCCAGAGGTAAGATGGTGTATCTGTGTGATTTGTGAAATTTGAGTCATTTATTTTGTGATTTTGGTCAACTTTTCACTTGGAATGTAAAAAACAAAGCAGCGCGTTCTTTGGAGTGTCACCAAGTATGATTGAATTAATTTTTTTGTTTTCAGATCCTAATAAGCATCCTTCAAACAAAGGGAAAGACAAGACTGCAGGTAGAGATTCTCCTGACTAGAGGCATGATTTTTTTTAGTTCTTTTACTTCATTTTGTTTTTTTTGTTCTTTATTAGCAGTTAAATGTTTATGTTTAGTTTTACTTGTTTGTGATAGTTTTTGTAGCTTTACCTTGTTTTTATTCGGTTTACATTGATTTGTACATTACAAAAAAACAAGTTTTTTATTTAAAACTGGTGCTCTTCTCACGTTCTTATTGTTGAATGTATGATGAAGTCTTAGGAAAGCTTGGTTCTAAAAGGTAGGCTTAGATCAATGCTGCAGCAGGATGATTATTGAGTTTTTTTAATGAATATAATATTTAGGAGCACTTGACGAGATGTTCCAAAGGGAGGTAGCAAATGGCTGGAAAGACCTCTTGAAACTTTGTTTTCCAGCAGATCCAAAGACGACCATGATTGAGTCTCACTGAGTTCTGTCCAGGATGTGAAGAACCTTTTATCTTCAAGTGCAGCATTGTTTGGAAATGAATAAAGATGTACACGTGTTTAATGTCAACAAAAGTAGTAACAGTTTTTCATTCAATGTTTAATTCATATTGAGATAAATTCACTGTGCCAGTGGGATATTAAGTTACAGTTTAAAAGTTTTTGCTTTCATGAGTACAGATATTAAGAGTTGGCAGCAAAAAAAGGACATATGTTTGATCCAGTTTAAACACAGCAACCATTAACTTGCATTGAGCTGCATTGAGAACATGGCCTGAAGAGAGAGGACAAAGGCATGTCAAACTGCACTGAAAAAATCCACAGAAAGCAAATCCACAAAAGGTGAGCACCAGTTACTCACTGTTTTTTTTTTAACTTTGATTTTTTCCCTTTAATGTCCCTTTAGGGTCTCTGTAGAAATGATGCGATTTATGAAATAAAATGAGTTTAGCTTAAATTAATCAATGTCAGATTGCAGATCTTTTGCTTAATTATCAAAAGATTCAGAAAAAGTGGGAACACCTCTGTGTGCATTTGAAACCTGTTTTCTTCAAACCCTCAGATACATCCCTAATTTGCATGAATGTGTCAATAGCAAAAAAAAAAAAAAAAAAATCCACCCAGAAATACTTTCACAAACCTCTGTCAGTAAACCACAAAAAGGCTGATCACAATTCACTGATCAGTCAGAGGACAGTTCAAATGCGCAACAAATTCGTGTATTTACAAGATAACTATAAGTTCTAAAAACAATCCACCATGTCGTCTGTATGTGCCAACATATAGATATATCACACGAAAAGGAAACTTCAATATTTAACCATTTTCCACCAGTCCTGCAATGTCTTGTGGGTAAAAATCCTTCAGTGTGTCATCATGAATAAATACTTAAGTTTTGGGCAGTGTATAAATGTTTCAAAGAAGCCCACGGTTCCCACCAGATGACACATGGAACCCTTCTGTTAATGACAAAGAATTGCACATTTTTTATCAGAATAACTTGGAAAATAGTGAAAGTAATAACAGTTTATGATGGGAAAGCTTATATTAAACAAACCAATGAGTCGAGCCTGCACAAAACTAGCTACTAACTAAAATTTACCATTTTTATTCATTTCTTCACTTCTGGTTGTGAAAAGTGTACATATATGCTCAAAAAATATTTGTAGAAAATCAGGACTTGATTAAGGGTTTAAATATGTCTTAATCCTATAATATTGATGCTTGATGCCTGATTATAAAGAAACACTTCTGGATAATAAATTAAAAACCAAAGTCTGGTAAATCTAAAATGTTGTCAAAATTGTAGAAAATTTAGGAAAAATAACTTTAAAAACAAAGCAGCCTACTGGATCTTCGGCTTCATGCTCTATTTGGCTGTAAGGAGCCAGGACAGAGCAGACTGGAACCTCCTGGTACTTCTTGGTGGAGCGATACTGCCACCTTCTGATAAAAGGGTGCGTGTTCCAGAGGAAAATGCTCATCTACCCATCATTTACAACTGCTTCATCTCTCTTCATACACTCACTCGTAATTTAGCCTGAATCTTTTTCAAAGTCTAAAACGTTTCCTTCATTTGAACTAGAACTCCGTGAAAGACAAGTAGATGAAGAACAATGTTTATAATTTGTTAAAAGTACACAAAATAATAGCAAATAAACTCCAAAACAACCTGAATGATTGATTTTGGAAATGCAGTCAGCCAGAGTTTGAAAGATGTCTCAACCATGAAAATAGCAAAAGAATGTCTTTTACCAAAGCTGGAAAGGAGGAGATCCAATTTTTCAGAATAAAAGTTGGAATGACTTCATGGTTGAAGGTTTTTTTTCTACTGTTTTTGTCTGAGAGGAGATTTGTGGCCCAACAGATGCTTCATTGCTTTGCTTGCAATAAAAAATCATTCTTGCTGATTTAAAGTGACTAAAATTACTCATTAAACATGCTTGATTTGGCTTTGGTTTTACGTCGGTTGCCCTTCCAATGACTGTAATGGACACAGTCTGCTTTACCTGGACATGTGACCGCTGCATAGAATCACTGGAATGTGCCCTCTTGTGGTTGCATTATTACATGATGATCTGTACAGAGAAAAATCTAGAGAAGTGAAGGTTAGAAAGGGGAGAAATGAAATTCAGCTGTGTGTAGGAGTAAGAGTGTTGGTAAAACAGAGCTTTAAACTTGACTTTGTCCAGCTCAACTACTGTTTTCAGATGGCGATCTTTATTTATGTCTTGGAGAATCTAGTGGGTGAGATCAGACATTTGCCATGCAGTGCAGCAGTGGTAGCGGTGTTCTGAGGCTCTTTATCAGGACTGGATAGAGCTGACCCCCCTCTAAGCTCTGGAAGAGCCTGTTCTCCTGAGTTTCTGCTGGTAGCATGGGGCCTCACGTAACGCCCTAATGAGGGCTTGGATCATAAAGTTTACCTGAAGAAGAAATGACTGTCTGCAACAAAAATATACAAACTAACAGATGAAAAAATGATAAATGCAACACAGCAACTGTGCATTTAGTCTGAGCAATCAATTAATGCCTCAACCAGCAGAAAATACCACTAATGGAGTCCCATGAGAGATAGGGAGGGCTGTTGAACTAAAGAAGAAGCAAATAAAATGTTGTTTAGATATAATATAAACTGGTGATATAATCAAATACAAACTTTTATTCTATTTTTTCTTAACGTCAACAAGCCTTTACCGTTGAAGACTTGATTTCTAAATTAGACAATCGTTTGAAAAATAGTGTGTCGGACTAGACCAGGAGTTTGCAACCTGAGGCCCCGGGGCCACATGTGGCTCTTTTATTCTTCCATTGCAGCTCTCTGGTTTTCAAGAAAAATACCAACAGTTAAAAAAAAAAAGAATAGGTTTATTAATTTTATTTTGAGAATTTAAACTGAGGTGATCTAACAAAAGTAAAAATGAACTTTTTGCTTAACCACTGCTGACATAAATCAAGGGGCATTGAGAGCTTTACCTTTCCTCCAAACTGCACACAGAGTAACAGTACATACAATTAGTATTTGTTTATTTTTCTTTTTTAGAAAAGAGTTAAAATGAGGGAACTTTTTCACTCCTACTAAGACGTAAAGAAGAAAAGGATCTCAAATGTTTACAGAAGTCCGTCCTTTAACTCAGTTTTGGTCTTTCAACAACAGATATGCTCCATACTCACAATTTTTTCCAAACTATTTGTTTACAACAAAAAAAAAAAATGTAATCTCTACCTGAAAAAAAAACAACTCCTTGCATTTAAAACTGTAAGATAGGATCCACAAAAGCACAGATGAATCCAAAATCCTGGCATTCCTTCCCGGTTCTGCTCCTTCCTAAACTCGGTCTGAGCTGGGCTGTTTGAACACATTCGTCAGCAGCTCTCGTGAACATGCTGGCATCCAGAATTACCTCAGAAGGAGGGAGTGATTAGAAACCAAGCAGAAAAACAACAGCTCCTGAAAAAAAAAAAAAGATCTATGACTCAACCAAAGTAGCCAGAGCTTCTTAAAGAACAGTTTTTACCAGAAGGGTTATTATCAGTAATAATAAATTCTAGGTACCGGTACTGATTTTTGGAACAGGGTCGCTACACCCCACAGCACAAAAGGATGTGGTTCATTTGCCTTTGAAACCTTATTTTTAACTGGACAGAGGCAAACGAGTGTCTGAACGTTGATGTCAAATTTGAGAAAAGGTTTAAATGCCGACAAACATGACCTAAGGAACACACAGCTTTCTTTAGGTTCCAACTCCAAACACTAAATGGGAAACATACATTTGATTTATAACTTTTTCTTTTTAGGTTTTTCGAGGGTACATGAAAAAAAAAACATCAAGCAACAGAAAAATGTTGAGATGGAATATTATAATTACAGTTTAAAAACAAAAAGATCCAGATGCAGTGTATGGCTTTAACCAATAGAGGGCAGTGTGTCTTCCTGGAAGGTCAATACAGTATTCTAGTATTTTTGTTTTTAAATCAACGGAGTACATTTCTCCTCATTTTGAGGAGTATCAGAAACTATTTTTACTTAATCCCTTTTTTTAGGGAACACTAAACATAATTTATCTCTAGTGTCTTGGAAAAAGCATTTTTAGTAAACCAGGAAGATCAGACATGACCGCTAAATCCTTGAAGTTCCATCTATTTTCACTAGTTTCATAGTGATGTAGATATTATTTGGATGAAATATGTGTTTAAATATGTGTTACTGTGCACATGCCAAGGTAATTATTTTGAAGTTTTTCTCAATATGTCATAAGATTTTTCTTTAAAAACATGAGTTGTGTCCTTTTCTTTCTGTTACAGACGACGGCTCCGATTCTTACATTTAATGAAGGCAAAATACAGGAATTATTTTTAAAAATGCAAACAATGTCAATGTCCTTATCAAAAGGAAATGCATTTTATGTCTAAAATAAACCATCATTCTTGAATTCATGTTATTTCTAAACATCTTCTGAGGAACCCAGAAGATAATTGACAAAAACATCAGAGCTATTGGTGAACTTTTGGCGTGTATACCCCCCTTTGTCATTTTGATTTGAGATTTTGTTTTTTCATATTTGCACTTAAATCATTTTATGGGGATACAACATATTTTTCAAATGTTAGGTGTGTAGATTTTGACATGTCTTTTGGTGAATGTCCTCATATGTCCAGTTCATCTAGTTTAATCTGCAGAAAAGTGCTCCATTGTCAGAGGTGCACAGAAATGAAGCAGCAGAAAACATGATTATGTGGAAAATTCCTCTTTGAGCGCGTACACATGTGCTGGTTTGTTCCACAGGTTGACATGCGGTCTCTTTATTTAGTACGTGTTCAGTCGCCGCCCACCCATACCCCCCACCCTCCTCTAATAATATGCAGTGCATTGGATCAAGTAGATTATCAACAACCAAACACAGCCCGATGGTTTTCAGAGTAAATCCTTCAGCCTCTGGTGTAAGAAGAAGCGCTCTTCTGCAAACAATCCAAAATGCAATGCGCCATCCTCCGGTAGACTGTCATTCTTCCTCTTTTTTGGGGGTGGTGTTGGTGGTGGGGAGCTGCCAGCAGCGGCAGCAAAAAGCTGCTGCTGCTAGCGTAGATTTGTTGTATCTGCCGGAACTGCTGGAAGGACGTCGACTGCAGTGCACTGCGATGCTTAGAGAAGTGTGTCTGCTTCAGATGCACACTTGAGATCAGCATCAGCATCAGCATCAGCAGCCTCCTGTGCGGAGGGAGCTGGGGAGGTGGCGGCGGAGTTTCTGCGCGCACCTCTGGGCGCAGCTCCAGTGGAACACCGATGTCTCTGCAGAGCTTTTCGCTGGGAAACCGTCTCCGCTACGTGACTCCAAAGCTGCCCCTGGATCTGTAGGGGGGGGGGGGGGGGGGGGGGGGTGTCTACCGCGGCACCCCACCCGCCTCGCTTAAGTTCGACTGCAGGCACGAGGAACGAAAACCGTGCGTTCCCCGCGCAGGAAGCGCCGACAGAGCGCGGCTGACAGCTCTGGCAGCGTTTTTCCCCCAGCCCCGCACCTCTGCGTCAAAAGGTAAGCGCAGCCACGCAGCGCCGTCTGGCATGGAGGCAGAGGTGCTCACGCTCCCACCAGTGATGTAGTGGGGGGGTGGGGGGTGGGGGGGTGGTGACGCGCTGAGTGGCTCCATCTGTCATTAAGCCACCGCAGCAATGACCTCCGTGCATCATGATCTATTCGCGCGCCCCGCTTGGCACCCGATGGGGGGACTTTAGGAAGATGCGGGTATCAAACGCAAGCCTCTTCTGGAAGAGGGGGGCTAAAGAAAATGACGTAGGGAATTCCCACAGTAATCCAATAGCGCACGATGACACCTGCACATTCCGCCAGTGCGGTGCTGGAATGGCCTGCTCAGTCATGTGTGCGCGCGCACAGTGACCAGAACAGATTCAGGTTGGAGGCAAACTGTTATGTAACGCAGTTCTGCTGCTGGATGTGAGGTTCACGTCTCAGCTTTACTATTGCTCCAAGATGCTGGAGGTGCACAGAATTCCAATAAGGCTCAACAAACCTCAAGTCCCTGTTGGCTTTTTCTATCACTAACCCCCCCCCCCCCCCCCTTTTGTTTATTGAATTATTTCAAGCATTGATTGTACACAACACATCAAAATCACACAGATATTTTAAACCCATTCCAGAATTAAAACATTGATTTAAAAAAATGGTTAAAATAATTGTCTCATCGTCACCAATAGAATTTTTTGCAGTTATGCAAACATTACACACCTAGGCCACGTTATTAACTGAAGTCGAGTTTCATTTATTGATTGAAAAGGAATGGGATAAAAACCTGATCAAAATCTGACAAAAAAATCAGACCCTCAAATCATCTTCTTTGTTAGGTTCCATTTTTTTACAACAGCTTTTGATGTAAGCAAAGTGTAATTTTATTGTGTCTCTGGGCGGCCCACAAAAACATGTCATGAAAACAGTAGTTGTTGGTGCAAAACCTCCTCCTGCTGCTCTGCGTTGATGCTCCATCCCTACAAATTGGATTTGGGTAAAAGCATCTGCACATCTTTATTGTAAATGTAAACATTATTTACCTTTGTCTAGCTGCTGACCACGCTTTATGTCGTCACAAATGCTGATTTTTCTGGACCTGATGCTGACAGAAGTTCTAGTCCTCATTAAAGCAGTGCACACAGAGTCAATGCTATCCAAAAATGTCTTTGTTTCTTAAATTGTCACCTGAGAGGTCTTAGAGTAGGAGCATGTTGTGTTTTTGAAGACAATGTTTTGATCATTCCTAAAAATTAAGTTACATCACTTCCTAAAAAATCCAATGCTCCACTCCCTTAGTGGAACGTATACTTGATTTTTTAAGTGATATTTGTAGATTGTAACAGCGCTGATGTAATCTATTTTTGTAATATTTGCATAATTTACTCATCTCTAGTTTTTCCTGTTCACATGTTGGACTGCCATGACAACCTATTTTCTAATAAATAAAAGGCTTTTATTTGTCCATCTATTCATTTGGATGTCCGTCCATCTTCATAAATGAACTCTCTTGCTGTGACGCCATGTCGCCCTCCTGCCATTGATCCTTTTTTTTCCCAAAGGCACCAAGATACTTTTTAATTAATTGTTGAATTTGTCTTTGCACCGGCAAAATGAAAAACATGCTAAACAGGTAATCTTTTTCATAAAAGATTGCCTGTTAGATTAGACATTAGATTGCGATTAGTTTTAAATCTAAAGCATTTCATTACACCAACATTTTCTTTAGATGTTATAATCTTTTTTACAATAGATTTAGATCAAATCTTAATTCAGACGGAATTTTTTACATACCTCATATACTACTATAGATTTCTACAGGACACCTCTATTTTGTTACTCTATTAGACGTCTACCAATAGAGTTCTGAAGGAGATCCGCATATAGAGGTCTACTACACTTCTACCTGTAGCCATCTAATCCTGGGATATGTTTACATGTCAATTACAGTACTTTTAAAACATAAACTAGTTAAAAAGGGAAGCAGTGCAATAATACATCCATTCATCTTCAGAACCCACTGAATCCCTTTTGGGGTCACAGGTTTGCTGGTTCCAATCCAGCTACTGTTGTCAGTGGAGAACACCCTAATCAGGTTACCGGTTTGTCACAGGGCCACACAAACACAATTTACAGACAACTGTTAACCGATGAAACATGTTATTGAACTGTGGGAGGAAGCAGGAGAAAATCCAAAGGGAAACTTCACATAAAAAGGTCCCAGCCAGGATTTAGAACCTGGTTCTTCTGTCGTTAAGGAGAAAGAGCTAACCACTACACTACAATACAGCTTTTTGTTCACAGACTAGTAATCACAAAGTTCTACATTCCAAGAAGTAGTAAACATTTCTACTGAAATGTACCTGGGGTTGAAGGTCTCAAAAATCTGCATCAAAACAACAATCCAACATATAGATTTTGGTTTACAGTTTAACTTGTCATGTGAACAAAATGATGATAAAAGGTTAAATCTATTGCCAGAGTGGATTATTATTTGGATTGCATTGACATGTATAGATTAGGAAAAAAAGTAGACTCTACACCATAATTGACATGTTTATATTTGATAGTAAAAGGATAACAAGGATGACAGGAAAATCACAATGATACAAACATGTTTGACTTGACTTTTCTATTTTATATCTAGTAAATGTTTAAAAAATACTCTAATAGACGTCTAAAAATATCCAAAGATTATGAGTCTACAGGTAGATGTGTAGGAGACCTCTCTATGCTGAACACTATTGGAAGACATTTAATAGAGTAACAAAGAGAGACGTCTGAGATGTCCAGTAGACATCCACAATAGATGTCTACTAGTTATTGTATAGACTAGGACTAGAACTAGCTTACAGCCCTTCACAACCCCAACCTAACAGTAGCGGTGCAACAAAAATGGCGAGCAATACTGAAGCTGTCCAGCCATGCGGTTTTGATCTAGATGACAGATCAGATGAAGAAAACAAAGACGTGCATGGATCTATTTGTCTGCAAGTGGATGCATGTGGATGGATGTAGCCCCCCAATTCTAGCTTCTATGTCACGGCTACAAGCTTTTTCAAACCATATTTAGTATAAAAAACTTTAGTATGAAAAAACCCAATGGATTTAAAACTTTAAAAGTCACGTTTCTGAACTTTAAAACTTGACCAAATCTTGCAGCTAAAAAGGCGGGTAAAGAAAAATCTTACTGGTGGAAACTTTCTTAAAAACAAAAACAAAAACACAATCTAATAATCACATTCAAATGTTGATTTTGAAGAATAAATTTAAGTCACTCAAGAACCTATAAGAGTTATGGAAACGTCGTTATTCTATGAATAAACGACAAATAAGTGTAAGAAAAACAGATGTCCTACATTAATGAAATAAAAAACACAAATCTAGGGGGTTTTAGACGTCCTTTCACAAATGGGAAAAGCAAAAACGTGTTGAGAAAAATAGACAGAATTTGTATTATTTTATTTATTTTAAATGTGATCATCTAGGTGAAAAAATAGAAACAGAACCTTGGGAACTAAAAACAATTAAAGTTAATTTAATGATGATAATTCAAGGAAAAATATAAAAGGCTAATTTAAACTCTTAGATCCTCACCAAGAAAAAAAAAAACCTACCAAACACAGTAGATGAAGTCTGTACAATTGCCTCGAATGTGAGACCATATTGATGTGAAATCAAAAAGAACTTTAATATTAAAATTTGCTTTGACTGTAAATTATTTAGAAAAATAAACATTATTCAAAACAATATTTGAAAAATGGCAAACCTAACCTCTTTTACATAATAAATCAACAAACCTTCAGCTTCTATTTAAGGAAGGCAAAAGTTCAAACACTGTTTTTGACTTTTTAGACCAGGGATGGGCAACTCCAGGCCTCGAGGGCCGCATTCCTGCATGTTTTCCAACATACCATGATCTGACATGTTCTAATTGGCTGGACACACCTGAAGCAGGTAATCAGTCATGAGTAGGGCTTGGATATCTGGAAATCCTGCACACACTGCGGCCCTCGAGGCCTGGAGTTGCCCATCCCTGTTTTAGACTGTTTAGGAAAAAACATCTTTAGCTTCATTTTGACTCTCTGACACCAGAGACATCCTCACCGTCTTCCCATCAACCACTGGGCCAGGGGTCCAAGAAGAGCACAAGCTTTGACTTCTTTTGTTCCTCAACTTTACATCACACTGAAGTACAATAAATTCTGAGCGCCTCAGAGTTTGTGCCAGCTCTCAAGGAGTCCGCTCTGTAGGGCCGTAAAGTGCTGCAGTCACCTCCACAGGGTGGGGGTCCCTCTGCTGACATCTGCACTCCCCCCCACACACACACACACACACATACACTCACACAAACACACACTTACAAACGCATGTACAATGAGGAAGAAGGGATCCCTTCACCAAGATCACAACACATCCCAAAAACATGTAGAAAGTGCTTTCATTTCCATGTTTTCATCCAAGATGCATGACAGCATCATGACCGAACATCAAAATAAGACGTAGATCAACTCCGAGAGAAGCTGAGTTCCTGTTGCCATATGATCTGTTTGTCTATTTTTACTTCGTCAGAGTAAGTCACTAATCCAGGTCAATCTGGAAGGCAGTGAAGCAGTGGGGATGGGATTATAAAAGGAGGCAAAGGAGCCTTTTGGAAGAAAAGCACTGGATCAAATCCAGATTACTAAATGTCTCTCCTGGGGTTGTGATTTGCAGTTTTTAGCTGATGCAGTTTTTTTTTTTATTCGGTTTTCTGAAACTGATAGTCCACATTGTTGTAAGGAAATGTTTGATAAACTTGTGAGGAGCACAAATTCTGAGCCACAGCAGCCCTTATGTAACCATCTACAGATAAACTTAGTTTGGCTTCTTCTGTAGCCAAATAAACTGTGGATGGAAGTTGCTCCTCCTGTGGGTGTTGTTGGACAGAGCTCGAGGCCATGTGCACACGTGAGCTGGATTTATGTATTCCTGCATCTGTGATGAAGGTTTTATTCCCAACTAAATCCCTACGTGACGGTTCTCTGCCTTTGTGCATGAGTGTGTGCGTGGACGTGCATGCAATGGGGGCCATGCTCTGATAATCTTGTTGAGTCAGGGACATTCAGGCTTTCCTTGTGTCAAACCCAATGGATCCTATTTCAATGGCAGGTCAGGGAAACCCATTCAATCCACATACTGCAGTCGAAAGGCCAATTCATTGAATGTATTCAATCAGAAGGCGAGTTAGCGGACGACGGAGCTAGAAATGTGAGATCTTACACGACTCATCGTGCAGGTTACTGGAGAACAAGAAAAAATACCAGCCAGCCTGAAAATCTATCCAGTTATCAATTAAATATACAACAGAGATAACATAAGAGCAGCTCTTAAGCTCTTAAGTTTTATCCAAGTTTCAAAGACTACTGTCAAGAGAAAAAAAATAATGATTAAATCAAAATTAAATGTATTTAATTAAATCAAAATTAATTGTAATCATAATTAAAAGACCACTGGAAACGCTTTAACAGCAAATCAAAAGATGATTGTAGTGGGTTTTTAATCATAGATAGACATATTTGTGCTTTTTCACATAGTAAACAACACAATGAATCCATTAATTGGGTTTGTCAAAAAGAGTTTAATTAATTGTTTGGAAAGGAGGTGGGAGGAAGCGAATGTATGTAATCTCACCCCTATAATGCTTTACTTATCTATTTCCTGATTTTATTAATTTATATTTTTTACGTATCATCTTTCTTTTTTTGGTGTTTAGCATCACGGTAGACCAGCAGGCTAAACTTGATTGACGTGTCAGAACATTACACACAATAATTCGGTTGGCTTTTACACCGCACTTTGGACAGGAATGAACCAAACCACCTGGAAATATAAAATACTCTTATTAGGTGTTTATTTATCAAAGTATCCTCTGTCTATCCTATAGAAATACATGTTTTATGCACCACTTACCAACAGGACATTTTAGCTTGCAAATAAGATACCAAATTTAAGAAATTGTTGTACTAATTCGACTTATGCTCTTTGGAACAATATTAATAAACAACATGTTTTTTATTTCTTCAAAAAGAAAAAAATAAATCAGATTCTTTTTACTCACTTTGCTTCAAACCAAGTACCCCCAGTGGATGCTGAGGTCACATGCCTTCTCTGCTTTAAAAACAAAATGGCTCATGCTGAGACTGAAAGCGCTCCCCAGGCATTTTCCAAACTGGCATCTGCTGATTGAAGAGCTCTCTGGGAGGCAGATAACAGCCATGTGTCTCCTCTCCCTGTTTTCATCAAAGCAGTCTGCACTGACTGAAACCTCGCGCAGACGTGGAGCGTGCAGGCTTGTTTTTGTTTCCAAATGTACAGTAATGTCATCCTTGTGTGAGGGTCACGGTTTTAAAATCAGAATAATGTTCAAAAGGGAAGCTCAAAATGAGGTCGACGAGAAGAAATGATCAGAAATATGAGAATTATTCATATATGTATGTCCTGTTAAGTGTTGTGCAGGGATTAACCACCATGGTTAATCTGAACGACTTGTCCTCTGCAAAAAAATCTTCTTTTGAGGTTGGGAAGTTTAAAGCTGAATGAAGTTTGTAATGTGCAATCATCAAAACCATTTTTCTCGTTTCCCCATCTCTGCAGGTCATTGCAGTGAAATGGATTACAAAACTAAGAGCAAAAACCTGCTAAAAGATGAACAACAGAGACCCCTAAACAGAGGAAATGTACTCATCTGATCAGAGACCTGTCTTCTCTTCAACCACTATCACCTGGAACAAACAGATGAAGCAGACTTTTGAAGAACGCTCTCCTTGCTAAGAATCTTCTCCAGTTCTCTTTTGCTTTGAGTCTGTTGTTTTCATAGCGACGCCCTTCACCAATTACACATCATGCGCCCTTCCCTCGCCACGGCGGTCCTGCCAGCCAGGACCCGTTCCCACAACCCACCCAACCTGGCCATTGGAGGCCGCGAACATCTTTCAGTGCCCCGTAGGCGTAGCCCTCACCTTCGGCATACTCTCAGCCCAGAGAACCTGCGGACACTGGCGGAGAGAGGGGGCGCAGCCGTTGATCCTATCTCAGTTGTCAGTAGTCCCATCGGGCTCACTCGAGCCAACAGTGACACAGACCTGGTGAGCTCCCAGAGCCGGTCCTCACTGACTGCTTCCACTCTGGAGTACACTCTGAACCGAGGCCAGAACCTGGTCATATCCTGGGACATTAAGGAGGAAGTGGATGCCACCGACTGGATTGGATTGTACCACATTGGTAAGGTTCTGATTTTAGAATTTTACAAAACGTTGCTGTTGAGATAAAGCAGGGGCCATTCGAGCCATTCGGGTCGACAACAACCCAATAGGAACCACAAAGTCTTACTTCACCCTTTAGAAAAATGTTGTTGTGTTATTGTTACTATTATAATATATTGTTTTTTCATAAATGAAGCATAATCATAAACACGCATTTAAAAAAATGAAACAGTTTCTCATTTTTGACAGAGGTTGACATGACTTTCTTTCAAAATAAACAACACCCTGTGCCTCATAGGATCATCTCATTCATTCATTCATTCATTTTCCAATCCGCTTTATCCCTTTCGGGGTCACGGGGTTGCCGGAGCCTAACCCGGCTACTCATGGGCGAAGGCAGGGTACACCCCTGGACTGGTCGCCAGTCTGCCGCAGGGGTAGGATCATCTCAATGCAGCAAATGCAGTAGTAGGTTATGTTATCGTCGGTGCATCTCAACCAGGAATTTGTAAACAAACTAAAGTCAAGTCAGAACTAAATGACCTTACAGTATTTTTAGACCATGTTAAAATGCCTGAATTTTCTTTTATAGTAGACAATCCGCCTTAGACTACGGTCACGTATCCTAAATTGCCATTGCCGCGCTGCTACCTTTGGCAGATGGCCGCGTGTTGCCATTTGTAATTGGGAGGCAGCAGTTACAGTTTTACACACCGTGTGGTGGCTGTGGAGGTTTTAAGACAAAGGAAAAATTAGATGGTGACCGGACGGTTTTTTTGACATCGGTCAGTGGCTGCCTGGGCACATTTCAAGGTCGCGTGGTGGCCATCCAGTGACAGGCGGGTGGCAGGAAGGCAGCAGAGTGATAACTGACTAATGGGAGGGCCTCTGTTGATCGGACGATTTTTGTCTGTCACCCTCCAGCCATTCCCCGACCCCCATGCCACTCCACTGCCACGGTCCACTGTTAGAAATCGTACAATAGCAAGGGTGTTAATATGGGCTGGGGAGGGATTGACCACACATCAATTATTCTATTTATTTTAATTATTTGACAATTTGCCCCCTTTTTTTTTTTTAGGACACAGTTTCTTTTTCTGTTAACTGTGTGCCTTTTATCCTGGTGTCCATTTTTTGTTTCATGTTATGGATCCTTTCTGTCCACCCCCTAGACCCGAGCCTGGGTTCCTCTTGGGGATGTAACAGTGAATGACCTGAATAAAGCCTGACTTGATGTGCCATATAGCCTGAAAACAAGTGACTTTTTATCATTTAAAAACATTTTTATCATACTTCAACCAGAAAGACAACTGTTTGCCGTCAGTGGAGAGCAAACCTGCTTAAGGAAACATCTTAAAGTGGAAAACAACTATCACTTTTATTAAAAAAAAATGCGTAAGGCTTTGGCCTGCGCAGCTTTACAGCTTCCAGTGCAGCGAAATCAACGCTCCTGCGGGGCGTGCATGTGCACGCGAGTGTGTGTGTTGTGCGTTCATGCTCTGATGTGCTGCATCACAGATGCACAATCAACTCCAATAGCAGCAAAGCGTTCGAGTGAGCTTTCACTTTGATTGGGTCGATGCTCACTATGGTAATAGCTTAAGTGCAACGCATCTTTTACACTTGGCGAAGGCAGAGGTAACCACTATTTGTGGTTTTTGGATGGGGTTTTTTGTGTATTGAAAGCATGGCACAGTCTGCAGTTCTCACGGAGTGTTCACTAAATTATACAAAAATATTTGAATGATTAAAAGCCAGAGGCTGGGACTGAACCATGATTCAAAAATTCAACATGTGAGGGCTAAACGTGTGGCAGAGTGAAGGCTTTTTCTTTTTTTTTTTGTGGATCAGATGTTTTCCACAGCAACATTTTGTGTGTGGTACAATCACTTAAACCTTTTGCAAGCGACAAATGACTTCAAAAGGATGCCATAGCCTACTTACCAGCGTTACCGCCACATCAAGTGCAAGTTTCAACTCAAAATCTGGATCGGCAGAACAAAACAAGTCAAGCTGCACAGCTCCTCCGGTGCAGAGTTGTTTTTGCTCTTTGTCAAATCTTTTTTTGGAAGCTCGTAGGCTGAGAGCTTGCTTGACCTATTTTGTCCTCAGAGCTTTTCAGCTGATCCCGGTGTTTTATTATTGGAGCACCAGCAACAGCCAGGTAGTCTTGTGCTGAAACTCGGAGTCAATACTGAAACATTAGCTGTTGAGACTTTACACAGGACGGAGGGCTGAGTCAACACGGATGGCTGTGCTTCAGTGTGATATCACGCCACCTCAGAGCGCGCAGGTCACATGCACCTCTCGAAGGCTAACAGAATGTATGCTAATCCTGCTTAGAGACGGGAATTTGACAAGGGGCAGGGTCCGTTCAGCTGAGTGCTGAAGACGGCTCAAACTGAGAAGCATTTCTGTCCATGGTTGTGAAAAGTAATACAGGAGGGATAGTGTGCAGCCAGCACATTCTCAGCAGAGTCCTGATGTCACCTTTGTGGTTGCTGCTGTTTTAAGGCATCCTCACAAACACTCTAATGCTATTCAGTCATAACTATCTCCCAACTGTATAGGATTACACGAGTCCTGTCTTACTTTTAAATTACTTTCTTTAAAACACTTGAAGAAGTGAAATATAACATCTGAAGTGACAAACGTACCATAAAGTATTTCTCATTCAACGTGAGGGACGAATGGTGTAATAATGACTACAATATTCAAAAATAGAGGAGAAACCATCTGCCTTGGTCAGTTTAGTTCATAAAAATCCAAATGTAAGTTATGTGCCTGGAAAAAAAGGAAAGCAGAAACCAAACAGAGAACTGGAAGCATGTTTGAATCAGAGAAATGAAATCATAAAACAGACTAACTAAAGTGTTTGGCTCTAAAAAGGCAAACTGAAATTTTACTTTGATAGTTTAAGTTTAAAATAATTAAAGAAAAAAAAGCTTAAAGTGACTGACCACAAGCAAAATATATATATATAGTTCCCTTGTTATTCTCTAATGGTTTTGCCACTTTGAACAATTACATTTTGGGCTGTTATAATCATTGATTATGTATTAGAACTGGTCTGAGTGACCCTGACCCACTTGTGTTCCAAACAGGAAGTACACATGCTGGCCTAAAGAAGCCAAACTCTCATAGACTTCTATTGAGAAATAAACAGCTATCACTCAGTCATTTTATTTGTTAGAATAACCATTCTTGAATAACATGTTTTTGCTCATCTGAATTTTTTTATTGATATTTTTTCTGTAGTGCAACTTATTCAAGTTTTTATCTGACCAATCAGAAGCCTCAAAAAAGTAGGTGGTGTCACGTTGAACGCTCGTAATTTTAGATTACCAGATTAACAGCCTGAAATTAGCCGTTTTCTATGGGTGACATCACACTCGCTCAGTCCAGTTCTTGTCTACAGTCTATACACAGGTTGCTGGACAATGGGTTAAACATTACTCAAAACGGATTTGTAATGTCTCACTCTAGATTGTTACAGCAAAAAGTAATATTTTATTGTAATACAGTACTTTGGTAATGAGTTACCCTCAACCTTGAATATAACCACCAAATCTTCAGTAAGCAGGATATGTTTGTTTTTGCTTTGAAGTGTTTTAGCTCTCAGTTACTGTTCTTTTTATTTATAAAACCCAATCAAAGAGAAAACAAGTTATCTTAATCAATATGCAATCAGTAGTTGTATTATTGTTTTATAGTAGCCCTTCCTTAAACTGTTTTATTTGTTTATTTATCGTATTTGCATGTCAGCAATGCCCTGAACATCGGTTTACTCTGGTTTTGGCACCCACTGTTGGAAAGTCTGCCTCCTTTGGGGCACCTAGACGCTAATATTTAATTTTCAGATAAAAAATGTTGGAACTAGAATCACATGTTAAATTGTTAAATTTTAAATTGTTTGAGGACCATGACAGGTTGTCAAACAAATAGTTCTTCCAAACAGACATCTATTAGCATAGATTTCACAATCCCAATTTAACATTAAAAGAAAGCTATCCAGCCATACAGTTTTGAGCCAGATGTTTGGATTACTATTATTGCTATTCCGTAGTAACTTTTATGCCACACAAGTTTTGTCAAACAGCATTTTTTCCTCTACTCCTGATTCACAATGATGTGAATAAATAAATACTCAGAAATGCAATTCTAATCTTAATTTTCTTAAGTGGGCACGTTTAAAATCCCCAAAACCCAATTTTCTTTGGAATGGGTCTTTAAGTGGTTTAAACTAAGTGCATGTGAGAGTGTGTACCCCAATACTTTCCTTGTAACTTCTCCAGCATGTTAGTCTGCAGCACCTGGGAAAGACCTCCAGCCCCTCTGTGACCCTGAACAAGATTCAGAAAATAATTCTTTTTCATTTCAAAAGTCTGGGCTGGCTCAAAACACAGGAAATATTTGTCTGAGTTTTTGTCTTTTAGCTTAGTAGCAAAGGAAGCGAGCCACCGAAACAGGGGAAAGAGGCAGAGTAAACTGTTGTTGCCAGGCAGACCTTCAGGTCACTTTGTATTGATCACAGGCCTGACAACACTTCATTACCCGTGCTAGAATCCTATACCCAAGAGGAGCTACTATACTTCCCTTGACTAAGCAGACTTTCAACCTGCCTCCCCTTTTAAAGCACACACATAAACAGTAAACACTTTTTCCAGAGTTTGGACCTTCATCATTCAGTCTGAAAAATTGCCACATATGATATGATGAATGCCCCCTCCTCTGGTCCAGGTTTTAGGGACTTTGTCCTTCTGGCCAGAGGTTAGAGAAAAGCTGTTTAGGATGGATTTTACTCATTCCATTACAACCACTATTTTTCATTTTGCGCACATATTTTAGTATAAATTTACAACTGTGAAATCAGTTAGTCTAATGAGAGAACTAATTAGTCTAAATCTGTTCTAAAACACCAAATTTTACACAAATATTTGAAAGTAACACTAGAAACAACTAACTTTGGCATAAATATATCAGTGATGTAGGTGATGCAGATCACCCTACCGCCAGTCGCTACGGCTCCTCCGTAAAACAGACACCATTACAGCTTCAAATGCCTCTACAGTTTGAGCAATAGGGAGGAGTCAGAGAGGTAGAGAAGATTTGGACTATGAATGAAAAGAGAAACAAAAAGGGTGAAAAGCAGACGGTCTGACAGCGATTAACTAAAGAACCAGATACTTAAACTTACAGAAGATGGCTGTGAATGATTAGATATCTAAACCTGAAAACAGAACATGATTAAATAAAGAAAACATAACTCAAATCCAACTGAAGGCCAAAATTTCCTTTCGAAAGTAATTTTATTTATTTGGTCGAAGGTGACAAGAAGCCTTCATTTTCAAATAAATGAAGACTACTTTAAAAACTTTCTCTATGCAGGTGATATTCAGTTCCAACAAGTTGAAGTTTCAGGAACACAACAAAGTCTGAGTTTGCTCCTTTCACTGAATTGGAAGACTTGCCATCACATACATGAAAGCTCCACGTGAAACATGTTGCATAAGAATCCACCGCCTGCTCATCTATGGGAATTTTTGGATTCAGCTGGTGCAGGTCTGTGCGGGCTTCTACAGTTTAGAGTGGCAGTGACTTTTCTCTCCCAAGGGGGTCAAATCCTGGATTTCCATTCATGTTTTCTGCATATTCCGCCACACAGCTTATGTGGAAAAAACGGTCCATAACAAAAAAACACATCTCTGGACATAACTGAAGCAGGAACCTTAAGGCTGTACAATTCCTTAACTTCTCAAAGAAAATAAAAGAAACATTTTTGTCGTATGTTGTTGTCATCATAAATTAGTTACTACCCAGCAATATTTAAACTACAGAATATAGATGTTTTTTTTTATTTTCAAAACATAAAAATAGACAAATAGACATACCGGTATTAGCTTTTTTGCACTTCAGAGGTTTAGCAACTGAGATGGACATATTTTCTGAATCACTGATGCACCAATACACAGATTCTCACGACCATCAAGAGGATGTTTTGTTAGTAAATCACAAATTGGCTCTTCTTTGCTGAAAATGTCCATTTGAAAGCAGTTCTGTTAAGTAATTTTTGTCTAGTTTAGAAATGTTTACTTATTGTTTCTGCATTTTATAAAGTAAAACAAAAAAAGCCAATGTCAACTTAATTAATGGAGGCTTTCTTACACCTTTTTGTAGTTGCAGGTGCAGATGTTACTCTCAATCTACCCATCAGCTACAGATCTGTTAAGCTTTTTTGTAAATCCCCACAGCAAGGGGCCTATCATGGCAACCAAGCTTTTCAACTTCGTCTGATGTTTTTTCTTTTCTTTAGATGAAACCAGTCCTTCCAATGTGTGGGATTGTAAAAACAGAGGGGTGAATGGAACCCAGAAGGGTCAGATTGTATGGAGACTGGAGCCTGGACCCTACTTTATGGAGCGTGAGTTCCCACTTTTCCATTTACAGTAGCAAATGTTTTTCAAATATGAGAATAACGTGATAAAAACACATAAACCAAAAAACGATTGCTTTTCCAGACAAAGGTTTTTCCAATTTAAATTGTACATGAACAGCTGTGGGATGATCACATGCTAATTGTACCTTTAAAAGTTGTCCAACAGCAAGTTTGCTGATTTATCTAAAATTTGACTTTGAATAATGCATCTGTTTTTTTTCCACAGCTGAGACCAAAATCTGTTTCAAGTATTATCATGGAGTGAGTGGAGCGCTGAGAGCCACAACCCCCTGCATCACTGTGAAGAATCCAGCTGTTCTGGTGTGTTTGTGTGCATTAATTCCCTTTCAGACAAACTTCAGCCTCCAGACTCAAAGGTTTTAACACAGCTGAAACACGTGACGAAACTGCAGGAATGAGGGCGAAAAGCAAGGAAGCACATTAAAAACTTCCTTTGATCAATGAATTGGTTTATGTCTTGAAAATATACCTTTTTGTTCACCAATTTATGTATAGTTCAACGGGTTTTAAGATTCATCTATAGGCCGGGCAGAGCTCCAAAGCAAACTTGATAAGTTTCAGTTTTAAATGCTTATTTGTCAAGTAAACACTTATAAATGGGATTTTGGTGAAAGTTTGTTTGGTGTTCCAACCTCTACATGTCTCTGACATGCATTAGGACTTATGGTTTTCTCTGAGATTATTGCATTCATCTGTATTTGAATATTTGGACTATTTGTTAGGGGAAAAAAAACATATAATATATATATTCACAGTGGATAAGATTATCCCTGGCATCAGCTACTGAATTCTGAATGGAGTAAAGGAAACCGGAAGTAGGGTGGGATTTGGAAGGACATGGTAAAGCTCAAAGCTCAGAATAGCTCACCCTCCTGGCAGTTAAAAAACAATGTAAATCTGTGGTGTAATAAAACCCAGGCAATTTTAGGTTTTCCATTAAAAGACATTTGTAGTACTTTAGATTTTTAGAACTTTATTTCTGTTATTGTTTAGGTTAAGATCGTTTTTTCACAAAAGGAGGACTATTTGATACGTAATGCGGTCCGTTGTCACGGTAACACAATGCATCGCTGGGCCGGCAGACCTCGACAGCAGCAGCAAAGGAAAGAGGTTCAATAAAGCATCAGTTCAGAGAGAAATTTCAGCTCTTACTGCTTGTTTTTGTCCAGAAGATGAAGAAAGTTTGTTTTAAAGAAACTTGCACACATAGAACATTGTGACCTTAGGGTTAAGTACAACAGCCAATCAGAATAGAGTCTTCAGCCGGACCATTTAAAGTGCAGAAACACAATGTTTGCTTCTTAAGGCTGTATATCGGCATTTTTGTTTTTTTGGGGTAATACTCCAGACAAAAAAGTCTCTACAATTCTGTTTGTCTTAATGATTATGTGTTTTGTGCACACAAATGAAAATTCTAAAATTGATAAAGTTAACACTTTATAAGTTTAAGTATTTCAAACAACAGAAATGAAAGGAAATATTTTCTCTCTCTGGTCATTTCTTTGTTCAAAAGCCGCATATTGTCGTATAAAATTTAACTTGTAAAACACTGTGATTAATCGTGCTGCATCACAATCCAAAAGTGTGATTAGTCTGATTAATTTTTTAATCAATTGATAGCACTAATTAAAATAAACATGTTTATGTTTCCTGAGGGTGTGGTATGTTTTTTTTTCACAGGTAGAGGGCCTGGCAGAGCAGGTGGGCATTGATCACCCTCGGAAACTGATCAGCTTTACTCTGACAGGTCAGTAAAAGGCTTTCCGCGTCATTTTAAAGCCAGACGTTTGAAGACCTAATCTGATGAAAATCATGTTTTTGGTGTTTTTAACATGTTCTTGTAGCATTTTTCTGATGGTAGAGGACATATGTAAAGAAATCAAGCCCACATTTTTATTTCTGAGTATTTCTTTATTAGAATTGTTCCAAATCAAGAGCAGATGCAAAAATAGTGCTTGAAAAGGAGCTTATTTGTGACAAAAATACACTGGGCGGGCCACAAGCTTCTTGCTCAGAGTTCTCAGCAACAGGGAGGGGGAGGGGGGCGGGGTTGCTCCACGCCATGAGTCCTGCCCACAACTCAGAGGTGAGTTTCTAGTAAGCTGCTGCCTCTCTGCAGAAACTACGTCCTAGAAAACGACACGGGCTTGTTGATTTTGGATAAAAACATCATAATCATAATTAAAAGACCACTGAGAACACTTTTACAATAGATTAAAAGATGATTGGAGTGTGACTTTAAAGGAGAAATATAATCAAACAAAGACTGAAATTCTAGTCTGTGCGCAAACTCAGGAGTTCACCGCAAAAGTAATGAGAATTATGATTTGAAAAAGTCCCACTGCTCTTGAGAAATATGATTTTTTGTTGCAGATCTGTGTGCTACTGGCTTGAAGAAAGGCATGTTCTTTAATCCTGACCCTTATCTGAAGATGTCCATTCATCCTGGCAAGAGGAGCGTCTTTCCAGTTTTTAGCCATCATGGACAGGAGCGGCGGTCAGCCATCATTGCAAACACCACCAACCCTGTCTGGCATGGAGAGGTAAAACTTGAGTTTAATGCTGCGTTTTTTGCCACAAATCAGCAAAGTAAACAAATTGCTTTTTATTCACATGAGCACAACTAAGACAGTGTGTATGCGTTTTCACCTGTCCACAGAAATACACGTTTGTGGCCCTGATGACAGACATCCTCTACATTGAGGTGAAGGACAAGTTCGCCAAAAGTCGACCAATTATCAAGCGCTTCCTTGGTCAGCTGACGATCCCTGTACAACGGCTCATTGAAAAAATACCTGGGTAGGTGACAAGCAAATATAGAAAAAAAACAGACGGGAAAAACGTAAATAAACCTTCATTCAACTATTCAAAAAGTGCTGGATGTTCTCATGAGTCATGCTGAAATGAACGATGACAGGCAGACGGATAACTTTCTTTGTGGTTTTGACTCTGCAGAGTCCAGCCGATTAGTTTCTCTCTGTGTCGACGGTTGCCTACAGAACACGTAAGTGGGCAGTTGCAGTTCAAAGTTGAGCTAACCTCCACCGGACCGGATGGTAAGCCCGTCTTTAGAGAGTTCAAAATTCTACAGAAAACTTTTTGGGTTTTAGCTCATCTTTTAGCTCTGTTTGCTGCAGGTGCGTCTCCTGATTCTATAATTGGCATTTCATCCTTGAATGAAGCTCCTGGAACTCCGTCGGATGATGAAGACTTGCCCCATCCTCTGCCGGTTGTGGTCTCCGCAGGTCCTTCTCCTACGGGTTCCCAAGCCATGTGGGAGGGCGGAGCCACAGCCAGCCCTGAAAAAAGTCCATCTGTTGTCGGTGCTGCTAGTAGATTTGTGAACTCTGACCTCCTTGTAGGCCATGACTTCCTTCAGAGGTCGCTCAGTGAAGGCCTGGATGCCATTGAGGCTCCTAAAGGCCCAGGTGAAAGACCTCTGGGTGCTGCCTCGCCTAAATTGCGATCAAGTTTCCCCACACACACAAGGCTGAGCTCCATGTTGCACATAGATTCAGATGAGGATGAGGAGAGGTCCGGGATCCATGACATCGCTCCAGTACCATTGTCCCCTTTGCTAATGAATGGAGAGCCTCCAGACTCCTGTGGGCCTGATAAAGATGACATATTTCAGCAGGTACCTGAACAGCTGGAGCATTCAGTGTGTGAGGAAGAACCTGCAGGGGCAGCAGCTGAAGACTTGCTTCCTGAGGCAAACGAAGCCCCAGACGAGGAGGCGGATTTAGCCTTTGAGGAAGTTTTCCTCGAGGTGGAAGAGGGTCCGTTGATCGAAGTTTCACCTGAAAACACTCCACCAGAGGCTATAGAGGCTACTGAACAAGGCAGGGGTGAGGATCCTTCATCTGAAATCGACACCTGTTCGATGGCAACAGCACCTCAGACTGTGTTCTCATCATCGGAGAGCTGTCCAGTCACAGTGACCACAGCTGCGGTGAGTTCATTTCCTAGATGTTACCAAAGATCTTTGGGGTTTGTTGACTATCTTCAGTTTTTAAAAGACCAAACATCAATTTTATTTATCCCCCTGCCCTAAATGTGAGAACTTTTACTTAAACTTTAAAGATAAAAGGACAATTGAAGCTTTGTTGGCAACAATGAGTTAAAAAAATGTTAGCAACTCTGCTTATGTTGCTGACAAGAATAAAAGAAAAAAGCTGAACACTGAGTAATGAGTTTTATACATGCATTGCTATTCAAATGAACTAAAAACAGGTGCAACACAGGAGTTGCTGTTTGACATTAAGTTTATTTAAAAAAATTAATAAATGCTTCTTCTTCTTCTCTAATTTGAGCTAGCATATGGTCGTCTGGGTTTAGGCTGCTGCTGCACACACCCTGATTTGCAAAACACTGCCTCTCATACCTGTAAATAGGTCATAAATACTAGAAATGCATGGTATGTTTGGGCCAAACATGCTTTCTATCCTGGGAGTGTTGCAGCAGTTTTTAGTTTGAACAACTCACACAGGAGCAGCATCCAGGTAGCTGTCACATAGCTCCACACAGCAAAAACAGACCCTAAAGAAATGCGTTCAAAAATTGTTTTTCTTTGAATAGGCAAAAAAACAAAATCTGCCAATGGTCAAAAAAAAAAGAAAATTTATTTAAAGAAAAACTTCTTGTCACTAAGACATGTTTATTTCTTAAACTAAGAATATTTTGCTATTCTTTAATAAGCTTATTTTTTTGCAAGACAGAAAAATAAGACAAATTTTTCTTGAAACGAGGCTCTTTTTTCTTTCGTAAGATTCAGTTTTTGCCGTGAAACTACAAACTTGCGTCTTTAAATTCATGGTTTTTAAAAGAAGAAGAAGCATGGTTTTTCACCTTTCTCTGTAGTATGAGAAACCCCATGCAGTCAGTTATAATATATTGAACTTCGGTCACTTTTCTTCTCTGTTCTGGTGCTCGGTTTGAACTGCAGCAGATCATTTTGGCCATGTTTACATGCCTGAATGCACTGAGTTGCTGCCTATGCTTATGATTGACTGATTAGAAATTTGAGTCAATGAGGAGTTGGACAGGTGTGCCAGTGAGTGTCTGTAGCATAATCAAATATTTCCTGTTAGTGATGGGTGACAGTTTTTAAAAGAAGTTGTGTTTTTAGCATTTTTTTTGACCATTTTCTTTGTTTTTATTTCCATCTGTGTCAAAACTTTGTAAAGGATTTGTGTGTTTTTTAGTGAAGCCCTTGTGGTTACACTTGTGTTGTGGGTTACCTGAACTTGCATGGATGGAAGGGTGCTATTTTATCCAAGATGCCAGCTTGTTCTGAGCCTAATTTAGTTTCCTGTATAAAGCAGGAAGTAGGCCACACATCACTGAGCTTTAGGCTTGACCTATCTATGATGGCTTATAGTTGGATTAAAGAGACTTTTGCCCAGAAGTTAAGACAGTTTTAGGACATTGTTTAAAGAAAACTTTCTTCGAGTTGCATTAGCTACTACTTTCCGTGAATCCTCATCTACTGCAGTGTCCTTGCAGAGTGAATTATAATTTTTGGTATTTGTGCAGGAGTCTAATGAAGGAGCAGAGACGGCAATAGATCCAAGGGGAGACGCTCATTCGGGCACACCATTGACCAGCCAAGCTGTCAATGATGAGCCGAGTGGGCAAGCGGCCGTCTCTGAGGCTGAAGGAGACGCTCCTCCTGCCAATGAGGAAGGTGAGGTTGAAGAGCTGAGTGTGAGGAGGCTGAGTCTGCAGGCTACAGGTGGTGTGGATGAAGAAGAGGAGGGGGAAGAGTCAAAGACCCATGAGGAAGTGACGCCTGAGGAATCACAACAAGCTACCACAGACACGGACAGAGATCAAGGTGCCCAGCTAGATGAAGCCCCCAAACTGCATGTTTCTTTGATTAGTTAATGAACTTGTGATTCTGCCTTTTGTGACTCTGGTCTGACATTTCACCTCATTTTAAATCAAAATTCCTTTTCTGTCGTCCTGATTTTTGAACGTTCTCTGTGCTCAGGACGGCACGTGAATGGCCATCCTGTCCGTTCCCTTCCCTCTGTGCGTCATGACATTCATCGATACCAGCGTGTGGACGAGCCTCTGCCTCCCAGTGAGTGTGTGTGTCTGCATGCACCCAAGTCTTAAGTTTGTTCTAATCTGTTTATATTTGTGTGGTAAACTACCGGCATGTCTTTATATATGCTATTCAGTTTGTCTTTTATGTATTATATTTCTTTGTTGTGTTGATTAATATTAATTAAAAAAACAAAATGCCGTACACTGTTATTTGGAGTTTAATGAAGTTGAAACCAAGATGGGATCAGATCCCAAACCAGTTTAATTAACTTTGATGTCACTTTAAAACAGAGTTATTTTCCAAGCAAAGATTTGAACCTCATTCAAAAATATGAAACTTGTTTGTTCTGCATCCATTTCTATTCAGTTGTAGATTTGGCTGCAAATCATTTTAGCAACTTCTGGATTAGTCCCAACACCGTTCAGGTGCTGCCAAAAACACATACTTAACTGCACTGTCAAATATTTTTGGGAGTTATTGCTACAAAACAGGCCTTTTTCTTGGCACATGATTGCTTCTTTAATGAATATGTGATGAACTGAGTTTGTTTCATTGGATTTTAAGTTGAGGTTAGAAGATGAGATGGAGGTCAGACCCGCTAATCCAGATTCTCAACTACTTTTAGGATTCAGAGGATGGCAAAGCATTCAAAGTATAAATAAAGGAAACGAGTCAGAATTACTCGAAACAAGAACTAATACAAGCTGTGTGAATGCAAGAGTTTTGAAGTCCGAAACATAGAATTTTCATTGGAAGTGTTTGCTTAAACATGCTTTATCAAGTTAGGTGTGAACGTAGCACCAATGTTGGTTTTTATGGGTCTTTTTGATCAAAGCAATAATATTAGCATGCTCTATGGTTGCCTGATAAAATATATTATCTTGAAGTCATTAATGTCAGAAATTCTGACAATACTGTGATGAAGATGAAGTTGATCAAAGTGCATACAAGTAGATGTAAAAATGTCAATTGTACAACTTGTACTGGAACGTCTTAATGAGTACATTTAATCAGAACGTGTTTTTAAACACCGTAAAGAAATTACATTCATAATAGTAGGTTATTGGGTCATATATTAATCTGTTCAGGTGTGTGTTTCTTCACTCATGTTTTCCAAAATCTATGTCTCATTGTAAAAATTTTCAGAAGATAAATGGTTTTTTCAATAAAGTTAAAAACAAACATAAATAGCCTTTAATGGAAGAAAACAAATCTTAGATTTCAGTGTTAGAGCACTGCTAGATACTTAACAGTTAACCTCACAGAGTTGTTTCTTTACCCGGTTATGTTGCTTCTGGGAAATGTTTCTTAGGAAGGTGTGGGTGGAAGGCCATGGTTGACTTTAATTATTCTTGTTCAGCCTTAACATTTGTTTTACAGATGCCTGTATACCTACTTTATACCCATTATTATTGACTTTTAGACTGGGAGGCTCGGATAGACAGCCACGGGAGGATCTTCTTTGTGGACCATGTTAACAGAACCACAACGTGGCAGCGTCCCACAGGGCCTCCTGCCCCGCAGGGTCTGACCCGCTCCAACTCCATTCAGCAGATGGAGCAGCTCAACCGCAGGTGAGCTTTGGACAAAAAAGAAATATCGATGTAAAGAAACAAATGAGACATGACATCTTTTCTACTCTTCTTGTCACAGATACCAGAGCATCAGGAGGACAATAACCAACAGTAGTCGATCTGAAGAAAGTTCAATCGAGCTGCCCCCTGAGCCGGACAACGAGCTGATGCCCCACGCCATTTCTGGTTGGTTTTAGCCCTACAATCTACAGAAATAATAAATATTGACAACATTTATGTAGGCTTGGTTTAAAAAAATGACAGATTGAAACTGATCTTGTTAGAAAATGCAATATCAATTTATCCAGTATTTTGGTAGAGATTTCTATTCATTTCTGTGAGCGTGACATTAAATGTTCCACTTACACTTGACATATTTGACGTTATGGAGTTGCTTCATTTTTCATTTAGTGTTTTGTGTGCTGAAACCTTTACAGAGTACCGTCGAGACAGCTCAGTCACTCACTCGGGCGGACGCTCGCGGCTCTCCCTGCTGCTTCAGTCCCCCAGCGCCAAGTTCCTGTGCAGCCCTGACTTCTTTACCGTGCTGCATTCAAATCCCGTCAGTCTGATCTTTGCATCATCAAGACACATTTTAATTTTGACTACAAACATTTTCCATTTGTCTCACCTCTGCTCTGAATTTGACCTCTCTGTCCAGAGTGCCTACCGCATGTTTACAAGCAACACCTGTCTGAAGCACATGATCAGTAAGGTGCGCAGAGATGCTCATTACTTTGAGCGCTACCAGCACAACCGTGACCTCGTCACCTTCCTCAACATGTTCGCCAACAAACAGTTAGAGCTTCCAAGAGGCTGGGAGATGAAACACGACCACACTGGGAAGGTGGGTTCCTGTGCAGCAGGAATGTCGTTCAACAGCTCTGACTCTGACGGATTACCTGGCTTTGCCCACAGCTGATTTTATTTAACTGACACTTTCATTGTAGAGGTTTCTGGGTAGACTTTATCGAGACATGACTGTGTGTCTGCATCTCAATCATCAGCCTTTCTTTGTGGATCACAACTGTCGTTCCACAACCTTCATTGATCCCCGGCTGCCCCTCCAGAGCTCTAGATCCACCGGGCTGTTGGCCCATCGCCAGCATCTTAGCCGCCAGCGCAGCCACAGTGCTGGAGAGGTGAGAGTGGTCACTGTTGCACTCAGTTCAGAAAACTTGAAGGAGAAAATGCACAAAATGGTTCTAAGGGGTGCACAGAAACACACTTAGTACATGTGAATTCACTGTAGAAATCTTTGGCTTTAGCATCAATGAATTTGGTCAAATTAGGGAGTAACTGTGAAACGTTCCGCCCAAGTTTAGATCAGATTTACTTCAACGAGAGCATACCTGTAAATGTCACAGAGTTACAACCGCTGCTAGTTTGGAGATGGTTTAGTCTGCAGCAAAACAGATATCACTAAGAGGCAAATCCCATCACATATTTTATCTTTTTTATCTGCTCCAAATGCATCTGATAATGTAATTCACTTACTTTAAGTGCTAGATGTTTTTTTTAGGTATACTACCCAAGATACACAAACACACCAATGTTTGTATATAGTGGATTGGGATGAGAACTGGGATGCGACCTAAACTGTAGTGCATGCTTTTGTCACAGGTTGTCGATGACTCTCGCCAAAGCAACACGCCCGTTATGCCACGCCCCTCCAGCACCTTCAGCGGCTCCAGCAGGAGTCAGTACCACGACATTGTGCCAGTGGGTAAGTTGCCTATAGGACGCCCTTGTTGCCGTAAACGTCCACTCAACAGAAGTCTCATTTGTGTTTTCTCCTCCTTTAATTCTAGCTTACAATGACAAGATAGTGGCGTTTCTACGGCAACCTAACATCTTGGAGATTTTGCAGGAAAGGCAACCTGAACTTGCGAGAAATCATTCACTCAAGTACGTCTGTCTTCTGTTCCACTATGTATAAATATTTTACAGTTTTGCCCTTCATACCCTTTCCTCTCTTTTCTGCTTGCACTCTTGTGACCTCCGCCATCTCCAATCCCGTCATCATCAGTCAACATGAGCACACCAGTAACCCCTAATACTATGTGTATCTGCACACTGTGTGTGTTTACAGGGAGAAAGTGCATTTTATTCGCAGTGAAGGAGTCACTGGACTGGCTCGTCTCTCCAGTGACGCAGACCTCGTCATGCTGCTGAGGTGAGTGCTGAAGGTGTGCGGCTTTGTGACAGGAACTGTTCATCAATATTATAGCCAGTTACACATTACAGTTACGCCACACTGCTACTCTGTGTTTCCTTTTGATGCTATGCTTGAAATGCCGTATGCTTGTTTAGCAACGTAACTTAATTTGAACTTACTCGCTAATTTGCTGAAGAACCTGACACAGAAGGTCAGCTACAAAATGTTCAAAATGGATGGATGTTTCTGAGATAATTGAAACAAGTCAGTTTTGAATCACAACAAAGGGGGCTTCAGGAACCCCCAGTGACTCATATGAGACAGAAAATACTAGATAATTGCTGTATGAACTACATATGAACCTCTCTCTTGTGTCTTGTTTTCAGCTTATTCGAGGAGGAGGTGATGTCTTATGTGCCACCGTTGCTTCATCCAGGTTACTGCATCTCCTCTCCTCAGAGCTCTCCCGGTAAATCTGTTGCAATCTTTGTCTTTTTCATCCCAAATGCATTCATTTGTATTAATAAAATGTAATGTTTGACTCAAATGTGTGCTTTAGACTTTAGTTTCAGCATTTTACACCAGTAAAAAGTGTTTTTATAAACAATTTGATGTCACAAAAATCAAAAGAGGAATTGTGTCACCAAGCTGTTACTTTAGTCAGGGTAAACTTTTTGTTGTTTTTTTTTAAAAGAAAATGCACATTACTATTTTCATCCATTCCAACAATAATATTTCCGAAAAGCTGCATTTAAAGACCAATAATTCACAAAAGCAATAAGTGCTAGAGCAAGCGCCCACCATAGTCCTGATCAGAAGAATAAAAACATTGCTTCTGCTTCCTTTGTGATCATTCTGTGAGAAATCAAAAGTAGAGAAAACATTTTAGAGCTTTCTAAAGTTTAGTTTGAACCATCAAGTTTTCCAAAAAGTCAAAATTTTGGGCACTTTTTGGGCACTAAATGGAATTTGAATTTAAATTATTTTTGTTTTTTTAAGAAAAAGTGCTATTCAAGGGAATAATTTCCATAAATTCAGTTTAGTAAAGATGGAATTGCATCTGAGTCCCACAGCCCCTCAAAAACTCACCCATAAATCTAAAGAGATTAGAGGCAGCCCCTTTGTCACACTTATAATCTAAGTTTTTTATTTTTTTTCCAGAAGTGCATTTACTTCACCAAACCATCAGACACCTGATCTTTTAGACAGGATGAAGGATGACCTTTAACATGCATACATTTCCCGAATTGCATGTAAATTCACTGACATCACCTGCAAACAAGATTTCAACAAAAAACACCTCACATTCAATATTTTTTTAATGCATGTCTTCCGAGCTGCTCAGTTAATTTTTTTTAGAAGAGCTAAAAACTCTTTTGAAATCAAATAGGGAAAATTTGAATGTGCGTTGTGTGAAATATTACAGCTGGCACAAGTGTGTGCTCTATAGCTCACCTTTAATGAAAATGTTGTCACACAGGCTTGCATTTTTCTATCGTGATGAAGGATTATCTAAATTGATAAATAGCAGAAATCCAGGATTAACCTGCATACTGTACTTTTGATTCTCATTCCTGATTACACATCCACTCAGGTTTGGTCCAGTGATTAAAGATTTTTTTAGTTCAAATCTCCTGACGTGTTGTTGTCTTTCTTTCTATACCTCTTTGCTATGTCAGCTGGAAACCATTCATGCGTGTTCTCCACTTTTTTCTATGGTATACATTTTTGTTTCTATTTCTCTCCTATTAAAAGGCACCCAGCGAGCAAACGCTCGAGCTCCTGCTCCTTACAAGAGAGATTTTGAGGCGAAACTGAGGAATTTCTATCGGAAGCTGGAGACTAAGGGTTATGGCCAGGGACCGGGAAAAGTCAAGTACGTTACAGTAGTCCACATGATTTATTTAGTAGTTTTATGTATAATAAGTATAAATCAAGTTAAACACAAATAAGCCTTTAATTGGTTAGCTTATCTGACTCATTATTCAAACATGCATAAAACACAGTGGACAAGTACTGTCTTTTGTTTTAACAACTTTTAACCCTTTCACAGCACTAATTCGCAACATATTAACATTAAATCCAGGACTCAACTCAACCTAGCATTACCTTGAGAAGAAAAAACACAATAAAATGCTTTTTAATATCATTGAAAATAAATGTAGGCATTAAAGCCCCACTCTGATCCTCTTTTGATCCAAGGTGAAAGCATTTCCAGCAGTTTTTTTAAATGATGATTACGGTATTTTTAGCCAAAATCATAAAACTTGTGTTGTTTTTTAGGACATAGTTTCTGCAGAGCGGCATAATTTTAGAAATTTGCCTCTGTGTTGTGGGTGCAGTGTTGGGTAAATTACTTTTAAAGAGTAATTGATTACTTGACTTTACTGGAAGGAATTGTAAGGAAATTACTTTACTCATTACCTAATTTGAAAAGTAACCCACTGCTTTACTTTACTTTATTCACTTACATACACAGTTTCAAATGAATAAAGCTAGCACAAACAAGATACCCTTATAAAATCCACAAAATAAAATCATCGATGTTACACAAGGACAGTCAGATTTTTTAGCAACACCTCATTTATTTCACCACACGAACATGAGAAAATGTACATTGTACAATAGCCTATCTAATGTATAGACAAATTGCTCATTGACACTAGGGCAGTGGAAAACAGTTCATCTCCAGAACATAACTTGCACTTAACTGAAAGGGGTTTTTCTTTGTTTTCAACAAATAATTCGAATAGTTGCCGAATGCTCCTACGGATTCGTCCCCGCCCATACTTATGCTCCCTTTATCTTACTTTGAGAAATCTTCAACTCTGCATTAATGTGCACGCGTGCACGTATGCGTCAGTAAATCTTGTTTTCATTAGTATCTGGTTTTGTTGTCAGAGCCAACTGTTTACACAAAGTAATTTGTGGATCAATTGTGAGGACTGAAGTAATGAAGGCTTCTGTAGTCTAGTAATTGTAATTTAATTACCAAGGTTTGAACTGTGGTTCATTACATTACTCAGCGACAGACAAACGTAATTAAAATACAGTAATTCATAAATTTGTAATACGTTACCCTCAACCTGTGTGGGTGGGACAGTTGGCGTGGAGTAAGCCTGCCCCGACTTTCCATCATCCCTTTGTTTACATGCTCTCCCGCTAGCTTACAGCCCCTCAGACACAATAATGTCGAGCCATATTGGAGCTATCCAGCCGAACAGTTTTGCACCAGATGCCAGCTTGGGCGAGGAAGACGAAGACGTAGTTGATTTATTTGCCTGCAAGTGGATGCATCAGAATGAAGCAGAGCGGGGAGCTTGCGGCCCGCCGACTGGAGCCCCTACGTCAGCTGTTTCCAACTGCATTTTATCGTTTGCTCCCGATTCACAACGATTTGAATAAACAAATATTCAGAAATTCAATTTTAAGATTAGTTTTCTTTATGTATGCCCTTCATAAATGAAAAATGTTATAAAAACATGTTAAAAACACAAAAAAACACAATTTTCATTGGAAGGAGTCTTTAGGGGGTTAAAAGAGTTTTGTTTACGAAGATACCCGACTATCTATTTGTCTGTTTTGGGTCAAGACTTAACAGTCTGAGATTCTTGATGAGGTCTAGGATGATATATAATAGAAAACCATTCCCTTGTCTTTTGTTTGTTCCAGGTTAATCATACGGCGAGACCACCTGCTAGAAGACGCCTTCAACCAGATCATGTGTTACTCTAGGAAAGATCTACAGAGGAGTAAACTCTACGTCAGCTTTGTGGGTGAAGACGGGTACGAAACCTTTTTTATCCACTTCATCACCATATCCATCCATGAGAGGATGTGGAATGACAATTTTTAGTTACTTAAATACATTGATGGCCTATTACTGTGTGGTTTGTGTGCTTCAGGCTTGATTACAGTGGACCCTCTAGAGAATTTTTCTTCTTGGTGTCAAGGGAACTTTTTAACCCGTACTACGGACTGTTCGAGTACTCGGCCAATGACACTTATACTGTCCAGATCAGCCCCATGTCTGCATTTGTCGACAACCACCACGAATGGTAAGTTTTCTGTCAACAAATGGTTGTTGTCTTGCCTGCTCTTGAGCTGATATATTTTTTTCTGCTCTGGCTGCTGTTCTGATTCCAAAATGGAGGCAATCTGTAGCATCTCTGTGCAAATTTGAATCAGCAGTCCCGGGTTAGAAGAATTGAATGAAGCTAAGCAAAAGTGGTTAGAAGGATCTGCGTGCACTGTGCACCCATGATTGGGTTAATGGAGGATGTAACTGACAAACGGTCAGTCATCAGCGAGATGGAAAGATTTTTGCATCTTTTAATAAGCAAATTGAGAACACGTTTAACACCAAAAAACACCAAATAAAATAAGATAGATAGATATATAGATAAGTAGCTGGTAGCTCAATCTTATTCACTAGTAGTCACACCCAAAAAGTCAACAAAAATAGCTAAAAAGAATAAAAATAAATAATTTAACATAATAAAAACATGGTTGTGATGAATACAGAGGGCAAAAAATGACAAAAAATACGAATTATTAGCAAAATGAACAAATGTTATGTCAGCAAAGACCGTTATAAAACCTAATGGCAGCTGGAATAAAGGATCTCCTGAACCTCGCCGTTCTGGAGCGCAGCGAGATGAACTCCTCACTACGACTGCTTCTCTGAGAGGCCAGGGTCATGTTCAGTGGGATTCTTTTGTTTTTAAGAATGTCCTCCAGCATTCTTCTTATTTTTCCCTCTAGATAAACTCTGAGGTATTTATAGGAGTGAACAATCTCAATGGTGCTGCAGTCTATTTTTACAGGCTGATGGGTCCTTTCCTTTCGGCTAATTCCAGGATCATCTCCTTTGATTTAGTTGGGTTTAAAAGGGAGTCCATTGCATTTGCTCCAGTTGATAGAGTTGATAAAATCAGAGATGATAGCCAAAAAAAACAAAAAAAAGGCAAATCTTATTTCTTTGTACAGTCAATCCTCCATTATATTGGGAGGTTTTAAGGACACACAATTTGTCATTTTCAATGACTGAAGATCCCATAGTTATACCTTTCTGCCCTGTTATTAAACATAGCCTGTCATAGGATGATTGATTTTAAGCCAATAATCAAATGATTCTCACATATTAATCATTTGGGATTTGTTTATTTACATGATTTTTTCTGCCCAGGTTTCGTTTCAGTGGCCGGATCCTGGGGTTGGCTCTCATTCATCAGTACCTGCTTGATGCCTTCTTCACTCGGCCGTTTTACAAGGGTCTTCTCCGCATGTAACTAATCCTCCGCATTAAGTCCTGTACAGTCCAGCTACATTAAAAACAGATATTATTACAACAGGTGAAAGTAGTTGCTTGGGCTAAATGTTAGTTTTTGGATACTCTTCAACAGTCAAAGTTTACAAAAATGTAATTATTTTACAATACAATGCATGTTAGGCATTATATGAAAATGTAAACTGTAATGCTATATACACACCCGGCATGTGTGGCGCATTCAAGAGTGTTGGTTTTGTGAGCGCTTTTAGCATGTGGTGTTCACACAGGTCTATCGCTACCCGACACGAGCACATGTACTCACAGTTGGAAGAAGCTTGATGTGAAATGTCGAAGGGGTGCAAATCTCGTGAATCTCGCTCCAGGCTTTTTCTTTTACATCTCTCTTCCGATGTATGAAAGGCTTGGTGTCATATGATTCCAGCTGGGCGCAAACCTTGATTTTCAACTGGTTGGCACCTCCAAATTGGAAATGGTCACTATCCAAATTTTCTAATTTTTCTTTGAGTTGTTGTAAGTTTTGCTGTAATTTTAATTCTTGCCTTCGAGCCAGTTTTACCTTCACAAATCTTAAGTCATTTCTTTCTGACTGATCTCAAAGGTCGGTGAGCTCTCTTATATCAGGAATAGATTGCCTTTTCACCTTGGAAGTTTCACTAAAATAGGTCTCGAGGTTAACATAATGGAGATGTGCTGTGGGCCTTTAAAAATACCTTTAGGACAAAGACTGAGATGTTTTTCTTCTTATAGATTTTATAAATAAACCCTTTGAATTGTCAGTAGAGCAAAAATGAGTAAAAAAAACCCACTATGCTTAAAAACATAATTGAATGTTCCAATTTACAAGTTATACACAAGGCCAACCCAGTACATAACACAGATGATAAAGTACAGGGTGAAAAAGACATCGAAACTACAATTTTTGTTTACCAATTCCCATCCTTTTTTAAAATAGCTTCCTACCCTATATAAACAACAATACTGAGAGATGCCAGGCACTAGCATGCACGTGCTGACAGTCTCAAAACAATAGATTATTGTTTTAGGAACTCAAAATGACATCACTGCAGTTCAGCTGATTTAACACTTTTTGCCTGAAACCCCATACATTGTTTTCTGAAGTACTGGGGAATTCGTGACCCACGCTTTGAGAAATGAAAGGTTTAAATGCAACAGCTTATGTTCAAAAAAGGTTTAAACAAGGTGTAAAATTGTGATAAATGTATACCTTAGTTTATAGTTTGTTATGTTTTTAGCAAAGTGATTCTACTGGTATTTTAGTCAGTCGGCCATGGGTTGTAAGCAGGAGCATCTCCTGTGAATCTTTAGCCCGTGTGACCTGAGTGACCTGGAGTTCCTGGATGAGGAGTTCCACCAAAGTCTGCAGTGGATGAAGGACAATGACATAGAGGACATGCTGGATCTGACCTTCACTGTCAATGAGGAAGTCTTTGGACAGGTGTTGCAGAGAACTCATTTAAAAACAAATCTGCGTGTTTGATAAGCTGTAATGTCATAACCACGCCTGCCTGTGGGTTTGCAGATCACTGAAAGAGAGCTGAAGCCAGGTGGGGCTGGCGTCCCTGTTTCAGAGAAGAACAAGAAGGAGTACATTGAGCGAATGGTCAAGTGGAGAATAGAAAGAGGAGTTGCTCAGCAGACGGAGAGCCTTGTCAGAGGTTTTTATGAGGTAAAACAGTCATTTTTGGTACACCAACATCGCATTGTGTTCCGCCTGTTTATCTTCATCTCAACACTCACTATTTATTAAAACCATGAAGTCACACAGTCTGTATGAATTTCATGGGATTTTGATCTATTTCATCTGTTTGCATACATATTTCCTTGTCAGGTGGTGGATGTGCGACTGGTGTCTGTGTTTGATGCCAGGGAGCTGGAGCTGGTCATTGCAGGTACGGCAGAAATTGACCTGGCAGACTGGAGGAACAACACAGAGTACAGAGGAGGTATGTAGCTCAGGAGCGAGAAAAAGAATGTAGAGGTTAGGTTTGACAGCATTTAAATTAGTCTGAATTGCTTTAAAGACCCACCCCAATGAAAATTGTGATCTTGGTGTTTTTAACATGTTGTTGTAGCATTTTTCTCATGATGGAGGACATAAATAAAGAAATTTAAGGTTAAGATCACATTTCTGAGTATGGTATTTTTTATTTCAAATTGTTGTGAATCAAAAGACCACTGCTTTTAGAAAAAAGATGATCGGAGTGGGACTTTAAATTCTTATAAGCATCCATTTGAAAGTAAATAAACCTCTAGAGAGAAGATGCACTTCCTTTGCGGGTCTTTACCCTGTAGTGCAGGAAGAAAAAAGGTTATTTTTCCCTAATGTTTGACAGAAAACAAAAAAGCTATTTTTCTCCAGTTTTGGCCTAAAATGACACAATTAAAACAATTCACATTGTAAGACTAAAAGGGGTTGAAACAACTGCCAGGCAGATAGTTTTGGTGTAATTGTGTTGAAACAAACTCTCAATAATAAAAAAAGCTCAGTAATAAATATAGCTTAGTATGGTAGCTATTTGTGTGTTTATCTGTGGCCAGCATAGTAGTTAGGTAAAAAAATATGAGCTGTGCATTAAATCATTGCTTTCTCTAGCAATTCCAGCTTACCCACTGACTCGTCAATGATGTCTGCTGTGTTTCAGAAAAATTACACATCACAGACTGTTACCAAAATAGCCATTTTAAGTCATCTTAAAAGAATGTTTTTGTGTAACCAGGAAGCCAAATTTAACAAAAACATTTGCAATTTGTCCTTGTTGTGTAAATGACGTCATGATCTCTTCCAGACAAGGTGTGCCTCACGCTGGAACTCTAAGTTCAACTGAAGGGAACTATGGTTCAGGTTGAGACACAAAGTATTGTAACTGAAATAGAACAGTCTTCTTTCTACTGACTGAAGACAGTTATATTATATAAAATAGAGATTTAAAAGAACCAAATGGGAAAATGTTAAAAAAAAAAAAAAAAACGGCATCTCTGATTTATCCCAAAAAAAAAGAACGTTTGTGTTTCTGATCAGAATTAGGATGAGGAAAGAAACAAGAGCGGAAAGAATTTTTGACAAAAAGATCTCAATTTTAAACTTATTTAAACAAAACAAATCAAAATTTAGTTATTTGTACTATTCTCACACATAGAAGGCAGGGGATCCAGTTTCTCTACAATCTTTTATCCTATTAAAAATGCATTGAAGTCCCCTGCAATATCCTGCAAAAATACTTTTGGAATCGTGTTTAATGCGTGTTTTCATTTTAAAGGATTTACCGGATATTAAATTAAAAGGTTTTTAAAGGCCTGATCAATATAGCTGAGATGCTGCCAATATCTGAATGAAAAGGGAGCTGGGATTGAGAATCAGTCATAAATCAGTGCCAGCTCTTTTAATGGGGGCATTATGAGAGACGGCCGAAAAAGCTCAGTTCATTAAACATTAAACAGCAGAGCCTGCTCCAAAATCACAGGAGCGAGGGAGGAAGAAAACTGAGCAGGAGGTGGAGGTAGAAAGGGAGAAACATGGGAAGGAGGCCTTATTTGTTATTCATCTGACTCATGCACCATCATCATCTCCCTCACCCTCCACACATAAGGTTACCATGACAACCACATAGTGATTCGCTGGTTCTGGGCTGCTGTGGAGAGATTCAACAATGAGCAGAGGCTGCGGCTGCTGCAGGTAGGGTGCATGCTGCCGCCGTGTGGTGGAAAGCTGTTCTGATCTAATGCTTATGCAGAAAAGTGATAGGTTTTAACTGAGTAATAGCAATTTTCACAATAATATATAGTAAATTTAGAAAAACCTTCTGTTCTTCAGTTTGTGACAGGTACATCCAGCATTCCCTATGAGGGGTTTGCCTCTCTGCGGGGCAGCAACGGACCCCGCAGATTCTGTGTGGAGAAGTGGGGAAAAATCACCTCCCTACCTAGGTAACATTAATGATTGTTCTCAAAAGTTTATTTTATTTTATTTTTTAAAAGAATGCTCTTTAATGCCTTGATGGCTGAATTTATTTCCAGCTATGAAAAAAAACTCTTTTAGCTTTCAAGTAAAAGCCAAATTAAGATAATTTAGGAGCTGGAGTGATTTTACGCATATTTGCATCAATAGGCATCAAGGTTTGATCTATGTTAAGATTTTTCTAACACTTTACTACCTGTTTGTGTTGCCACACAAACTGAGTATAATTAAGCATTCAGTTATTTTAACTCACACTAGCTTCCCTTTGTTTCTTTGTATCAATCTATGCACTTCAAATAACAGTAAAAAAAGTTATTTTGTGCTTTTAACTTGTTAAATAATGTTACAATCTTGCTTTGACATTTGTGACAGATCTTCATTTGTGTGCAGGAAACCTTTAAAAAGCAGCTCAATGTCATGAATGTAATGTTTAAAGCCAACTAAAGACAGAGCAGAATTTGTTTTTCCAAAAAACAGTCTGGAGGTAACGTTAAAATCAGACTCACAATGTGATGTGACGACAATCTAGGACTAGCCTTAATGAATAACTTCTCCAAACTTTGGAGCGACTAAGCAAAGTTCGGATTTGAGCTCAATGGAGCATCTCAAGAGAGACATGAAAAAGCACAGATGCTCCATATTCAGTCTAGCTGAGCTAGATTTCATTTTTGACTAGAAGAAAAAGGAATAACATTCGATGATGAGGCTGAAACATATAAGAGACAGACAAAAGCTGCTAAAAAGTGTTTACTGCACAGTCTAAAGAGCTCAGTTGTCCAAAAAAATGTCTAAAAAAATGTTTTTGCTTTTTCATTCATTTTATAAAGTAAAAAAAGCTTGCAGAAGCCTGTATTTAGAGAGCACTTTTATTTAAAAAAAACTGTACTGTTTGAATTATATTTTGTTCCTAAATAGATCCATTTATTTTCCTCTATGCATCTTGACAGGGCTCACACTTGCTTTAACCGCCTGGACCTCCCACCTTACCCATCCTTCTCCATGCTCTACGAGAAGCTGGTAACTGCTGTAGAGGAAACAAGCACATTTGGCTTGGAATAACTCGATATCAGCTGGCAGGCGGGCTCAACCAAGAAGAGACATTCATTTGGATTTGTCACTTAAGCCAGAAATAGATGACACGACTAATATCCTCAAAAGGCAACTACACCCCCTTCCGTCCCTGTGGATAACAGCTGTTTTTTCCCTGACCAGCTATACATCACTCAGCATGCAGGCCTTGAGCTGACTCTACTCATTTCTATCTTGTGATGATGCTGATCATCTGAACAATGGAAAATGAGGAGGAACGTTTGGAGAACTGTTCAATGTAATGTCCTGTTTTTATGGCAGTCTGTGTCCACTGAGCCACACGTGTGCTTTATCTTTTCAGTTGATGGCCTTTGTTACTGCACTTCTTGCACCTCCCCTTCTTCTCCTCCAACCTCCATCAGCTGCTCAAAAAAAAAAAACACAATATTCTTTTGTTGGACCTTAAAACTGTGTCTACCCAGCACTTTGGTGCTGTAAACTATCACTCCCACTCACCATTGTGCTGCATTTTCTTTGCATCTTTGATGCAAAGTATTATTTCCCCAGAGATCAGTGATCAGCAAGGACAGATGAGACATTTTAGACAGTAAAGTTGAGGTTAAGTGCTGCTTTCTGTCTGTTTTATGAAAACTGATACACTGATGTGCACAATTCACTTGTTCAAAATCGACTAAACACACATTTTCACTGTTTTTGACTAGAATGGACAAAGAGTGAGGAAGTTTACAGACTGTGTCAGTGATAATTCTAGCCGTTTCTGGTTAGGACTGTTAACCTACAGGACTGAAGAGCTTTTATTACACGTGAGAAATGTAGTTTTGTTTCTGCAAAGACACCAAACTCACATTGGTCTCACACACACTTAACGCAAACACATAAAACCTACATAGCAGATTGTTGCACTCTTAATTGTTATTGTCGTTCAGTCTGAGAGAAATGCGGGATTCCTGTTTTGCAAAAGTTTCACAAATTTCTGAGGAGCAATGCTCAACCTGATTCACTCAGTAATTCAATCAGTAAATGGGATGAAAGTGGCAAATCCGTGACCTCATGACTTAGAGGATGTTGAAAAAGGAAGCCACAAAAGATGAGAACACCAGACCCAACCCACCTGCTAACTGTAAGACAGAAAAGGGATGTCGCGTTCATACTTTCTCTGATCCAAGTACAATTGTAAGAGTATTTCGCAACATTTTAAGTTGAGATTCATATCAAATGGGATGAAAATAAAGGCGCAGCACTTTCAAAAGACAGACATCAACAGAAGGGGGCAGCAGAATATCGACAGAACGGCTGTCTTTAATTATGGAATCCAATCAAAAGAAACAGAGTGACCTGTCCACATGTGAAGCTGATGTTGCTGGACAATGTAGTTTAGAGTTTGTAACATTTTTCTCCAAAACATTTGGTTTTTCACAGCCCAGCCCTACAACCCCTTTGACCCTGACACACTTTTCTACACGCCAGCACACACAGACACACTTTCTACAAGGTGCATGTCAGATTACTGTATAGACACCTGTTGGAGTTAGACAATGGGGACTGGAGTAGTAATCGGCGACCCCTTCGTGTGACATGAGACTAAGGTGGCAGACTTTAGTGTCTCCCAACCTGCTGGCCTAATGCATGCAGGAACTGTTCAGTCAGCTCTGTGAGCTGTGCATGGCATAAACTCCCAAATGGCATTGTGCTATAGCTTGAAATTGCATGCTGAAATAGTGAAAAACACTGTCCTTATTAGCTTTTTTTGCATGAGGAAATTGCTATCCATGGAGACAGTAAGATGAGAGACCTTGTTGAGTCGTGGTAATGGCACTCACCCAAACATGGAGCCTTACACTTTCCTGACACTGTCATACCTTTGCCGTTAAAAGGGATATTTCTTAAATTTTACATGGGTCTGTAGGAGGTATTTTTTAACTGCAGTAGACAGAACTCAAACCATTCATTTTTCAAACCAGAGGGGAACAAAACACCAAATGAATTTTTGTCAAATGCTGTGTTTGGGTGTTTTTTTGGCACTGTGGCGTTATAACACAGTGCACATGTTGCAGAACAGACTCCTTTGTTAAGAAATGTTCTTATAAATAATCTGTTTGGTGCAAAAACCATCACCATGTGAAAATCAGCTGTGGATTACTTCTTACAAGCAAATTTGATTTACTTGAAGGTGTTTTACTGCAATGAAAATTTGCTCTTATCAGGACCTCCATTATGAACTGCTTTTATCCTCTTAGAAAACATTTTTAATTCCTTCAACCAGCATCATTCAGATAACTGTCTACTGCAGCTGAGACACTACTACTAATTTCCAAAAAAAAACTTATTTTTGTTCAAGAGCAAGAACTTTGTGAATGTAATAACAGTTTTATCAATGACAGTGTATGGGTTAGCAGTTTGGCAGCATGTTTCCAAAATGTTATTTTCACATTGTTTGTCTGCTTATCAGAATGACACTGATTGTTATGGGTCATTGCTTATGATCAAGTAACAAATCAAAAGGGCAGTTCTGACGTAAGGGAGATATTAGAGCACATGTATGTGTATTATGTGTGCAGTCCTGGTTGCTTTTTCTGTAGATAAATGTATGTGTATGTTTGTCCTGTTGTGTCCATAAATATATATATTTTGCACCGAATGTACCAAAGGTTTGGGGCTTGCAAAGTCAACCACAACACAGTCTAACAAACACATCCCATCTGGCCTCTGCCAGATCTTACAATACATTCACGTCATGTTTGCTTGACAGGCAGATTTGCAGCATGATCAAAGAAGCTTCACATTAGGATGTACACCCTTTGGCCAGTTTGTCATTTCATAGAAGCTGCTCAGTTGCAGAGGAATGGTAAGATTTTGTTTCACAACCCAGATGAACAAAGTTGCTGTCGCTTTTGTCTCTTAGAACATTTCAGACAGGATCCACCTCTTAGAAATCCACTCTATGCAAAGCTCCTGTATGTGTGTCTCCATTTCACTCTAATGATTGTAATAAAAGAGAACAAATGGAACATTTTGATAAATGATACTTGATCCTGTTTATTTACTGAATATTATTAAAACAAAAAAAAAGTTGGCATCAAATAAAGTTACTTTTAATGTATATAAACAGTAAATTTAAAGATAAAAAATGTGAGAAGACCCACTTCAATGAAAATTGTGTTTTTGGTGTGTTTATCAGATTCTTGTGCCATTATTCTCGTGATGGAGTAGAGTTAGGCTGAAAATTGCATTTCTAAACATTTCTTTATTAAAATCGTTATGAATCAGGAGCAGATGAAAAAAGGCAGTCTGAAAAAGTTTGTAGGTGTGGTGCAGAACCTACTGTGGCGGGCCACAAGCTCCGCTCCATTCTGATGCATTCACTTGTAGACCACTAGATCCACGTCCGTCTTTATTTTCCTCGTCTGACTTGGCATCTGGCTCAAAACTGTATGATAGCTCCAATATTGGTCGCCATTTTTGTTGCACCAGCAATGTTTGGGAGTGTGTGGGAGCTGTAAGCTAGCCGGAGAGAACGTAAACAAATTGATTGTGGGGAGTGGGAGCAGGCTTACTCTACACCAGTGGTCCCATCCACTGAAGTGAATTTCCAATGAACTCCAGCCACTCTACAGAAACTATGTTCTAGAATACAGCACCGTTTTTGTATTATTATTTTTATTTTGTCTAAAAACGTCATAACAATGATTAAAAGACCACTGGGAACGCTTTTACAATAGATCAAAAGATGATTGGAGTGGGACTTTAAAGTCCATATGACCAGTTAATATACTTGTTATTATCTGAGGCAGTGAAAATTTGCAGTTTTACATTACAGATTGATGCATAGTTCTAGCTGTGCTCCTGATTTCAACTAGTGTACATTTTGGTAGTCTCAAAGATATGTTTCTACATGAATACCTAAAAGTGGCAGGTAAAAAATTGTGGGGTGATTAACTATTTATTGTTTGTTTGTTTGTGAATGTGCTTCATTTGATTCATTCCTACACACAGTATTTTCATACTGATGGGGGCAAAGCCATGAAAACTGCATTCCCATGTTCAAATCAACTTTGGGACGTTTTCTCCCAGTGCGCATGCGCTTTGTGGTGACGTGTCGGCTGGCTGGACCGTGTCAAACAGAGAAGGATGTAAAAATGATTAAAAACGCCGCGTAAACATTTACTAAGCTAAGTTGTGGTAGGCCACAGCGGTAGATGGAGCAACGTAGTCCTTACAGGTGATACGTGTCTTATCGTTTATCGTCTGTTTGGTACTTTTAAGTTAGGCCGAAGAAAAGTTTATTTGAATCACTTTTGAACCCGCGACATTGTCGTTGTGCTAACTTTTAGCGACGCTCGCGCTCGAGCTAACAGCCGGAGTCGGTAAAGCAGCAGGGCTAGACCTCCCGAGAGTATGATCGTATCCGTCGACGTGAAAGGGGTTAACTTTACATTGAGGTGAATTCTTTTCTCAAGTTTAGAGTTTAGTACAGCGACCAAGCGGGTAGCTGGAAGCAGCGCTATAACTAATAATAAAATAAAATAAATGTCGCGGAGGCGGTTGGACAGTCGCTGCGGGCTCTCCGCTGGACTACTGGGAGAAAGTCAGACTCTGGTCCACACGGAACCGATGGAGAGTGTTTATGAAGTCACCGGGGAGCTGGGAAGGTGAGTGAAACTGGCTTCTGTTATACCGAGTTCGGTGTCAACAATTTACAGCCACACACATTGAAATGAGTGTCAGTCTGCGCATGATTGATTTAACTCGATCAATAACTGCTCCCAAAACTAAAATAATTATTGTGCAGTATGTCTCTCATGAAAATAGCTACAATAAAATTATCCTTTTTGATATGTTTTGACTTTCTGTATTGATGTAAGCTAAAAAAAAAAAAAAGTCCTCTAGATGAAGGATATTTGAACTTTGGACACAACACGCACATACACAACACGCCTTTGCCAAGAGCCTGATCTTTTCATGGCACAGTCGACTTGTTGTCATGTGTTTGGCAGTGTGTATCAGCCATGGCAACCCGCAAAGGCAGATGATCTTATCCCGAGAGCTCTCAGGTGTGTCTAAACTAAAGGGATGTGTCACAAAGATTCAGTGTTGTGTTTGGAGGAAGGAAGCTCGTGTGGCTTTTTGAAAGATGTTTTGTTCCTAAATTTGTTTGCATCACCTTGAAACGGGAAGTAACAGGGCAAAACATTATTTATTTCAGCTAGGCTAATCAGAGCTTGCTTAGTTCATATTTTTTTATTTGATTAAATAACATTTCTAGGTTAGTTTGGCTAACCTATATATATAGATGTGGAAAAATTGTTGCATTGGTAATAATGTTCAAGAATTCCATCTTGGAAATGTTTTTTAGGGCACCATGCTATTATTACATTTACTTAATATCTGTAATACACGAGCTGCTAGGCAAATACTTTACCACAAAGAGGAAGAGCTAAAAAAACCTTTTACCTAGTGTCATACCTTATGTGGAGGCATGCTTGTACAGGAATTAGCAAAACAGAAAGTATTCACATTGGAAAACAAAATTATAGCCCTAAACAAAGCATTTTGTCTTTAGTTTAAGACTCATTTATCTTGAGGGTGACTTTGGTCTTTCAAGTTTAGTGTGGCATTTAAAAAAAGCTTTTTATAAACATGCAACATAATTTTAAAGCACAACAATATAACTGAATTGTGTGCGGTAAAGTTGTTATAGGCTGTTGTATTTTAATTGAAATAAAAGCTGTACAAAAATGTCACTGATAACAAGTCCGGGTTGGTGCGACAAAGGAGGTGTCTGGCACCATTGTTGTACTGTTTAAAAGAGGTTTGTCTGGGCTGAGCAGGCTTTGCTTTTACTGTTTTTCTTTTTCTTGCTTAGCACTGGTTGAAAACCCTTCACAGCCATGTGGAAAATGCCTAAACCATCTGCATAAAATTGCAGCTGAAAACCAAAAGATTTTCCTGTGAAGAGAATGTGAGCCTGTGCAGCTGTTTAAAGACCTACTCCAATGAAAGTGGTGTTTTTAGCATGTTCTTGTGGCATTTTTCTCTTGATGGAGGACATATTTAAAGAAAATTAAGCTTAAAATTGCATTTCTGAGTACTTCTTTTTTTTTTTTCTCAAATCATTTTTAACCAGGAGCATACAAAAACATGCTGTTAGAAAACACTTGCAAGTGTGATGCAGAACCCTTACAACTGCAGACCACAAGCTCTCTGATCCATTACATTCTGGTTACATTACATCCACTTGTAGCAGATTAGATCCATGTACGTCTTTGTTTTCCTCTTTCGAGCTGGCATCTGGCTCCGAACTATATGGCTAAGTATCTCCAATATTGCTTGCCATTTTTGTTGCACAGGTAATGTTAGGTTTTGATTGTGAGAATCTGTAAGCTACCAGGAAGTAGGGGCGAGCTTACTCCACGCCAACTGTTCTGCCCACAACTCAGACAGAGGTATATTTCAAATGAACTCCTGTCGCTATGCAGAAACTATGTCATAGAAGCATCACGAGTTTTTCTTTATTTTGGCTAAAACTTGTGTTGATGATGATCATAATTAAAAGACCACTGGGGACGCTTTTAAAATAGATCAAAAGATAACTGGAGTGGGTCTTTAAGCTTAGGAGGGGTATTGACTGGACAGAATGTTAGAAGAGTGATATATTTATATTCAAAGTTTGTTTTCTGGCTCATAAGCCATCAAGTTGTTTCAATATTTTTATAAAGAACTAAAATCAAACAACTGCAAAAAATAAGGCACTGAGCTTTGACAAATGAGTTTACAATAGATAACCATCAGATATAATACAACTGTACCTGCCAATGATTGTTAGAATTCACTGGGAAAATTGTTCATTTTTAATTCCAGACTTTTTATTGGTTAAGAGGCTTAGTCAACATAATTCTGCAACCACCTTGATTTTTCTTTTCTTTTTTTTTTTTAGGGGAAAATTTGCTGTAGTGAAGCGCTGTGTGGAGAAAGCCACAGGGAAAGTGTTTGCTGCCAAGTTTCTACGAAAGAGGAGGAGAGGTCGTGATTGCCGGGCTGAAGTAATCCATGAGATGGCTGTCCTGGAGCTGGTTCGCAATAACGCCCGGGTGGTCAACCTACACGGTGCTCATGAGACGGATCACGACATCATCCTAATACTCGAATAGTGAGTTCATGACACAGGCCGTACTGGATTCTTTTACTGTGTGGTTGTTTGCTTTTCTCCCCCTACATATGTGATTAATTGCATACATTCAAGCCTTTGTTCTCTCTAACACCCTGACTAAATGTTTGTGCCTGAATTGTGCCAGTCCTGCAATACATGCATAGGGGCAAAGTCTTGTATTTCCACTTCTAAGGAGCTTTCACGATGACAAGTTATTTTTAATGTAAAGTCAAACATACCATTTGTCATAACAGGTTTATCAAGATTTGCTTGAAGCACGTAATGCTTATTAGGAGCAAATTCACAGCCTGAATTTGAACTACAGATCCAGATGACATCATCCTTTTTTCCAACCGTTTGATGTTTTATTATTATTCACATTGTTGTTAATGAACTCATTTGTTCTAATTATCTTGTTTCCATCTAAAATTATTAGCAAAGACACTTAAGTTTAGATATGAAAAAAGCTTGCTCTTATTTTCTAGCCACACCTTTATTTCTTGCAAAAGAAAAAAAAAGTTCCTCCCCTGAGCTTTGATATGATGAACAAATCACAAGCCTGTACAAGACATCTGAGAACAGATATGAGAATGTACCCGAGATTTAGATCAGAAGGATCTTTGCATTGAGACGTCACTTGAATCTAGAGTTAGAAAGCAGGAATGAGATAACTGTCTTTTTTCTGGAACTTTTAGCCAAAACATGTGAGACCAAACGGCAAAGTCTTTAGCTATGGTGCTCTAAGGGCTATAAAGCAGCATTTGTTTCAGTGTTTTCGTAAAAAAGTTTTTTAATGTTACATTTTTGATTCACGATCTGTTGGATTCTATATTTATTAGTGTTCTTTTTTCTTTTTTTTTTATCCAGTGCTGCCGGTGGTGAGATATTTGATCTCTGTGTGTCAGAGGAGATGCTCCCGGAGGCTCAGATCACCCGGCTGATCAGGCAGACTTTGGAGGGAGTTCACAACCTCCATCAGAGCAACCTCGTCCACTTGGACTTAAAGGTTTCCAGCTCACACACTGAATCAGCTGCATGAGCATTGCTACAGCAGAGGAAATGTCTATATAAATGTTCTCACAGCACTCTCGATACTCTCTTTTTCTAGAACATCTTCCTAACAGGAATTTAGCATCTCATTTACATTCTAGATCAAAAATTGAATTATAAGTAAAAAGAAAAATGAAATGTAAATCAAAAATGGTAAAAAAAAAAACAACCTATGACTAAAATGGACATTTTTTGACAGCAACATTTCAACATCAGATGTACATCATAATCTGGAGAACTGACTCAAAAGATTGGTTACAGCAAAACAAACACACAACTAGTTCTCTCTCTTACAATAGTGTGAGGCAATTGTGTAATATGTTTATACTGCATCAAACAGATTTTAAATGCTTTAATATATTGGTGTTACAAGTGTAAATGAAGAAAGAGCTAAACTTTTGTCAGTAAATGTTTAAAGTTGCCCTCATCTTTTACTTTGAAACCATGTTTCCTGTGTTTTCTCTTTTTGCTTGTCTCAGCCTCAGAATATCCTCCTTACTAGCCAGTTGCCTCCAGGAGACATAAAGATTGTGGACTTTGGTCTGGCACGCAGACTGGGTTCGGTTGGAGAGCTCAGAGAGATTCTTGGCACACCTGAGTATGTGGGTAAGTTGGCTTTTCTGTAGCAGACATCACAGTGGGAAAACCATGTTCTTGTTTTCACGGATCACTGTCAGGAAAGGAATTTTCTCGTGACAGTACCGTGTATATTTTATCTGACTGTGTAGACTCTTGTTAATCCAGGTTAATTCTATTGAAGTAGTGGGTAGCTTAAAAAGCAGTCAACTGGACTTTGTTTTGCTTTTGTATTGAAGACGTGACACCTCATTCCCTGCCTATAGAATGAGCGGTCATGTTTGGAACGCCTTATTCCCAGAAACATAAAAAACTGCTTTCTTAACACTGTATTTTGAAGTTAAGAAATCCCATCGGAGAAGAGATGAAACCAATTCAATCAAAAAGATAAACCAAATCCAGTTTACTGCTTTTTCATCCACTACTTTGATCTGTATTTTATACTTAAGAATAAAACAACGTATATATAAAGCATATTTTATTGTAGTACATATTTTTTAAAAGCAAAAAAATGAAACTATTCCAGTTTTCTTAATCTTTCAATCATCACAACTACCAATTAATCGCAAATTCTTAAATAATTAAAAAAAAAAAAGAAAATCTTCAAGGAAATGTAGGAGAGGTAGCACACACTGGCATAAAAAAATGAGAAAAACAAAAAAACCAGCCAGAGCAACCAGAACCAACATAACAGTCACCTCAGGAAATGATCTGTTTCCATCTAACACTGGCCTCCTTTTTCTCCTTGGTTACACAAACCACCCTGATGTCCTCCTTCACCACATCCATGAACCTTCTTTTTGGTCTTCCTCTTGGCCTCTTTTCTGTTAGCTCCAATTTTGGCATCCTTTTACCATCATTCCTGGTCCCTCCTCTCAACATGTCCAAATCATGTCAATACGCATTTATCACCACAACATCAAACATAATCTGAGAACCATAACATCTTCATCTCTGCTATGTCATGGTTGCTCTCATCACAGTTTTCTACACTTTTCCTTTCATTCTTGCTGTCACTCTTTTGTTTCACATCCTACCTGAAGCCTTCCTCCACCCATTCCAACTTGATTGCACACGCTTCTTCACTTCTTCTCCACACTCTCCTTGCTCTGGGCTGTTGACCATATATTCCTTTAATCATCCACCTCTTTATCTCTGCTCCATGTAGCTTTTAACCAAAGTTTTTCATTTACATACAGACACTCTATCTTACTGTGGCCGACCTTGATTCCTCTCCACATATCCACCTCTCCAGATGTTCCTCCACCTGCTCCCTGCTCTCACTACAGAGCACAATGTCGTCTGCATACATCAGGGTCCACAGAGAATCCTGTCTGACATCATCTGTCAGTCTGTTCATCACCACTGAATAGAAGAAGGATCTTAAAGCTGATCATTGGTACAATTCCACCTCCACCTTGAACACCTTTGTCGCACTCACAGAGCATCTCACCTATCTTACAGCTTTCATACATGTCCCGCACAACTTGAACATACATCTCCGCCACTCCAGAGTACTTGATTCAAAACCACTGCTCCTCTCTATTCCTTGTCATTGGATTTCTTTCGCTCTACAAGACACAATCCATCACCTTCTGAACTCTTCTGTACGTCTCCAACAGCATTATCAAAACAGATTTTGCATCTGTGGTTTTCTTATTTGGCATGAAACCATGATGTTGCTTCATGACTCGTGAGTCATTATTTGACTCATCAGATTTATTTCTCTATAGTTTCCACAACACTTCTCCATTCATCAGACATCCCCATTTTCAAAGACCTTGTTAAACAATTCAGTCACAAAGTCTACTCTCACCTCTCCTAAACACGTTGATACCTCCACGGCTTCATGGGTATTTTCGTTAGGACCAACTGCCTTCCCACTCTTCATTTTCTTCAATGTCTTCCTCACTTCTTCTTTCTTGATCGTTGCTATTTCCTGCTCCAGAACAGCCATCTCTTCTACTCTGTGCTTTCTAACATGTTCCTTATTCATCAGCGCTTCAAAGTTCTTCTTCTATCAATCCATCACACTTGTGAAACTTGTCAACACATTTCGATTCCTGTCATTAATCATCCTAACCTGCTGCATATTCTCAGTTTCTGACTCTCTGCAATGTCAATTGCCAATGATTTTCTTAGCCAACCCTTTCCTCCAAACACCTTCCTCAACTTCTTCATCCACTACCAATTCTCACCTGCTCTCCTCGTTCCAGATCCTGATCCCTTGTGAGCTTTCCAGACATCTAGAAATGACCTCTTGATCTTTCAGAGCCTGCCTTCTCCTTCTCCTCTACCTCACATCCTACCTGGGCAGTCCTAACTGCTGACAGCATCCAACATCACACCTTCACCTTCATGCATCAGACTCATCACCCTATCTGACATTTTCTTCACTTGCAGAACATTTTTAGCAAACCTCTCCTTCAGGATCACCTCTACTCTGTTCCTCTTCCCATACACACCATGATAAAACAGTGTGAACCTGCTCCCAATCTATAAGCTTTGCTCTTTTTCCATCTAATTTCTTAAACAGACAGAATATCTCTTTTTTTCACTTCAGCTTTCCCCTGTCAAAGTTCCTACATTCAAATATCATTCTCTAAGTCCTTCACTCCTGCCTTTTCTGTTTTTCTATCTGCCTACAAACACACTTTCCTCTTCTCCTCCTTTTACCAACAGTTTTCCCAATTTCCACAACACCTTGTAGGTCAACAGCACCGGTGGTGGTCGCTGTTAACCCGGCCTGTGACTCATCTGGTACAAAAGTACTGTTTGTGATTTACATTACTGATTTCGCTTTTGTTTTACCCTCTGCGTTTATCTGGATTTGGGACTGGCTTACAAAAATACCTGAATTGTGGTGGCATTACCTGAGCCTGATTTGTGGTTAAATGAATGTTTATTAAAATGTAAGATAACCTATGTTCCGTTCCCTTTATGTCCAGCTCCAGAGGTCCTTAACTATGAGCCAATCACAACAGCCACCGACATGTGGTGAGTCCATCCCAACGAACGTCTAACTTTACAACATTAATATTTCTACATAGATGTAGCAAAGTACCGTAAAGATAAACATAGTTTCATATTAATAAGCCTCTGGGATGTTCACTCCTGTACCATGTGTGTTCCTCAGGAGTGTGGGGGTCATAGCCTACATGCTGGTAACTGGTGAGTCTCCATTTGCTGCCGATGATAAGCAGGAGACGTACCTGAACGTGTCCCAGGTGAATGTGGACTACAGCAAGGAGGCCTTCTCCAAGGTGTCTGAGCTGGCGGTGGACTTCATCCAGAAGCTGCTGGTTAAAGTACCTGAGTGAGTAAAAGAAGTGCTGGAACAGAAACTGTGCTTTGTCACATATGTGGTTCATAATAAAACACATCTTTTCTTAAAGCCAAGACTTTTCTGAATTGACCACAAATCAGGATGTTGTGCTCTGCATTGATGGGTATCTGAGAGCTGGATGTTGTGCTTTGACCACAGGGACCGGCCCACTGCTGCAGAGTGCATGACTCACCCCTGGCTGTGGCAGCAACAGCTTTGCCTAAGCCCAGAGCCCATGATCATCCGCCCAGTCCGAGAGAGGAGCTGTGGCGCCAAGTGGGCCGCCCCACTCGAAGACCCCGAAGACAAGGAGAACATTCTGGAGTCACCCCACTCTCACTCAAAGAGGTTTCGCTTCGACGAAGACACGCCAGCCTCCGGCGAGGGTGACTTTTGACAAAATACAAAAAAATAAATAAAAGATGGAGGAAGGGATTGAGTTAAGGCAGGGATGTCCACTGCTTTCTTTGTACTTTTAAATGGTTGTAATCACCTAAAGTTTCAGTTTTCTGCCACTCCACGGCTCTTCAGATGTTATCCTAATCTCTTAATTAATTGACCACTCAAACCAAAGATAGCAGTTTTGTATTTTCAACAAATCCCGCGTGGGGAAACGTGAACGCTGTACAGTATGTCCCAATTATTGCAGTATATTTAATCTAAAGTATTTAATTCCTTGATAGGATCTGTTTTCACACGACTCGAAAATGTTGACCTTGTACTAATGAAGGTTAGTTTAGTATTTCTAGTGAAATTTGTGCAATACTAGTGCATTTACAATGTTTGGCGGAATGTGGGAAGCGTTGACATCGCCGCTGTTTAGCTGCACTTGTACTTCAGCAGAAATGTCTGATTTCTAGAACAGCGGCTCTGCTATGAGGAAGTGTGATTGATGTCGAAGTCTTAGGTGCTGTAAACGAAAGCACTCGTCAAGGCTTTCAGGTTTGTAAAATGTGTAACTTCACCAGCAAAACAGCAGTCACTTACAGGTATACTACATTCCTTTAAAGACTTGGTTTTTTTCCTTGTGTAATGAAACTACATTTCCCTTAAAATGCACTAGACGTTGATGATTTAAGTGTAGCTTGAAGTTTTTTATTACAAGAAAGTCCTAAATCTTTATGCAGTGCCCAGTAAATGAACAGAAAATCTTCTAAAGTTAGTGTTAATCCTCCCAAGACAAAATGCTTTGACAAAAAGAAAGTGAGGAGCTGGTTTTGGCGTTCAGAACAAGTGCAAGACTTCTGTGAAGCTGAAACAAGCCTCAACTCAAACTGTAGTTCACATTCCTCGCCCGCGTTAGCTCAACACGTGAGGTTTCTTTTTGACAAGAGGTGGAGAAACTCCACTTTAGCACTTACTTCGTAAAGTTGAATTGATGAACAGAAGCTATTTTCTGAAAGTCTGTTGCGACTTGTCCTCGCTGTGACTTATCCTTTCGCCAAAGCCATTCAGCTAAAGCTACTCCAGTCCTCCTGGGTCAGGGTGCCTGAAGTGGTCTCTTCCTGTTGTTTTCATCTCAGGGTGTGCTGCTCACTCTCATTTTCTTTTTATTTTGTATTCTTAATGTTGTTCTTATAGGCGTGTTATTTATGTGCTGGATGGATATTTTTATGTATATATTGTGTCTTAAAAGCAAGTGCCAAGATAAAGAGGGGGTGTTGGCAGATGGAATTTTAAATCTAGATTATGTTGAGGTTGCAGGGAAAGATCAGTAAAGGTTTTGGAATGTTGAAGGATTGCTTTTGAGTTATTACTGGGAAGTAAATTAAATGTGGAATTTGACATGAGTTGGGTCGGAGGAAGATGATTAATACAAAGGAACAAGAAATGTCAGTTTTGAATGAAGGATTTGAATGAATAGTTTTGCTGTTCCGGCAAAAGCCTGCATCACAATTATTTATTTAGTCCTAATGCACTGGGTTAGAATTAAGTTGGTAATGAGGACGTTGGAAAGAGTTAAACTTTTTAGATCCAAGGGTTGTTGTTTGTGTAAAGTGTGACAGAACCACTGGCAAGTGTGACTTGTAAGGTGTTGAGACACAGAATTTTCCATCTTCTGCTGAAAACGCCGACAGCTCCGACCTCCAGCAACATTCCTTGTCCTGAGCAGAGGTGCCAAACCAAATAGGAACACGTTGTGTTTGTCGTTTTTGTCACTGTTGAGGACAAAAGCATTGTGTTTCGAGGCTGCCGCTGACCTCAAATGCTCTCATCTTCATGCCGTCATCCTTGAAAACTGGAAGACCGCTCTGTGCAAGTCACTTGATGGGGAGTTGTTAGACGAGCTGCAGAATCTCTTCCTGTAATTGTGGAATTTATTCAGCTACCGCACAGCACAGAAGCTTGAATCTTGGTAAATAATTTAGCCGACTCTGCTTTGTAAAATACCTCTTCCAATGGCGTCTTTTTTCCAGGCTGAAGCTCTTTGCTCTGGCAGCAAAAATCTGTAAAATGTTCCAGGCTGTACATACAGGTAGAAGAATCTCAGAGTGGGCATTTGACGCGGATTCCTCAAAGAGACGCTTTAACTGCTGCCTGTCACTTGAACGTGAGTTATGCTGCAGCTCAGTTGGAAGGTTTTTGTGCAGCTTTTTGTACCTATTTCCAGCAGCGAGCTACTCTGTGGCCTCTGTGTGAGCGCTCATTGTCCCAGCGTGAGGCGCTTCAGCCCGCACTCGTTCTGGGGAAGTAGAGCGCCGCTGATGTCACACAACATTCCTGTTTGCTCTGTTTGAGCGCAGCGACACTGAAGCATTCTGTATGCTAGAGTCAAACAAGCACAAGCAAAGAAATATTTAAGAGATGTATCTTTATTTTGCATTTTTAAATATTTTTAAATGTATGAGCGTTGTGATTGAGTTTGTAATAGATTGAAAAGAGAATGTGTATACTGATCATCTGCAGGCTAATATGTAGGCATCACAAAGTGAACTGGAAAAGCTCATTAAAGGTTATAGAGAAACTGTTATACCGGTATGTCTCTTTTTTTTTTTGTATATACATTGCTGCCACCTTAACAGCTGACACAAACTGCACTTCAGGATCATCAGTTTCTACATATAGCAGATCACTCACATTAGCAACAAGAAAGGATGGAATGATCTTGACATTGCATTCAACACAAAGGAGCAGCCTTAAAAAAAATAACTAATGAAGCTCAGAGATCATATGAATTAGCATACATGCTGCCAGCAGCTCTACAACCGGTATATGTAGCAACTTGTTTCACAACATCAAGAGTCACATTATAGATCATTCTGCATCACCATGAGGAAATACTGGTGTTTTCAACAGCTTTTCCCAATTTCAACATAATATCCTCACTAAAAAGGGGATTCAATCGCTTTGGTTTACTTAAACAGTCTTGAACAAATTGGCATGAAAAATGCAAATCAAGACAGTTAACTAGCATGGAAGCAGAGACTTCTTTACAAATATTCAGTCTCAGTCTCATGCTGTTAAAAATAAGTTATTGTTAAAGACAAAAATGCTGTTATGTTTCAGGTTAAAGGCTTTGTTTCTTCTGCTTGGATTTTTGGAGTTTATAAATCAGATTCATAATAAAATGAAGGTTATTGTAAAGAAAAAGGGGAAAAAAAAGCTAAATCTCAATCAAAATTAGCAAAATACAAGTTCATGTAATCATCAGCATCTTGGAAAAGTTTTGAGAGTGCAGGTTTTACTAAAAGTTCAACAGGTTTCCTCTTTAAATCTCAGATTAAATTTCAATAAATGATATTTCTATACGGATAAAGGAAAACAAACTACCAAACAAAATTAACAGGAAATATCAATGTTTTAGAGGCAAACATTTAGGCTTGCTTCAGTGTTATTCATTGGAAGATAATCCATGCCGGATTAGTCATCTGTCAAACTGGATTATCTGAATTCCAGCTGCCATAAGGACATTTAACATTAAAACTAAAAAAACATATTTCACTAATGATCTCAGGTCTGAGCCCTTAAAGCACCGAAGACAGCCATAAATCAGCCAGTAAAAGATTCGATCTACGTCTGTGCCAATGATGGCCTCTGCTTCACACCCAAACTCAAAACTCCAGGATGACCCTGAAATGGTTCTCGATGGAAGGCGGGGCATCTTCAAAGTGCAGCTTGTTACTGGGACACGCCCCAAACTCCTCCAGAGTTTTGATGAACTTTCTGTGCTCACGGCCCACCCAGGCCCGCATGGGGTCACACACCTCGTAGGGAGTCACGTGGGCGTGAATGGACACTCCGCTGGCTGCGAGCTCCTTCAGCACCTGCTTGTCCGTCACCCAGGTTTCACTTCCTCCCGGATGGCCCCCATCCAGCCAGTACATGTCTGAGATGTGCTTGATGAAGGCCGACATGCGTGGGTCTAAAAGGGCTCCAGGCAGCTCGTACACCATCTGGTTCAGGACCACGCAGCCTTTGCTGAAACCAACCAGAACCAAGGAGAAGCCTGCGGGGATGCTGTCGGCGCCTCCTGTTGGCTGGAGGGGGTTGGGCAGCTTGACTCGCTTCATACCGTTGCTCAAGAGGGCCCTGAGGTCAGAAAGGCCCAGACTCACTTTAAACTCACATCTAAACACTACCACACATTCAAATGCTGCAAGTCGGGTTGTGATCTTTTAAAGGCCCACTCCAATCATCTTTTGATCTATTTTAAAAGTGTTTCCAGTGGTTTTTTATACTGTCATTATGGTGTTATGCATGGCTCTATTTGAAAGTGGATGCATCGGAATGGAGCACAGCAGGGAGCTTGTGGCCCGCCAATTGTTGCTTATACATTACTGAAACAAGTTTTTCCAAATGCATTTTTTCTTCATCTGCTCCTGATTCACAACGATTTGATTAACAAAATACCTAGAAATGCAATTGTAATCTTAATGTCCTTTGTAAATGTCCTCAATCGTGAGAAAAGTGCTACAAAAACATGTTAAAGCGTGAATTTCAATGGAGTGGGTCTTTAAAAGGTCAAAACAAAAAAATGCATCTCAAAATCCAAACCTGAGGTGACTAAAAGCTCCGATGTCAGCTGCATACGGGGCGTGCTCTGGGGCCCCGAACATGTTGCTCTCCACAAAGTTACTGTAGCAGCTAAACTTGTGCAAGTACATGCGGGACGCTCTCACCACCCAAATGTTGGTATCAGGAAAGCGTCGTGCCAGGATGAGGGCGACCTGCTCCAGACTCCAGGACAGCCACTGCGCTCCTTCACGCTGCAGGGCCATTTCCTCTTGAAAGTTCTGCACACAAAAATGGGGTGGAGATGAGCAACTTAAAACACAGAATAACACCAAGCCTAAACGCAACTAGCTCAGTGATAATGCAAAAAATGCGTCTTTCCGGTTTTCTATGTTGTGTTTGAATGTGTGAGAAACAGGTTTCCTTTAGAGGGTAGCAAGGAAAAAAAAAACGCAAACATACACACACCGGCAGATCTCTGACCCACTTAATTAGTTTCATCCACAGTGTCTTCTAAAAGCGCCGTTAGGCTGCACACAATGACCTTATTCATTTTGTTTACAAGCAAACGTCACTGTCAGAGCATCCTCGACAGACAAAGGACTCCTGGGAAATACCAGAACACCGTGGCAACGTTGACACTTGTCTGCAAACTTGCCTAATGAACTGCAGACGAGGACACTGAGCAAATGCCTGCATTGAGTAAACGGTCAGGAAAGCTGTAGCGCTGGGAGAAATTAGGACATTTTCTGGATCGTTGGAAAATACAAGAAACGTGAAAGAAACACGTGAGGCTGAATCAAAGTTTCACTAAAAGCTGCAAAGAACAGATTAAACAAAAAATATATATATATAAAACATTTTTTGCAGGAGTTCTGCATTTTTAGGTTGTCTTGTGTGCCCTCCAGTGGAATCATCCTTAAAAAAGTATTGAATAGAAACCCAGCAGTTACCAATATTTATCTGTGCTAAGCATTCACTGAAGAGATGAAAGACTTAGGGGGAAGAGTCCAGAGCAAGAAAAAGGGTGAAGAAGTGTGTGCAAGCACTTTGGAACAGGTGGAGAAAGGTTTCAGGAGTGATGTGTGACTAAAGAGTGTCATCAAGAATGAAAGGAAAGGTGTAGAAGACTACATCAAACATGAAGATGTTTGATGTGAATGAAGAGAATGCAGATGATTCTGTGGAAACCCCTAAAGAGAGCTACCAAAAGATATAGAAGACAGTCACGATAAAACATCATTTTGTGAAACAAAGCAACACCAGCCTATATAATGGTCCATGCCATTGAACTTAATGTTGATTTGAATTGATCCTCCAAAATATGAAGGTTTCTGGACAATAAGCCATGAAACCTGTGATCCAAGACTCAAATCTTTAAAATTAAAAGCATAAGATAAGGTGATAATGGGTAGGACTTTTAAAAATACTTTGCTGTTAATGTTTCAACTTCACTTGCACTGTTATTTATCTCTGAGTCACACTGGCTGATGTTTCAGCTAACGATTAGGTCAGTGAATCGGATCATTCAAAATGAACCAATATTGGCTACGAATCGGATCAAATTATGTTAAAATTAATGTTGTACCCCTATTCTGTACCCACTGTAATATATAACCTCCATTTATTTAGTTAAACGGGAAGAATCACTGCAAAAAAAAAAACTGCAAAATGTTAGAGAATAACAGACGCAAACTGTATCAATTTTTTGGATTACTAAAGCTCATCTCATGTTGAGCCTGAGCTTCACTTACCTGAATGTCACCGTGGAAGAAGACAACATGCTTATTACAAGTCTTCCCGTTTGAATGGGAGCAGCTGGAGCCGTCTGTGTCAGGCTGCAGCAGCAGCAGCAGGTCGTTGACTCTGCTGGGATCACAGCCTGGAACTCCCCGCAGCCTCTGCAGCTTCTTCCCCAGGAGCTGGGAGGAGCTCATCCTCTCCGCCGACGAGGTCACTTTCGCCACCGTTACGAGAGACAGCCCTACCGCTGCGGCTCAGGTGATTAGCATGGGGTCCTAAAATAAACAAATGACTTGACGTTTCCCTTTTTTTACTACGCAGTCCTTCATAATTCCGCGCTGCTGCGGTCGGCTGGCTAAATCCACGACGTACGGTACTTTCTGCTAGCGAACACAGCACAGCTTTAACAACGTGCTACATTAAAATATCTTATACTTATCAGTGTACGTCGTTCTCAGCCTGCCCGTATAAAGTAACGTCTATGTGGGGATAAATATGCACCATGTGTTTCGTTCTGACCATATTATGTCCACGAAGAGGCGCTGTTTCTTAAAAACACACTGAACCCCGGAACTGCGTACCTAAACAATATTCTGCGCATGCGTACATTTATTTACAGAGATTTGCAGAAACAAGATGGTGCCCTTCCATGCACTTTTGGTTTTGATCTATTGTTGTCAGTTGTAAGATAAGTTTTGATGTAATGCGAATTGCATTAGATCGTTTTATTGTTTAAGTAAGAAGAGACATCAAAAAGGCATACATAAACAACAATAAAGTATTTATATGTGTGCAAGAGTAAAAATAGAAATACGGAAGCTTACAAAGACAAAAACAGATGGAGTGAGTCATCTTGCATTTCCCCCCTTTTAACTTTAGTTGAACTTTAAAAGTGAAATCTGTCGTGGAAAAAAGAAAACTCGTGACCATTTTGGGTCTAAAATTGACTCTCGTCTGAAATTAACCATACTGTTGGATAAAGGAAGCTAGCCTAGCCTATCAACTGCAGTCCGTCAGCGCTGACTTGAAGCAGGTTATTGTAGGTTCTCCTCTGACCTGTTCCTGCAAAGTTCTTTACAACGCGGACTCTGAACCTGTTTGATAACTCCAGGATTTTTATAAAACCATTTGAGGGTGCTGTCGTGAACATTTTTATGAACCTCTGAGCATTTGTTTGTAACATAGGTTTGTAATACCTGCAATATCCTGACTGCAGAAAGGTAATGTCTACCCCAGCCATACTAACCACTTAATTCTGTGGGTATGTAAAAATAAAGATTGACTAAATCAGAAAATTCATTTATGTGCAATGAAAAATAAATATGTAAAAACAAAACAAAGCTTAAAACATAATTGTTTAAAATACATCTTTTGGTTTTACTGTTTCTATTCAGATTGTATTTCTATTCTTCATTTAGTCTGCTCTTTTGTCAGTTGTTTGATCAAAGTATTGCTGTTTTTGCAGAGCATGAGTTCAAGCACCTTCAGAAGACAGCTGGTGGCGTGTCTCCTCAACATTTCTGAGGCACGCAGGAAAGATCTGGTAGAAACTGTGGCCAGGGCTGCTTTGTACAACACTGAAGGTAAGCTTAGTGTCCTGATGTCAAGTATTTACTTAAAATAAGCAGAAGTTTGCATCGTTTTTTGTATATGTTCAAGACCATTTTCATTTGTATTTAATATGTTTTCTTAATGATTCACTAGGTGTTAAGCGAGAGGGAACCACAGTGCTGAACATCTTTAATGATTATGACTACAACCGGTCTGTCATCACTATTGTTGCCTGTATCGACTCAATCAGTAAGAATTTAGTTTTTTGTACTCACCGTTGCATACAAATAAATGTTCTTTTCTAAAACATAGTAATGCATTTTTTGCAAAGTGTACAGTTTGAAACCAATAAAATATTGTTTGATTACAGCCCTCTAAAATGATAACTTTTTCTACCCTTCATATTTCATGTCTTTCAGGGGAGGCAGTTTTGTCTGCATGTGTGAGGGCGTGTGGTCTGATTGACATGAGTGCTCATACGGGGGTTCATCCGTGTCTTGGCAGTGTTGACCTCATACCTATCTACCCTGTATCAGAGGAGGTCGGAGTGGAGGATTGTGCTCAGGCAGCTCGGGGTGAGATCATTTGTGTGTGAGAGTTTTGGTGTGCAATTAGCAGCAAGTGCAGTTATTGATCTGTTTCATTTTCTATACTAGCCCTGCCGTGTCAAGTGTTTGTCTCTGTTTTGGGCAGAAAATCATGTCGATTTTCATCCAGTGTGCAGCTTTTTTCTGCATTTGATTTGGCTTTAAGATTTTTCTCATTTGCTAATTGAAGTTATATTGTTTAAAACTAATGTTTTTCACACTCTTTTATGCTATTGTTTGTATATTGTCATTTAGAAAACAAACTCTTTTCTGGTCTGTAGTTTTATGTACCAGGACAGGAGAAAATAACATGTTGACCTAAAATTGTGTGAATCAAGTCTTTAACTTAATCAAAACATATGATGTTGTAAGATAAACTGAAAAAGCATCAAACACATTTTAAAACTTCTGAAGAAATTATTTGTTTAAATTATTCAATTAGATTAATTATATGTATATATCTATCTATATCTATCTATCTCTGTCTGTCTGTCTATGGCTGTCTATCTGTCTATCGAGGTTTATAGGGTTTGGGAATGTATAAGTATAGTGTAGATTATTTTTGTTATACAATCACACACAACAAAGAGCAGTTTTTTATATGATGTTTTGTGTGGCTTTTTGTGTTTCTGAAAGGAATCTAGCTGTTAATGACGTGATGTTCTCTGTTCTTTTTTTTCCACTGTGCTGTTGATTAGTCTCACACTCTACCAGTAGACTTGGCAGTGACTTGTCCTGCTGATAATGAGCAGGCACACAACACGTGTTGGATTGTGTGCTAATTCAGTTCCGTGTGGTTGTGTAATGTTAATAGGAAAGTGCATGCCACTCTAGGCGCACGTGTATGTGATAAGTTGTCCATGCGTCCCGAATTTTCCATCCATCTGACAGACGTCCCCCTCAAGTGTGTTTATGCTCCCGTGTTTGTGTAAAGTGCGCGTTTGTGACGGCGTGCTCTCTGTCTGCTGTTAGCTGAAATATATCTGTGCTCATTTCTTGTTGCTCAGCTGTGGCTCAGGGACTCACAGAGAGGGTCCAGAGCGCCAGTGCCTTTCTGTTCGGCTGGGCAGACTCTTATTTGCAGCGGGGGCTAGCACAAAGGAGAAAGGAGATGGGTTGGTTTAAGAAGACACCAGACTTGCGGGCTATTCAGCCTGACGTGGGTCCTCAACCACAGAAACGATACGGCCTCACAGGTGAGCCAACCAGCCAACAGCTAGCCAAAATAATGGAATGTCTAAAAGGGAACATTTAATCGAAGATATTTAAACGTTTTTACAAATACGTTCATATTGCAAAGTCCAATGCTTCTTCATTTTTTCGTCCTTGAGTAGCTAAATCTTAAATCTTCTGAGTTGTAGGCGGAACTGTTGGCACGTAGTAAGCCCACCCCCACTTCACATCACCTTTCTGTTTTCACGCTCTACCACTGTATTTCAGCCCCTCACATGGCAATATTGGAGCTAACCAGTCGTACAGTATAGGAAACAAAGTACAGTGCAGGAAAACAAAGACGTACATGGATCTATTTGTCTGCAAGTGAATGCGTCAGAATGGAGCGGAGCAGGGCGCTTATGGCTGCTGATTGTAGCTTCTTTGTCATAGCTACAAGCTTTTTCAAACAGCATTTTTCCATCTGCTGCTGCTGATTCACAATGATTTAAATAAAGAAATACTAAAAAATGCAATTTTATGATCTCTTTATATATGTCCTCCATCATGAGAAACATAAGATGTTAGTAACAGAAAAAACAACATTTTTATCGAAGTGGGTCTTTAAGAAAACAGTCAGCCTTCATATACCTGCTTGTTTTACTTTCATTCAATCTGATGAGTTAAGTCAGATTAAAAATAAAGTCCTGTCAAAGTCCAAAATGTGATTCATCATGTCTGCTGAAGTCATGTAAAGCTAATCTATCAGAAATGTGTCTTTTGTCTCAGATGTTTTGTGCAAATATAGTAGAATCTAACATTAGCATTTCTGCTTTCCATTTAGCTTTAGTACATTTTTGCAACACCTGTTACACACAAACCTAGACCAGTCGTCTGACAGTAGGTCCTCAGCCTCTTGGACTCATCTGCAGGTGTCGGAGCCAGTCCATACGTAATGAACTGCAACGTCACCATCGACACCCAGGACATCTCTGTGGGCCGCAGCATCGCCAGAGCCATCAGGGAGTCCACCCCAGGGGGCCTCCCGGGAGTTCAGGTTCTGGCTTTACCACATGAGGGAACTGTTGAAATCGCTTGTAATGTGGAAAGCGTGAAGGGGGACCCTCCCAGCCACCTGACAGGTGAACCTTGGCCATCGTTCACCATAGACAGTCAGAAATACTGTCACCCGCCGGCGTCTCTCATCACAGCCAGGGTAGCGGATCTGGCAGGAAGGCAGGGGGTTGGCTTAAAGGGTACGGCTCTGGTTGGGTTTACCCCCCATGAGTGCAGGAGCTTAGCAGAGTTTGCTTTGTCGCAAGGAATTGCAGAATTTTGGAAGGAGCAGCGCAGGATTCGGATGTGAAAGGAATCTTTTGTTGAACCTGTGAATTGCAATAAAAGAACAATATGGAAAGGAAAAGCATCTCTGCTGCTGAAAAGCGTGAAATAGTTGAATGTCTTGGACAAGGTATGAAAACCTTGGATATTTCACAAAAACGTAAGTGTGATCATCGTATTATTACGAGATTTATACCACGGGTTTTAAATGTTTGTCTAACCCTTTTCAAAGACTCTCTTGATATTTTGACTGAATGGTGTCACTAATGCTCATTTTCCTTATGCGACCATGTTAGCCAAACATGCGCATTACATGTTAGCCCTACAGCAGTTATGGCTAAAAAGCAAAACATTTTGGAAAATAGGTATACAAGTTTAAAACATTTATTACCTCATATTTTTTTATTCTTACATCTTGTAAAAATCCATGTGTTACAATAGACCGATTTAAGGGTATAAATTCCAAAATTTTTTATTAAACAGCAGAATAGTTTGTCCCATTAAGTATTCCCATAAGTAGAATTTAATACAGAACTTTTCCTGTGGACATTATGTGTCATTTCCTGTTTTGGAGCCAACAACCTTGGCGTTTCCTGTTGAGCCTCTGATGATGAGACTTTTCCCATCGTTATCCCATCAGCTTGACTATGTGGGAGTCATCATCTGCTTGAAGAGCAGCTTTTCACTTATTTATTTTTGAACACAGACTTAAGCTCACAGAAAAATATATACAAGTTCAGCTCAGTTTTGGGGCAAATTTTAATAAGAATTCATCGGCAATTTCTTAATTTTCAGATTTCGAAGCACAGGTTAATGTTGTTATTCACAGGATTATCCACGGGGAACCCTGTGTTCAAATTTCTCAAAAGAAAAAGAATCCACCTCATAGGATGCTTTTAATCATTCTTAAAGAAGGCCATTAGAGATGAAATGACCATGAGGAAATGCTTTCTCACTTCTTTTTTCAGTATCAGTCTGCTGTAAAGCCTGAGAACGTGCCAGAGATGTGTGGGAGTCGGGAATGCTGATGAAACATACAGCATTCCGGATGTTCCCACTGTGTTTCTGCAGGTGCTTCAACACCATCTGCCTGATTTCTCAGAAAACTTGCACTCGCCCTAAAAATAAAGAACTGCTTAACGTTTCCATGTATTTGCTTTCAGAAACATTCCCGGCCTACATTCCTGACATTTCCACTTCTGCTTGCCTGAATTTAGTATCTAATTCCAGGCATTAACTGGAAAACTTAATCAACTTCCAAGTTGTCATGGTTACTCATCATATCATGTTAAAAAAAGTTGTCAGCAATAACTCCTTTAGGATATGCAGCATCCACAGCGAATCGTTTAAAGATAAATAAATAAACAAACCAAAAAATAAATCTTAAATAGCCATATTTATTTTTACATCAAATCAAATGAAGAGCTTATGCAGATTTTATGTTATATATAATTTGCATCCTTTTCAAACATAGTCTAAATCACCTACATTATGGACACTAATCTGTTAATCTCTTTGTACAAGTAGATTAAAAATTGAGCTAGGAGGAAAACATTTTGGTTTCCCGGCATCAACGTCCAAGTTTGGCACTCTTCAAAGAAGATAGATGGAAGAACTCTTAACTCAAGAAAACGTCATTATTTATAAACGCGCGTGCACGTCTGGAGAAGTATGTCATGCATCTTTATTTCACGAGCACATCCCCGTCTCCCCCTCCTTTGTGCTCATTCTCTCCGATATCTTCGCTCTCGTTCACAGACATTCATGCGCCTTCACTCTATACTTTCTGCACATACACTTTAATACACTCAGCCTGCGAGGCGTGGGAGCATCAAGGCCTAATGTAGGTCACAGCGTTGGCCCAGAGGTATCCTACTCTCCTCACAGTCACTCAGACATATTTATGCACATTTTTTAATACACATAATCAAATGTCTAAACAGCAAAACTGATCAAATCATTTTCTGTTATTAAATAATGTTAGGATTTAGTTGCCAAAAGGTTTTCTTAAATGGCTATCAAAGGCCCCCTAAAAGGAAAACCCATTAGCTATGTAATTCATTTTTAAATATATCTGCAGCAACAAAACAGCCTTAACTACCTATTATTAAATTATGGCAAATCCCATGGAAGATCACCACCTTATTACCCATTTCATTTAATCCCTTAATTCAATTTGTCCTGTGGGATCAATGGAAGTGTTTTGGAATTTGAGCGTTTTAAACATCTTTTTGTCTTTTCTTTAGTAAGAATATGTGCATTTTGCTGGAGTAAAGACGCATTTTAAACCGCACTGCTGCAAATTTCAGCGCATCTTTGCTGCAGAGGCACCATAAGATGCCTTTGATATGAGTTAACATGACAGCGCATCATCCGGGAGACAACTCTCCATAAAACGGAACAGAAATGGAGCTTATTTCTCTGCACTCTTCAGCCTTTCTATAAATATTCCAAAGCTCTATGTTCTCAGTCTCCCTCTTCTTTTTTTTTCCATTTCGCTGTTTCTCTGTTCCCACCCTCCCTCCATATTCCTCCCTTCTTTTCCCTTTTTGTCCATTTTTTTTCCATGCACAGTGCCTCCCACGTCTTTCCTCCAACTGTCCTCCTCTCTCTCTCATGAGATGCAAAGAAATGTGTGTTTTGTTGGTTTACAATACAGCACTAACTATCTACTATTTTTTCTCTTGTTGTGAAATTTCACATTTCTTCTTTAATTCTTGCAGGGGTATTGGATGAGAATGCAAACTCATCACATGTTGCAATCAACCAATAGGATGAATCACATCCATCAGCCTTTGTAAATGGCTAATTGTCTGCTGTAGTTGATTTGAAATATTTGTCTGTCATTTCTAAGCCTAATATGCATCCTACCTAACCTATCAGTGTGAGAAGTAAGCATGCCACCTATGAAGTCAGCAGTGCCCAACCCCCACCCTGAACACATGTTCAACATCCTCTGGGCACGGGCGGCACACAGCACCGAGACACAGCTGAGAATTAAAGAGAGAGAGCACTCAGTGAAGTGGAAATTTGTGTGAGCATCAGAAAAGGACAGAAATAGAGCGATAAAGCAGTGAATTAAGCAGAGGCAGGCAGAGGGGGAGGAGGAGAAATGGAGACGGTCTTAGAGTGAGGCGGTGATGCTGCAAGCAGGCGAGATCCTCTCGGGGTGAGAGCTTCCGTCGTGTTTTTGGAGGTGGATTTGCTCCCATCTGACTCTTGGTGGAATTCTTTGCATCCGGTTACACATATGCAGACGGAGGATGGGACTGTGGCTGGACGTGAGGATCCATCTTGGCCTGTGATTTCTGTATCCTTCCCTATGACGATGGCTGGAACGGCACTGACCCAGATTGTGGAATCGTGGTCGTTCGCTGAGCTGCGCTCCTCCTCTGATCTGCCAATGTGAAGGTGTGCGATGGAACCCTGCAGAGACCTCTCAGCCTGCTGACTCTGCTGATATTTGTCTCCCTGGATACAAAGGGTAAGGATGCAGCACAGTGACCTGCACTCTCAGATGTTTTTTTTTCTTTTGTCACATGCATGCCTGCTGCTTGTTTATCAAGACACACAAGAATTTTTCTCAGTCATAGCAGGCTGAATGTGATTGAGGTGCCATGTTGAATGCAAGCGCCATGCACAATGACTATTTATATATAATGTATGGCCTGGGGTTATTGTGTGCAACAAGTCAGTTTGCTCCCTCTTAAGTGTTGCTAAAGCAGGCTAAGATTGCACAGATAGAGAAAACCTGGATAAATAATTCAAGTCTTTTGGTTTGTGAAAGCTCCTGGCTTCTTTTTCTTCAGGAGCAATGAGGACTAAAAGAAAAAAAATGCTTCACTCACTTCTGACAATCCAAAGTGTAAAGTCTGCATGTTTTTGGTCAGCCTGGATAAGAACTGGTCAATACAGAATTAATTTCATTTTGTGGAAGATAAAGAGAAAGTCAGGGATTAGAGGTTAAAAAGAAAATACAAATACAGTACATTCAAATTTGCAGACTTCAGTCTTAATATGCCCTTACTTTATTTATTTATTTTTTTTGCCAATGGACTCTACCCTTTTATATTATTTAACCATAAGAATGACCTTACATTTGATCTTAATGACCTTTGGTATAAAATTTTAAAGGGTTTTCTAAACATCGAATGAATGATCTGTAAAAGTTTGTTTCTCAGCAGTTTTATGGTTTTAATTATTCTTTCACACTTTTAAACTTTTGTGGTAAACTTTCTAACCTGGTGTCAAATCAGAGAAACTGTTCTGAGAAACAATATAGAGTCAAATGTGACTCCCAAGGACACACTCTTTTTTTTTTAATACGGTTTCTAATTCTCTTTCAAAGTGAAGTTATATCATTTTTGTTTAATTTTTAAAAATTAACTTTTGAAAAAGAAATGATAGTTTTTTTCCAGAATAGCTCTGGAGGTTGGATCAGAGTGGGATTATTATGTTATTATTTGTATGGGCATTTTGCCATTGTCTGTTATGCCGTCATGATAAATCTCAGTATACTTCCATCAGAATGTTTTTTTTTAGCAACACAACTGTTTTTTATCATTCTGAAAGTGAATGAGTCATGATCAGCTCCTCCCCGGAACAGGGTGTCAGTCCCTCGGAGAGAAACACGAGACAAATAGGATGGAACGCTCAACTGTCTTTTTCAGATAAAAAAAAAGGCTTGTCTTGGTGAATTTGGGAAAAAAAGCAGGGGAGAGAATAAAGTTACAGAAAAAGGGATAAAGACCACAGAGATTTCACTCAATGTGTTTACATGTTTGGGAAAAAAATGCTTCTAAACAAAGAATGACTTGAGAGATATAAATATAAAATATATTATTTTATATTTATGCTTATATTTGTATATATAGTTTATAATTTTTATATATATTTATATATATATGAAAGATTAGGATTTTTTAAATCAATATAAAATATTCAAACTGTGCAAACAAAAGGAAAACAAATCCTAATTTAATCAATATTTGGTGTTATTACCTTTTGTTTTCAAACCAGCATCAATTCTTCTAGGTACACTTGCACCAAGTGAGTGATTTTGATTATTCCTAGGTGTGTTAACAGCCAATTATACCAAACAGATACTAATGACCATCAATGTCACACAGAAGTTGAAATCCAGTCATGAACTGAAACTGCTACCAAGGAGAGGTTGTGAAAGACAGTTGTCATGTGTTTGCAGCAACAAGACAAAAAGCAGCTCTACTGCATCAGCAAGATCTCTTCCAAAAAGTTTTCATAAGCAGACGGAGGTTTCAAGATGACGTGACCAAGCTTTATTGAAGAAGCACAAAGAACGGGTCAAATTTAGGATTGTAAATGCAGTGGTCATCAGTGCCATCAGGTCAGAACTGACAGAAAACAGTGGGACCCAGGTACACCCATCAACTCGCATCTACTGTCCAGAGACGTCTGGCTAAAGGTGATCTTCGTGGAAGTGCTGCTGCAAAAAATTCAAACCTCTGATTTGTAAACCAGGTCAAACGACTCAAGTATGGATGAAAACAGAATTTGTGCAGAAAATGACAGTAGGTGCTCTAGACTGATGTGCCAACATTTGGCTGTGGTAGAAGACAGTTTGTTGGATGAAGAGCAGGAGAATGGTACAATACTGAGTGTCTCAAACCAACAGTGAAGCACGGTGGAGGTTCTTAAACTTTGGGGGTTGTATTTTCAAATTGCCTTGGAGATGTCAGGATTAATTGTGTTCTCTCTATAAAGAATTATAGGAAAATACTTCATGAAATGCCGGGAGGGAGGACTTTGATTGGCCCTAAGTTTATTTAGCAAAAGGTCAACAACTCCAAACATACAGCCAAAGTAATTTAGAACTATCTTCAGCTTAGAGAGTAACAAGAAGTACTAAACGTGACAGAATGCCCCCCAAAGAGCCCTAATTTCAACATCACAAAGTGTGTCTGAGATTACATAAAGAGACAGAAGGATGTGAGAGCATCTACATCCACAAAAGATTATAGGTTAGTTCTCCAAGATATTTGGATCAACCTTCCAGCTGTGTTCCTTCAAAACCAGTATGAAAGTGTACCAAGAATTGATGCTATTTTGAAGACAAAAGATGAAAGCGCCAAAGGTTGATTCAATTTAGGTTTCTTTTTTGTTAGTTCTCTGCAGTGTGTTGATTAATGGACGCAGATAATTTGGACTTCGGTTTTTGAAAGCATTCTTTGTTCACAGCATTTTTTCCATGTCCCTAAAACCTTTGCACAGTACAGTAAGTGATTGAGAACCAATCAATTGGCCTCACTTGGCCACAGTTCAATTGAGGACAGTTGATTTATTAACAAAATGCGCAGCATTGTTGTTGACTTCAGTGAGGAACAATTGGTGAATAAATGGATATGGAGGCCTAGTGAGATCTTGTAACATCCTAGCAGTGGGGCTAGTTGTTAATGAAAGTGAGTCTGACAGCGTGGGAAAATAGAAATGACAGCAGCCAAGAGTCAAAGTCCCTCAGATGTGAGACTGCAGAATCTTCACACTAGAAAAAACTAAAAAGTTTCATATATCACTTCTGTAAGATTACAAATCAATCAAAACCCTGAAGCTACATTCACACAGTCCTTTGCGATGCGTGTTCAAGTGGTCACTTCCTATGACAGGTCCATGTAAACGCACGTAAATCTGCGTTTTGGGCTTCTACATTCTAAACTTTCGTATTCAGCTACACAAGTTTCTACGACCATTTTCTGGCTCTACGTCCAAAAGAGTTAAACCGGTTGAACTTTGACCAATCAGAGACTTTGATTTGGTAGTGATGTAAGGATGGCATCCCTTTTATTACATGGAAGTGACTTAAGGTTCATGAGATTTGCACCGCTACGACATTTCATACCAAGCCTCTTTGAGCTGTAGGTGGCGGACATGCGGTGGTACCGGGTAGCCACCGTCCAGTGTGAACATAGCTTCTCTGTTCCACTGCACTTTTTCTGATTCACACCAAAATAGGTGCTCATTTGTCTCTCTTCTAGCATGATGATGACCACATGGGAGACGACAGCAAGTCAAGAGTCTAAAAAAAAACATTCATTTACAGATTTAATTCATTTTTAAAAATCTCGTTGATTTTCGATGCAAATTTAGAGTAAACCCCTTTTCAATATGTTCCTGAACATTCAAGGCCCTGAAAATTCTACGAGACTATTCTTCCTTCTCACCCTAATTGGAATATTAAAATAAAAGATACTTTGTGAGTGGACTCTGAAGTAGTTCTGTTATTTGTTTTTATAGAAATTGTCCAATAATGTTCCAGAATGTGTCATAAAGAAAACTCTACTTTTAGTAAAAAAAAAAAAGAAATCTGTAGAATTTTGAAGTATCTTTTTTACTTAAAGCTGAATTGTTGTTAAATCTATACAGTGATCCCTTCCTATATTGTGATTCATCTTTTGTGGTCTCACAATTTCACGGATTTTCTTCAGTGCAATTTTCCATTCTTTCCCTTTTTTGTTTTTCTTCAGTGCACTGTGTTCTGCGTCCTAAATGGTTGTTGAGCTTGTTAATCAATCTCCTCCATGGCGTGTCTCCTGTACAGAATGCGTCCAGTTAGTCACATTTGCATACATTTTCTATCGCAATCAGATCTTTGTTTTCATACAAAAAAATTAGACTTAGTTTTCTATGAAGGTTTGAAGTTTAAAACTTTAAAAAGGAGAAAAGTGTGAAAATGTTCATGTCTGTCTGAGAAAAGTTCATCAAGTGTGTAGTGAAGAGTTTTACAGCTTTAAAGCATCTATAATACTACAGTCACAAATACAACTGCCACTGCGCGATGGGGAGGCATTGCCAGAGTGTTCAAGATTTCATTCTACCGTACGATTTTTTTGAAAATCGTTGGCGTTGTCATGATAAATGTAAACGGCAGCAGTCAGGGATAGGGCAGCCACAACACAGTGGCAGCTGGATTGCCGGCCAACAGCAGCAGCTCTGATTGGATGATGTGTGAATGTCTCTGTATGTATTCTTCTCAGCATCAACCACAATTCGTTAATACGCAGGTCTTGGAGTTGCTGTGCTATCAGATCATTTTGGGGACCCTGGAGAGCCTCCCATCAGTTAATTACCCTGTTTGACCTCAAATGTGCTCGATCACTGACTGCTGTCAAAAATGATCTGGTCACTAAAAAAATTGTAACTTTTTTTTTAAAATCTCCGCGGCCGTTGCACGGCGTGTAAAAAATACAACTGCTGCCTCCCAGTTAAGAAAATGCCGCCGCACAGCCACCTGCTGGATTTGCTAAAAAACTTGCATTTTGGTCGCAGCGCAGTGGCATTTTGGGATATGTGACCATAGTCTAACCCTACTTTGCAGGTTTCACTTATCACAGGTTATTTTTAGAACTTAACCCCATGATAAACGAGGGAGCACCACACTACATGGAAGAAAACTCATATTTCTTAATGTTATGGCATAAGTAAACAATGATAGAACGTGTATATATGTGCATCAGTAATGTTAGCAGTTAGCCGGCTCACAAGTTTACTCGATACAGTTTTTCCTAAATGCTAGGAGTCCATTATCTGTTAATAATGGAACCACTTTGCAGGTTGACTGTACATTAAGAGAGTTCAGGAACATAAGCGGGTATGCATTTCCCATCTGTAGTCATGTCATATTAGCCTGTTCGATATCCGATTTTGTCTCAACATTAACGGTGTTAGCACTTATCTGCTGGATGGAAAAACTCCAACCACAAGAGTGAACAGAGAAGTGATTCAAGACAGTGACGAGACAAATGTGGCAGCTGTGAATTACTGTGACTAAACTAAAAATGAACAATTAGGCTCTGTGCCTGATGGCATTAAGGTCCACACAGACTGAACTGCCAGCCGGATTACTGCATCTACAGTCAACTTTGGGGGGGTTGTTACATTTCATTATCTAAATCATACTAGCGCTAAAGCAGGAAAACAGTGAAAAAGCAAAAAAAAACAAAAAAAACAAAACAATGTCAAATATTGAGAGACATGTGCTTTCATGGCTGACCTCATGATTTTTGGAGTGGAAATGCAGTAGCTCTGGGCAAGTGGGAAAGCATTGTCTTCATGTTTGATAATGCATCTGATTGGGATCTAGAACACTGAATTATGCGGCCGCATGAAAGGAGTCAGCTGCAGCCTAAAGGTTGAAAATTTCTGATAAAAAAAAAATATTACTGGAGAAAAGCAGCAAATGAGGAGCAACTAGGATTTCTGAAAGTAAACCAATCAACTTCTGTAGGAACAAATAGCATAAGTAGCTTTGACAACCACAGCAGTATATGAGGCAGTACTTCATCTAAGTTGTGCTTTTTTGTTTGTTTTGTTTTTCTCCACAGCAGCAAACATGACAAAAAAAAAGTTAGTCCAACAATACATAGCAAAATACCTTTTGGCTTTGCTTAACAGCCAACAGTGTACTCCCCTCACTGCGATATAAGAGAGGTACTATTACCCTTTGAAGGTATCAAGCAAAGCTTTAAGACTTGCTGTGCATTTGGCAGTGAACTTCACAGTAAAGCTCAGTAAATCCCTCCGCCTGCAGTCTCCTCCACAAATTCAGCTCTCTAGAAGAAAGCTCATAAAGCAAAAAACACAAGGCGCAGAGACGGTGTTCACAGCTTTCAGGCGCTAAATGCTGACTGTGAGCTGTCAGATCAAAACAAGAGTTGTGCCAAAAGCAAAATGATAGTATGATTGTCATCATGTTCAGTAAAATATCACCTCTAAGTAGTCCCCTAGCATCTTGCAGGTTCTATCTCTGCATGGCATCGGTTTCCTTCAAGACTCCAAACAGCTTAGGTTCTAACATTCATTGATTATTTTGTGTAAGAAATCAATTATAAGCCTTAGTTATTCTTTTTTTTACCTCTTAATTAACATGCCTGCAAGGTACTTTTGCATTTCCTGGAAATTCTGTTGCATAAATTCAATATTTCAAGTGTTTTTGGGGATCAGGAGACAGTCAAAACACAAGTTTCCTTGTAGCTTTGGTCTTAATAAAGTGATAGTAAAATATTGATTTATCAAATTACTATCTTAAATTTCATTAGCTTGTTTAGTAAAGCCAAAAACAGAACAACCGCTGGTAAAATCATTGAAGGAAAAGGGGAAACAATGCAATGTAAAAAAATAGCTATAAAAAAATGAGAACCAAGTGTTTTCTGTAGCTTCATATTTGCAGTTGGGAACAACAGAGAGGTGTGAACATTAACGAGTTGGAGCCTTTGCAGTATCAAGGGTGGAAAATATCGCTGGCTAAAAATATCTCAGCTCAAAACTATTTGTGGAATGAAAGAAGAGAAGGATGCATAAAATCTGCATATTTAGCTGATAAATTAAAAGCCTCATAAATGTTGTTCTGGATTAGACGGATTTGTGACTGGCAGTTCATTCATTCCCATCACCGATTCTTGATATTGATAAATGTCTTTTTTGGACATTTATGTTTTTCTTGAATAATTACAAATATACAGAATCCTTTCCAGTTATTGAAAGCTACAAATGTGCATCTTGCTGGATGCTTCCACTGTCAGTGGGTTTTATGCATCACATGGTTGCAATGGTTGATGTAAATTAGTTTCAAACAAGTCAGAGTCATTGCCTTTTCAGTGAAGTGACTGAATTCTGGACATTTTTTGACACATTTTGGAGTCAAAAGGTTCTCATAGCCCAAAAAGTTTTTTTTTTTTGGTAGTATTTACGATTAATATTTTCAAAGCAACTTCAAAATCTAGATTTTAAATTTGCTATTAAAAAAAAAAGGTTGTCTGACCAATGTAGGCCACTTACCAAAGATACTCGATTGATTCCATTCTGATTCACAAGTTTATGATTTAAATTGATTTGTTATTTAAATTTGATCTGTTTTGGTTTTCCAAATTAGAATCAGCAGACGTATCGTCCCATATTCAGACATTTTCCTTTCAGAAACCAATGTTTTTGGTTCTGAAAACACATTTTTACATATATATGGAAAAAGGGAAACTTCTTAAATAAAATAATGAATTTTCATAATCAAATTGATCATTTCTTTGATTAAAGTGAAATATTCTTTTTTACATTTTTATGGTATAAGATTACTAACAAAAATCCATACATCTGATGAATGATTATAGGGTTTCTCTAAGTCGAGATTAATTTTATTCAGGTCCTAAATCAAAGACATCCTATCAAATAAATAAATCGGGTCATAATATATAAAAAGGCATGCGTACCTTTCAACGCTAAGTAATGTGGTCTGTTGTGCTGCAGGCTTTGTGTTTCCAGTAAAATGCACGCACTTTCAATTAATAGAGCATTATTAAACCAGTACTTCCATACAGCTTGGAAGACATGGCTGGTTGCTATTTCAATCCACAAGAACAAGAAGTGATTAGTGAGAAACGATGGTGAACTGATTGTAAGTTTTCTATCTACAAATTCAAACTACAGTGAATATAAGTAGCAACTGAAAAAGCTACCATGCAATGTAGTATTAATCTATTGGTGAGGGGAATACTGTAATGCATTATCTTTTTTATTTAACTCAGAAATGTTTTCTGTGGACCACTTGATGGGGTAAATCTTCTGTTTTTTAAAATATATTTCTTAATTAACTAATAAGGCAACAAAATGTTAGCTTGTGTAAAAATACATATTCTTAAATAAAAACGTTAGTATCATTATTAAAGCCTATAATGTTACTCAATCCCAAACACCATAGATTTATCATTGTCGATCCACTTGTCTTTGTATGTTTTTTTGTTTTATTGTTTGCAAATGCGGCACCTTCTAAAACCATTCTGATTTACTTTTCACTCAAGTTTAGAAGCAGCAATGCAACCCCTTTTAGAAAATTGAATTGCAACCATAAGAGGACAAGGATACAAAAGAAGCCTAAAAAAAGATGGACTAAGAATACACTTTTCCTTATGAAACATGTAAAAATCATGTTTTCATTTAAACTAAGTTTAGTGTTCAGACCGTGCTTTATAACATTTATATTTAGTCATCTATTCAAAGCAACGTTCACTCCAATAGAACGAATTCGCTGAGTTATTGGTCAGTCTCTTTTCTGCTCAATTCTAATGCTCAAAGATTGCTATTGGCACAATTCCCACTAAAAGAGTTTGGTTTTGCTGCTGTGTGCTGAGTAACATGACCCTGATCGTCCCGCTATTTATTTTGAGCAGCTCAGAAGAGTCACAAGACCGGCTACAGGCTGCATCAGCAGGATTGTGATTTCAGGGAAAAACATGCATTCCCTTGATCTCCGGGGGGGCAAAATCTCTGAGGCTGTGCTCTAAATTCACTCCAACATCAATGCCACAAAGTGAGCTGCTGTCTTGATTATACCAAATTAGCCTTCCACCCACCCAAAAGGAAGACACGTAATTATCCAATTTACACTGCAGAGTTTTCCTCTAAAAGTCGCCCCCCCTAATTAAACACATATCTATTAATGTTTATCAAGCGTCAAGCTGTCACAAGATGAAGGAAAATGACAGTGTAGTGACAACAGTGTGACATCTGTCATCCAATTGGTGATTAAAGGATGGTTGAGATAAAATTCATGCAACTACACATAGTTTACACTTGACAAATAGACTGCTGATATAAAACTTTTTGCTTTTACACATGCATCAAGAGGTAGACAATCAGAAAGTTGATTCTGTCTTCCTGTTTGACTGCTGCTGAGTTTAAAGCAAATAAACCAAACGTGTTTAAATAAAATCATCTGAAATCTAAGCCAATATTTAGCATTTTAAAACTCCACACTACAGACTCCCTGCTTGATGCACGATCACCAGCATCACCACAAAGGATCGTCTCCAAATCACCACAATTATGTCAACAGATGAGTGTTTTGAGATGGCATCTCCTCCTTGTTTGTGTTGTTCAGCCTCCAGTTGAAGTGCAACCTTCAAACACGAAAAAACCTTCTCCTCTAACAACATCTGCACGAAAGGAAAACCCTGTTGCAGTCTCTTTGTGATTGGCCAAGTCGAGTCTCCATCTTAAAACTTATAGTTGGATTTATTGTCACAGCCACTTTAAAACGACTTGGTGTTTCTACATTCCCACAAATGAGACAACAGTAAAGAGACCTTAAGATGTTTTAGACTATCAGCGATGTCCTGGAGATAAAAAAATTAAAATAAAAACAAATGAACATTGTTCATAAGTGCGAAACTCACAATTGATGGAACTCATAATTGAAGTGATGGAATGTGTCCTGCTGCACAACTTATATCACTGAAATGCTCAATAGTTCCATTTTTTTTTAGGTCAGAATTCTGTGTGATGCTACACAGTGGTTAGAGATTTCACCTCACTCTGAGAAGACCTAGGTTCAAATCCCAGCCTGGATCCTTCTTTGTGGAGTGTGCATGTTCTCCCCGTGCATGCGTGGGTTTTCTCCAGGGACTCCGGCTTCCTCCCACCGTCCAAAAACATGCTTCACAGGATAACTGGTTACACTAATTTGTCCCTTGGTGTGACTGTATGGGTGTGTGATTGTATGGCCCTGCAACAGGCTGGCAACCTGTCCAGGATGTACCCCGCCTTTGCCCATCAGTTACCAAGTTAGGCTCTGGCAATCCCGTTGGCCCCAAAAGGGATAAAGCGGGTTATGAAAATGGATGGATGAATAGATTTCTTGCATGGTTTGTTTGGGGAAAACACGTCCATCCATCAGTCCAACTAAATTAACAGTGCCAAACATGCACTCGG